>CM038674.1:246431443-246637335 GCA_021605145.1 Aegilops bicornis
ATGAACACGGACAATTATTTTGGCTTGGTGCAGCAATTCCTTGGGGCCGTGCCTCAAATCGACGCCATGAGGAGAGCAGCGTGCATAGAGAGTGCACGGATGGCTCTTGCCCGCGTTAAAGCCTATTGGACAGATATGGAGGCCACCATTGTAGCGACCCAGGATCCGGCGGGGGGCCAATATCCGGCCAAGCACTACTTGGCGCAGGTCAGAGAAGGTGCCCGCCTAATAGAGGCGCAGTGCTCGAAGAATGTCTTGTTCGAGTGATGAATCGAATCATTGTAAAAAACAATGTTAGTTTGGTTATAAGGCTATATTTATACTTTTTGCCCGAAAGTATTATTGTGTCCCCTGTGCGGCCGTTTACATATATATATATACACAGACGGTCTATTCTACTAATATTAGCAGAATAACTATTCTGCACACCACTTTGGCACTGCACGCTCAACAGAAACGCACTGCATCATTTTGACGACGAGCACTGCAATAGAGACTAGTGAACTTCGTGTCGAAAAAAATTGCACGTGGTGTTTTTTCGGTACTGTTTTCGCTCTAATTTTTTAACCGTTTATCGGAATGAGGCGTGGAATATACCATTGAAAAGCTATGGATTAGGCGCAACTTCGACATGTTGAACACTTTTCGAAATTCCACACGGTTTAAGAGCAGTTTTGAAAATAGTGCGGCGGATGACGAGTGGCAGCGAGCGTTTTTTCGTGTTTTTTCTAAACCGCTTGTCGGAATGAAGCAAATGATATGCCGTTGGATAGATATTGTCGAGGCGCATCTTTTTCATATATAAATCTTTCTCTAATTCATTACGGTTTAAGAACAGTTTCAAATTTACTAAATCGCGGAATTCTGTTTTTTCAAAAAAAATCAAATTTTCGGTACTGTTTTCGCTCTAGTTTTTGAATCGTTTGTCGAAACGAGGCGTGTAATACGTCGCTGGAAAGCTATGGACAAGGCGCAACTATCATATGTAGGAATGGTTTTGAGATTGCTTACGGTTTTAATTTAATTTTGAAAATCGTGCGGCGGAGGACGAGTGGCAGCGGCCGTTTTTTTTTAATTTTTACAAATCGGTTGTCGAAATGATTCAAATGATATGCCGTTGGAATGATATCAACGAGACGCAACTTTTTCATGTAGAACACACTCTCTAATTTCTTACGGTTTAAGAGCAGTTTTAAAATTAGCAAAAAGCGGACACTGTTTTTTTGTGACACCAAAATCGTCGTCGTCGTAAAAAAAACGACTGCTTCAAACTGAAAACCGTGACCGCAACAGACAGTCAAGTGAACTTCATGATTCCTTTTTGTCAAACATAAATTTTCTCGCACAAGTTTTTGTTGTCTTTTTTTCAACTTTTTTCCGAACGAGAGTGGACCACAACACTTCCGAAAGTGAACCGTAACACTACCAAAAGTGAACCTCATGAGTACTTGTTGTCTTTTTTATACTTATTAAATTTTTACGTGCGTTGACCAAGCGAGTGGACCTTTTCATCGGACAGAAGAACACACTGCTTCAGACAAAATACTGCACTGCATCAGACGGGCTACCGAACTTCATTGTGTTTTTTTTAGACGTAAATTTTGTCAGGCGAGGAAGTGGAGTGTGCTTCACATCGGGCATAAGTGAACCGCAACACTATCGAGAGCTGAGCCGCATGAGATTACAGAGTGAGCTTCACATCTGATCGGGCGTAAGTGGACCGCAAAACTATCGAGAGGTGAGCCGCTTGAGATTACAAAGTGAGCTTCACTTCGGGCGTAAGTGGACCGCAAAACTTGGCCTTGCAATTCCGTTACACAGGCTGTACACACAATTCACATAAAAATTATGGGGAGGATAGCACCACGAGGCTTTCAACAGGACTCTGAAACCGAAATTACACTGCATTGCACTGCGGTACTGCACTGAACACACAAACTCTGTACTTGTTGGGTTGGATGGATGTGCTGCTGCAAAAATAATCAAAAACTGCACTCAAACCGCACGATGTGGTGCGGACGCGATGTGGACTCGCCAGAGAGAGTTTGCTCAGCGGAGGTGAGCTGCACGGGGGCGGCAAGCGAGCTGCACGGTGAGAGGCAACCGAGCTGCACAGAGGCTGGCGATGCGGTGGGTCACCGGGGAACTGCACGGCTACAACGCAAGTACTGCACAGCCGCGACGCGTGGACTTCCCGGGATCCAGCAACTGCATAGACTCCGCCGACGAGGATCCAGCAGGGATGGTAGGACACCCGTGGGAGCACACTCCCTCGTCCCTCTGCCCACCCCGCGCCGTGACATGCATCCATAGGAACGGATCAGGCGACATCCGACTCTCCTCCTACGGCCTCCTGTCCGTCGCCGGTGTGCCTGGGAGCCGCGGCGACCTCGCGCCCGAGGTGGGGGAGGCGGGGCCACGACCTCTGCTGTTGACCTCGCCGTCAATGGAGCACCTCCTCCCCATCCTCCCATCGGAAGGGCGCAGGACAGGGGCGGTCGCGGCGGCGCGGGACAGGGGCACCCACGCGGATCTTGCCGGATTCGGCGACGAGCTGCGCGAGCGGGGTGGCATCCGCGCTGAGGGGCCGGCGGTGGCCGGATCCTGCCATGTCCGCTGGATGGTGTGGGAGAAAGAGGAGCGTGGCGGTCGGTGTAGATGGTGGTGCCCGTGGGACGCAGCCGGAGGTGGTGGTGGTGGCGCCACGGAGAAGAAGGGTTGGGTAGGGGTGCTCCACTCCGGAGGGGGGGAGGGCAGTGGGGCGGCGCAGGGGGCGACGTGGGGCGCGGCGTGGGGAGGGAGGTGGGCGCTGCGTAGGGAGGTGGCTGGCTGGGAGGGGAGCAGGGAGATGAAGGTCGTGGGGACACGGAGCAGGGAGTTTCTTTTTTTACCTCGTGCAGCTCGTCTCTTGCTTTTGCGGGGTTAGTTTGTAGCTACGGGTCAGCTCGGTACTGTTAGCAGAATAAGGTGTTTTGGTGTGCAGAATAAGGTCTTAAGGGGTGTTATCATAATAGACCCACCCTATATATATATATATATATATATATATATATATATATATATATATATATATATATATATATATATAGTGTTACTATTCATCACCCAGGGTGTAGAATAAGTTATTCTTCACCCGAGGTAATCTTACGATCATTTCATAATTAAATTACGTTTGGATTTCAAATAGTTACATTCTTATTTATTCTCTACATAAAATTTGGCATAAAAAATAAAAATATAGGGCATAAGACAAGAAAATTTGCAGTTTATGTATATTTTACACTATGTTTTTACGTTTGTAATTTTACATAACATAAAATATTTTTTACGACGATTATATATTTTCTTACGGTCTCTTTTTACGTCAGAAATAAGATAAAACTTACAAAACATAAAATTACGGTGCATTGATGGTAAAATAGAGGGTGAAGAATAACTATTCCTCACCGGGTGACGAATAGTCAATCCCTACATATATATATATATATATATATATATATATATATATATATATATATATATATATATATATATATATGAATGTTTAATCCGAAAGATAGGAGTCGTTGGCTTCATCCCCCACGCAGGCAATGCGGGGGTGTTCGCAAAAAAATATGCTTAATCACACTTGATCCAACGTCTTGGTCCATGAAGGAGGTGATTGCACGTCGAACTAGGCAACCGGACTATATAGCTGTAACACTTTCGCTTAGCCATGGGAGTCTAATGTTGGGGCTACTATGTAGCTCCTGGTACCTTCGCGTGCATCCGAATACGGGCGCGTGTGTACATGACCAGGAAATGGTCCTTCGTTAATGCGGAGGGATCCTAAAGATTCTGATAAGTCTTCGAGTGGTTGAACAGTCTCTCACTGTATCATGACAGTTAGTTTTCGGCTTTCTCTACTGAGGTGCTCGTCCGGAATAACCAGGGCACAATCGCAGTAGTTCTCCTTTGGCCACCTTAGCCGATAATAACGGAACGTAAGGCGGCAAACCCAGGAGCCGGGCAAACCGAACATTTGACCAAAGACATGATTCGGAGCTGCTGCATATATGGCCAAACTCGTGACGCCGAACACTCCCGAAGGTATTCGGACTTTATAATAGTCTATGGGCTCAAGAATGCCCATTCATTATAAACCATGTGTTTACAGGTACGTGCGTTAACCTGTCGTGGCGAGATGCCAAAAACGGCAGTATCCTCTATGGGTATGGAACCCATGGGATGGTTAAACAACAAGAGGCAATGGAAAAGGTTTACACAGGGGCTTAATCTAAAAAGAAACTAGTTGAACGGGGCCCTGCTGCACGTCTGCGCCTTTTGTCTCCGCATGCCGTATCTTGGAAGGTTATCGCTAACGTTATGCGTGGAAAAAGCAAAACTCGTAGGAGAGTACAATGTAAGTATGCGATGGATGATAAAAGTATAAGATGTTGGCCTGCCCATAAGGTTGAGCCAAGTGTGGGGCTGTATTAAGTATTTATAGCCCTGGTGTCCACTATAGGATTACATATACGGTGCCCTGGTTCGATCTGGGCTACCGGACTCGTCTAACCGTGTCCCTAGTCTTAACGACCGGTCATGTTTTTTGATGTTGGAGGTCGCTTATAGTCCGGCCGCGAGGGCCGTCGCGTGTTCCTCTGCGCGTGACGAGCGCTCTGTTATTCCGCTCACAGTGATGACGCCACGTGGACCGGGCATCTTAAGTGTAAGGTAGCCATAGTGCGGCAATGCATTGAAGCGGGCGAAGGCCGTTCTTCTGAGTACTGCGTGATAGTCGCTTTGGAAGGGTGCGATGATGAAGAGTAGTTCTTCGCTTCTGGAGTTGCCTAGAGAGCCGAATGTTACCTCCAGTGCGACGGAGCCTCTGCTGTGGGCTTCAAGGCCTGGTATCACCCCTTCAAAGGTGGTGTTGCGTTGGCTGATTCTGGATGGGTTTATCCCCATCCTGCGGACAGTGTCCTCGTATATTAAATTGAGACTGCTGCCGCCGTCCATGAGGACCCGGGTGAGACAGCGTCCGTCGATCATTGGGTCAAGCACCAAGGCCTGTGATCCGCCGCACCGAATACTAGTCCGGCCATCCAAGTGATCGAAAGTGATCGGATAGGACATCCAGTAGTTAGATGTGAGTACGATGGGCTCTATATCGAGCGCGTCTCTATGCGCGCGTTCGTGCCTCCTCATGGATGTGTGGGTCGCGTGGATCATGTTCACTATTTTAACCTCTGGCGGGAATTTTTTCTGTCCTTCAGTGTTCGGCTGGCGAGATTCATCCTCGTATTCACTTGGTGTTTCCCTTCCCTTGTGTTCGGCATTTAATTTGCGGCTCGCTTGAAGACCCAAAGACTCTCATGCGTGTGGTTTGCGTGTTTGTCGAAGTGCCATGAATTTGGCATAGTCTGTCTAGGACTCTATTCAGCATCGACGGTCCCTCTTTGCTGCCTTTAGATGGCTTATTTTGTTGATTAGGTCGAGAGCCCCGAATCCGGCATTAACCATCGTGTTGTCGTGGCTCTCTTCCTTGTTTTGGCGTTTGTTTTATGACGCCGTGGCTTCCCATTGCCATCCCTTATTTCGGATGTCTTGGGGTCAGCTGGTGCCTTTACGGGCTAGCCACTATCTTCTCCAGCATAAAAAGCGGGTCATAAGGCTTGTTAGGGCTGCCATTGTCCTTGGCTTTTCTTGGCCGAGGTGTCTGGCGAGCCACTCGTCATGGATGCTGTGTTTGAATACCGCTAAGGCTTCGGCATCCGGACAGTCAACAATTTGATTCTTCTTAGTGAGGAATCTGTTCCAAAGCTCGGGCGGATTCTTCGGGCTGTTGGACTATGTGACTTAAGTCATCAGCATCCGGAGGTCGGACATAGGTCCCTTGAAAATTGGCCCTGAAAGCGTCCTCGAGTTCCTCCCATCTCCCAATTGAATTATCGGGGAGGCTTTTCAACTAGTGCCGAGCTGGTCCCTTTAGTTTGAGGGGGAGGTATTTGATGGCGTGAAGGTCATCCCCACGAGCCATATGTATGTGCAGGATAAAGTCCTCGATCCGCACTTCGGGTGCATCGTTCCGTCGTATGCCTCTATGTTCATAGGTTTAAAGCCCTGTGGAAATTCATGGTCCAGTACTTCATCTGTAAAGCACAGGGGGTGAGCAGCCCCTTCGTATCTGTACGTGATGTCGCAAGCCGTCGGCTGTTGTTGTGTCCGGTGTTTATTCCGGACTGGTATTCGATTGGCGTAATCGTTTTGGTGACCATAGTCCCTCGCCGGGGTGCGTCCTTTGGATCCATAAATGGACCTGGCCGCGCCGGCTTTCTTATTCAGGTGTTCACGTGGATCGTGCACGGCGTCGGTAGCCGCTTTGTTGCGGTTATGAAGTGGTACAACTTCGTTGTCGAATTCTGGTAGTAGCTTGCGTTTTGGATAGCTCTTTGTATGGCGATCATCGTCGTATCTTTCTTCAGCGTCTAGCACTTTATTCCATCTGCGTTGAGCGTTTCCTGTGAGGCTTTGAGCCGTTGCTTCTGCTTCTTTAGACTTCTTGCGGTGGCCATAAACTTTCTGTGGAGGTTATCTCGTTCCACGTGTTTTTCCGGGATTGCATCATTATCCGGACTGTTTTCCTGTGCTGGTTCGTTTTGATGACCTCGTCCGTCAGGATCATTGTCCTCGGGCATCTGCTCCGAACTGTGTTCAGGGTGACCTGGTTCGTCCTGCTCCATCGCTGGGTCCGTATGGTCGTTGTTGCCTTCGGAGTTGATTGTAGTATCGATCCCTCTGGCGCTCTTGTCACTATTTTTACTGTTGCTGGACTTGGAACGGTGTCTGCGCCGTCGCTTTGGCTTTTGTCCGGGGGTTTTATCGTCCGGATTGTCGCATTTGTCCTCTTTGGGTGTATCCACCATGTATATGTCGCGTGACGAGGGGGAAGTCCGGCGCCTCATAGATTCCGAATCTTCTCCTGCATCGTCGTCCATACCGTTGATGTCTTCGGAGTCGAAGTCAGGCACGTCAGTTAAATTATCGACCGTGGCTATGAAGTGGGTGGTGGGTGGGCAACGAATTTCTTCGTCGCCTGCTTCCCACTCGAACCGGACATAGTTTGGCCCAGAAATTTCTGTCAAAGAGAGAGTTTTCAACGAGCTCAGCATGTCGCCAAAGGGCGAGTGCTGAAAGATGTCCGCGACGGTGAACTCCATTACCGGAGCCCAACCTGGCTCGACCGGCTCGGGAGTGCGCGGACCGGACTCAACATCCGGATATGAATCCGGGGGTCCGGAGTCATAGGCCACCACAAAGGTAAGGCCCGTGTTCGGCTCCACCGCCGATAAGTGTGCAACCTGCGGGGCGGGCTCCAGCCCTCCGTCCACGAACGCGGCCTGCTCCCGGATTTAGGTCCGAGGCTACTGCGGGGTGATACCCGAGCTTTGTCCGACAATGAGGCCTAAGCCGTGCGTTTCGTCGTGGATCGTCCGGTGCTCTGGCATAGGCACGGATTAAATCGGTGATCCAGTCTCCGCGGATATCCGCCGTGCAATTCAGGTTTCCGATTCTGACCTGGTGGCCAGGGGCGTAGCTATCGGTCTGCTCCAGATGGCCAAGCGAATTAGCCCGCAGGACGAAGCCACCGAACACGAAGATCTGTCCGGGGAGAAAGGTCTCACCCGGGACCGTGTTATTGACGATGGTAGAAGGAGCCATCGAGCCCCATAGCGACGGCACAGAGGAACTCTCAATGAAAGCACCAATGTCGGTGTCAAAACCGGCGGATCTCAGGTAGGGGGTCTCGATCTGTGCGTCAAGGCTGATGGTAACAGGAAGTAAGGGACATAGATGTTTACCCAAGTTCGGGCCCTCTTGATGGAGGTAAAACCCTTCTTCCTGCTTGATTAATATTGATGATATGGGTAGTACAAGAGTAGATCTACCACGAGATCGTAGAGGCTAAAACCTAAGAGCTAGCCTATGATGGTATGATTGTAATTGTGATTGACCTTCTAAGGACCAACCTCTCTGATTTATATAGGCACCGGAGAGGTCTAGGGTTTACATGGAGCCGGTTACAAGGAAGGAAATATAATATCCGGATCGCCAAGGTTGCCTTCCACGCCAAGGAAAGTCCCATCCGGATACGGGCCGAAGTCTTGAGTCTTGTATCTTCATGCTTCAATAGTCCGGACGTTGTATACAGTCCGGCCGTCCGGATACCCCCTAATCCAGGACTCCCTCAAAGGGAACGTAAGGCTCTTTTTACTCCTTTACCTTATGCCCTTCTCATCTGAGTCAACATCTTCCTTTCTTCGGGGATTAAGAACTAGGCCTTCTCATCTATCTATTAGGATGACGAGTTACTATTGTAGAGACTTATAGGATTGTTGGTTTCAGGCCTCATTTCAGTTTCTACTACTTTTAGTATGTTGTCCGTTGAACCAGAACCTTGATATGATGTTGTTAAGTGACTATGCTAATCCTTGTGAATGTCTCAAATCTTTTTCTGAGCATTTACAGTCGTTATGTTGTCCGAGTCATCCCAGGTTTCTAGATAGTCTGATGCACTTGCAATCATTCCTCCATTTTCCTGATGTCCATTCGGGCTAGATTAATCACACTAATCGATGAGTTGAGGTACTCTGTTGCCTCGAGATATATGTTGGAGCTATTATGACCCTAGGTGTTTTAGGGAGTCACCCAGTAATCTAGCCATGTTTTATGTTCCAGGTGTGATGATTCTGGCCACCATTCTCGAAAGCATCCCGTGATGTTATTAGTTAGTAGGTATTCTATTCCTGGGTTTTTGAACCCGAGATTCACCCTACTTCATGTTGTTAGTATTTGCTAGTTCCCTTAAGATATTAGTAACCTTTGTGATAGTCCTCGAGGTCCATGGTATATCCTTCTTCCAATACCATGAACCAATATGGCAAAAGCCTTTGAACCAAAAGGTCACGACGAGAGTGCTCTTGAGGAGTACTCCATTCATATTGTGAATCTGCCAGTTCTACCTTTCTGCATGGGTTATCCGGAAGAAATATGTTGATCTCGTTCGACATGCTAATCTATGCATCCACAACTCAGAAAACCATATGTTCCTCTGAGTTGTTCCTCTGTAGGTGTATTCCGATCCTTGTCTATCAGTGGATAGTTAAGTTTACGTGTGCATTCGTGTTCTCGGTGCGCATTATTCCCGTGGTCCGTTAAGACGTTCTATTTCGGAATGACTAGGAGAAACAAACTTCAGTACCTCATCCATATCTAGGATTGGGTCAAAGTAGTTGTATTTTGCAGATCAAAATGCCAATCCAGCTTTTGCTCTGTTCTACCTCGGAGTGTTACCATATTTATGTCAAGAGTGTCATGAGAATTACACCACCTCTTATGAATTCTTGATGCAGTGATACTTCTCGCTATCATTACTCATTCCTCGGTCCCGTGTTGTTGTAACCGGAATGCCGACAAGTGAACTATGATGTGTGAAATCGATATTCCTAGCAACCTCATTGCTTGGTAGTTAATGGACAATATTCTCTTCCATAGCGTGTTGGTTATTGAATCACCATCCTAGGACTGATCGTGCTACCTAGTCCATTTTTGTTGGTGCACCCTTCGATCGATGAATTAGGATTTTGTCAAACCCTTGCTCTTTTGATCACATCGTCTTGCCTTGAAAGCAAGATTGATCTCGAGCTTAGTAACATGTCCGTGGTTCGTGATTTTCCGGATATCTTCTCAGAAGTATTACCAGGTTGTCACCTGACCGCTATGTTGAGTTCGTGATCAAGTTGGTTTTTCCATAAACCACCCTTTCTCCAATGATCTGTGTTGGTTACCCCTGAACTAGTTGGATAAGCTAAAGAATAACTTAGAGAGTTGGAAGATAAAAGCTTTATCCGACTTAGTTCATTTTAGGGGATATCTTGTATGTGTGTTGAAGGAAGATGCTATTTTCATTGATTGACCCTCGTGATCAGTTAATGGAGCTATCATTTTATCCAATCTTTGATTCGAGTATGGGCTATCCTCAAATCAAATCAGAACCAATGATATTCGTAATGTTGTCTTACTCGTGGTTGTTTCCTCGAGCATACACCATTATATCTTCTGGATCTGACAAATGCTATCACCTTGTTCACATAATTGTGGAATTCCACTTATATGGAAGCCTGGATGAACTGTTGTTGAGCCCATCGGCAACATTTTTATCTCCTCCATGATTCATGATGAACATTAAAGCTAGCATTGGAAACTTTGTAAGCATTGCCTTCATGTTCCGCTCATGAGGTATACGTTTGGATGAAAGAAGTGACTTCCTATAATTCATGTAAATTTGATGTAAGTTGCCGCCATGAACTCGAGAAAGCTTGTTTTTGCTTCCTCTGGGATCATCCCAAGTCAACCATGCACGTGCGAAGTATTCGGTGGTCTGATAGACTGATCATCTTCATTCCATATGAATTCCGTAGCACACCAAGCCACTGGCTGATTTGTTCTAGGAAAAGGAGTTAAGTGCTAATCCATGGTAATGCACAAGACTTCGAAATCCTTGATGAGGGTTCCCCACCTGAACTCGGTAGTATTTTGTTTATAAGACTACTATGTGGTCATGCTTGTCTGGGACAGCGTGTTCACATGTTGTAGCAAAACCCGCTCATGTTTTGGAGCTTGCTATCGTAGTTCATTTCCTGAGAATCTCGCAACGTTATCTCGTCGATTTGTGTTGCAATTCTTCTTTTCAGACATGTCGAGTCTGAATTATCCTGTTACTAACCAGATCTGAATCTCAGGCAGATATGATGGTTGGAACATTCCAACATTTTCATTTTGTTCCTAGCTTGCACCGTCTTTGTGCCATTTCACTATGGGCTGCCTTCTTAGTAATTCTTGTTCAGGATCATCTTCAAAAGTGGTCCTACCAGGGGTCCCATCCATTTCTATGATAAGCAAAAATCATCCTGTCGGGGAGGCTGATCGTACCCACGAACACCTATGGGGCCGGCGGACCAGGCCCCTTGTGGTTCGGAGGGGGGCGGAGATCGCACGAAGAGCCGATCGAGGCGAAGCACACGAGCAGTTTACCCAGCTTCGGAGCTCTCCGGAGAGATAATACTGCTACTACTGCTTGTTTGATGTATTGTGTTCTTGCTAGGGAGAGATGCGAGCTACAAAACCTAGCGTGAGCGTATATGGTCTCGGATGAGTCGAATGAACCGAACCCCCTCTATGTTGCGCATGGGCCTCCTTTTATATGCTCAAGGGGTCTCCGACAGGTGGCAACATAGATGAGGGTACAAATGTAAAAACAGAAGTTGGTACACCTACTTGAACAGTGTACAGTGCAAAATACCTAACTCGACGGCAAGGGACAAAAGCAATAAATGCCCGTCTGTGTCACCTAAACAAAGGCAACAGAGACTGTCAGGTGAGCCACCGCTCGCCACGATGGCAAGCTTGTCAGCGCCGCTTATCGCTGCTCTCCGCTGGCTGCACAGCCTCTTGACACGCGCGCATGGAATGGTACCATGGCGACACGTTGTTGGATGAGCTGGAGCGGAGATGGAGAGGTTGCTTGCCGCGGCTGAATCCTTGTCGCGTCCGGAGGCTTGTCGCGCTCCGAGCCTTCCCGGCAAGCTCCTCTTGCCGGGGCCTTGTCTTCTGCATGCCTTGAGTGGCCTTCCCGACAAGCTCCTCTTGCCGGGGCCTTGTCTTCTTAGTCAAATACTTTGTTCTTGAATGGCTCCAAAGGAGCCACGGAGGATCTTGGCGGCGACCAGGCAAACCCTGCCGCGGGGTGCTGCAACTGTCCGTGCACGAGTACGGGATACTAGGGTACCCCTACTCTAGTACACCGACAGGAGCCCCCGGGCCTGGGCCGTACACGGTGCCGAGCGCTGTCGGGCCAGGCCCAAAACAGTGCACGGTCACACGCGGCCTCGATCACGCCGTAACTCGCCCCGGACCCACCACGACCCCCACTAACGGCACGCACCGAACGTGGCGTCGTTCGAGAGATCGTGGGCGTGGTCGTGGGGGTTTCTTTATTAGGAAAAGAGGAACGTCCGCCCCCTCCCCCTCCTTATAAACAGGGGAAACAGGGGCAGGCCGTCCACTTCGCCATTGCTGTCTTGTCAAGAAAACCAACGCCGCTCCCCCCTTCTTCTCCAAAGGCGAAGAGAGCAGCGCCCGCCTTTCGCCACAAGCACACTCACCGCCGTCGGCCTCCTCCGCCGCCCTCGCCATGGCTCAAAGCCGACAAGGAGAAGGGCGTCAAGTCGGCCGAGGCGCAGCTTTCGCGCTGCGCAAAGAGCGGGCCATCTTCTCCTCAGCTCGGCGCAAAGGAGCTGTGGGAGCTCTTCTATCTCTTTGGTCGACGGAGACGTGCGCATCCGCAAGACGAAGGTACTCCCCGCCTCCGCTTCGATTCGCCCCAACTGGTACCCTTCTTTGCCCTTTTTTTCTATTGCGGGCTCTGCCCGCACTTTTCTCGAAGTTCTTCTGCGATATCATGAACACATATGGCCTCCGCCTCCTTGATTTCACCCCAACGCTGTCTTGACCATGGCAGTTTTCGCACCTTTGCGAAAACTTTGTCGGAGTCCACCCAAATGTGGCACTCTTCCGCCACTTCTTCGTGCCCTGCCGAGAGAGGAGAGCCACTTGCCGGAGGGATAGCTTGGGTCTCTAGGATCGGCAAGAAAGAAGCCTATCTGGAAGGAGAGTTCCGCAACAAGTGGGAGGAGTGGAGAGCTAATTGGTGTTGGGTCGTAGAGGAGAACCCGCAGCCCTTCAAAGCCGTGCGCCAAACCCCAATAGTGCGCGGCAAAGATTGGAGTAGCTTGGCGCCGGAGGATGCTAGGTTGAAGATAGCTGTGACCCGGATTTTGCGCCTCAGGCTTGCCGGACTAACCGTAGGCGCAGTTGGCGCAGACTTCCTTCGCCGCCGCATCGCTCCCCTGCAGGAGAGGAGGAGGCCTGCTTGGGAGTTCCAAAATGCGGCAGATATCATGAGGTTGCGCCCGGGCCTGAACTGGAATTTCACCGTCTTGGAGCTGGACGCGATGTTGCTAGAGCTGTTCAAGAACGACCCCGATCACCCTAAGTGGTTTAGGTTGCCGAGGGGGGTCGTCCCATTGTGCAACAACTCGGCGCTCGACCGCATCTGCGCCATGATGCCATTGTGCGATTCCCACGGGATCGTTCCAACCTGGCAGGAGCCGCCCGACGAGATCGTGCAGCAGTTCTTCGATGACTTGGAAGAAGTGCCGATCCGCTCCAACGAGCAGAAGAGGCTCACTCGCGACACCACCGACGAGGAGATGGCGCGTATTGCCACCAGCCGGAGGAGGCGGCAGCAGCCATCGCCGCCGGAGTCTTCGGGTACACCGTGGAGGAGGCGGACGCAGCGAAGGCGGCAAGCCTTGCCGAGCGAAGGGAGATCACCGCGAGGATGAGCTTGTCGAGCCCGAGGCCGAAGTCGAGTGGACTCCGCCGAGGGCGCCTTTCTCCACCACCCAGCGACTTGCCGCCCGGAGCCCCGGCCCGCTGAAGAGGCGTCTCCGCAAGGCCGGAGACGAGACGGGCGGCAGATCGGCCCACAAGAATAGCGCTTGCATGACGCGCTCTACCGCTGCAAGCGATGTTGCTGAGCGCCTCACACTGCTGCGACAACCGGGCGGATTCTCCTGTGCCTCCGCTGACGCCCCGCCAAGCGGCCAAGAGAGCCCACCTCCGCCTCGTCGCACCGGAGGCGAGCCGGAGTTTGACTTCTCCACGCTCAGCTCCGAGGAGGAAGAAGAAGAGTAAGCTTCAATATCGCGCTTGTATTTCTTCAATTTTGTTGCTTCATCTTGAATCTGATTTGCTTTGTTCTGAACTCTTTCCTTTTCAGGACGCTAGCCCAGAGAGCGTCGAAGAGGGCCAAGATCCCGACGGTCATCGTTGAGGACGATCCACCCGCGGCAACAGGGGACGATTCGAGACCCCTTGCCGGACCCGCAACCCTGCCTCAGAGCAGCCCCCAAAGACAGCCCCCAAAGTAAGTGTGCGGTTTTCTCCTTCTTGTTAGGGCGTGCAGGGGTGCTCCTTCTTCGCTGATACCTGATTGTTTGTTTGTGTAGGAGCAGAGCAGCCTCATCAGAGGGCTCGGAAGCCGCCCCAAAATCCTGTCTCACGCCACTCACGCCGCCAAGGGAGGATTCTCGGCAAGGGAGCGCCCGACAAGGGAGGCTACTCCGCAAGGGAGGCTACCTCGCAAGGACAGCGCCAAGGACCCTCCAAAGGGTCGAGGCCACGGCTGCAGATCCCGTTGCAGATAATTTCCTTACACGAAAATTTCCCTTGGGCTTGCTTTCTTCTGTTTCTCTTTTCGAACATTTGCTTGACTGCTCTTTCTTCGTCTGACGCAGAGCCGATGGAGGTCGAGGTCGCCGGCGAGGAAGAAGCGCGCGGCAACACCGACGAGGCTGTCATCGTGGAAGAAGAGACCGCCGCTGTGGAAGAAGAGGCCGTCGCTGACGAGCCTGTTGGCGAGAAGGCCACCGAGGCTGCCGACGCAGGAGCTGGCGAGGGGTCGGGTGATCGTACTGACGGCCCAGGGGCCGCAGGAGCGTCAGGCGCTGCACCGACCGCCGATTCCCCCGTCGCTGCTGCAGCGTCAGGCTCCGAGGAGCCCCAGCCCGGCGCCTACTTGAAGGCCGGCGAGGGTGTCTTCATCAAGCTCCCCTGGGAGTCGAGCTCCAGGGCGCCGGTCGAAGGAGAGACCTTCGACGGAGAGCTGCTCGCCTCCGCTGGGCTGACGCTGGTGGACGCGCCAAGCAGCAGCAGCGAAGTTCGAGGAGGAGCAGCCATTGAAGAACTCTTGTCGCTCTACCGCGCCCGGCAAGCCAAACTGGAGTCCCGGGAAGCACTTGTCGCGAGGGCAGGAGCAGACATGGAGAAGCGCGCAGAAGAGCTCCGGAGCGCCAACCAAGAAACTCTCCGCGACGTAGCAGAAGCGCGGGAACAACTTGCAAAGGAGCGCACGGCCTTCATTCTTGAGAAGGCCGCAGCTGAGGAGGAGCAGCGGCTGGCTGCCGAGAAGCTCTCCGCGCAGGAAAGCAAGCTGGCGCAGCGGAAGGTCAACCTAGACAGCCACGAAGAAGACCTTGCCGCGCGTGAGGAGTCACTTGGAGGGGCGCTTAAGGAAGCGAAGGATGCTGCCGCAGCCGCCGAGGCCGCCAAGGAGGAGTTGAAGGCGAAGGTGGCACAGCTGGAGGCCAGCCTCAAGAAGAGCGTCGAAGAGCTTGCCGTGCTCAAGCACGAGCGCGAGAAGGACGCCTACACTCTTGGCGAGCTGCAGAGTCGTCTCGCTGACAGGGGCAAGGAGCTCGACGCTGCCAAGGATTCCAAGGCAGATCTTGAGCTGAAGCTGACCACTCTGACGCAGACGCTGGACGGCGCTAGAGAGCGGGAAGTGGGCCTGTTGGAGACGATCAAGGCCAAGGAGGAGCTTCTAGCGAATGTTGTTTCCACCCAGAGCGCCTTGAGGGAGAGTGTGGAGCATTGGACTGAAGGCCTTGTGGACACCGCTGCTGATATCCACAACGAGTTGATGGATCTGGGGATGGCGGACCTTGCATACTCCTCCGACGAGCATCTCCAACCCAGCGCCAAGCTCAGCTTATTCTTCAAGGGCGTGGTGACGGGCCTCCAGCGGCTCCGGGAAGAAGTCCCAAAGC
This sequence comes from Aegilops bicornis, assembly GCA_021605145.1. NCBI lineage: Eukaryota > Viridiplantae > Streptophyta > Magnoliopsida > Poales > Poaceae > Aegilops > Aegilops bicornis. The sequence goes on from CM038674.1 coordinate 246,447,157, forward strand.
AGCTGGCCGAGGAATCACGCCAGATCTGTGCAGGAGCCCTCGAGAAGGTGTTGATAAAGGTGGCCTTCCGCAATCCAGGCCTTAACCTTAACGGCGTCCTCAGATCCTTGCCGCCAGACGCCAACGTAGAGGAGCTCAAAGCCCTTGTCGCACCCATTGTCGACAAGGTGAACAAGATCAAGCGGATTGATGGTGACCGCGTAGACTAGGCCGCCAATTTTATCTTTCCCTTGTCGCTGTTGATCATGTTTAGAACACTTTGTTAGATCAGCGACAAGTTATTTTGTAATATACTCTATCTTAGGCGATCAATGCAACGTTATTTCCTCTACTTGATTCCTTCCTTTGTACGTTTCGCCCCACGCATTTGGGGGACTTGTCGGTGCGGGCACCTTTGTCATGAAGGCCGAAAAGTGAACGTCGCACTTCGCCGGGCAAGTGCCGCCTCGACAAGCAACCTTGTCGCGCTAGCTGCAGCTCACTTAAGTTGTTGAGTGGACTTGAAACAAAGTAAGGGCGACTAGCCTGCGAGTTGGTTCCTCTCGCACAGGTTTTCCATACAAAGTACTCTCGCTCGAGGAAGATAACTTAAAAATTTAAAATTGATTGCTCAAACTTTGGCAACTTAGCTTTTCTGTCTCTTGCTTCCCGATAAGGCGAAACTTCCTTGAGCGATGCTTGGTCCATAGTATTATCTTCTCCTTCCCCCTGGTTAACTTGTGCGCGAGGGAGCCTTCCTTTCTTTGAGAAAAGAGAAAGAAGAGAAAATAACGTTATGGAGCCCAGCGGCTCGATTTTGCTTACCGGGTGTGGTTGCTGCACAAAGTGTTAGTCAAATCATGCAATAAAATGATGAAAGCATGAATTTGACAAGTTGTGCGCAACGCATGAGCTTTACTGATGCACGGGGTCTGCGCCCGGCTTTGTACAAAGGATTACATGCAACAGCGGCAAGACTTGTACAAAAGGTGGTTGCCGGAACACGTCCCGACAACCGCGCCCTATGGGTAAAACTTACGAAGATGCTCAATGTTCCAGGAGTTGCTCACCGGAATGCCATCTTCGGTCTCAAGTGACAGCGCCGAGCCTAGTGACTCGCTTTCACCCGATAAGGGCCTTCCCACTTCAAGCGCCAACTTGTTTGAATTCTTGGCGGATCGGACGCGCCAAGAACAAGGTCGCCTTCCTCGAGGCTTCTGGCACTAACTTTGCGGCTATGGTAGCGACGCAAAGCTTGCTGGTAGCGAGCAGCTCGTACAGTGGCCTGAAGACGATCTTCCTCAAGGAGCAGCGCCTCATCTTGTCGCAGCTGCTCTTGCTCAAGCTCATCATAAGCAAGCACTCGAGGCGATCCGTATACGAGTTCCATGGGGAGAACTGCCTCCGCCCATAGACTAGAGCAAAGGGTGTCTGGCCGGTGGCTCGATTTGGCGTCGTCCTGATCGACCAAAGAACCACCGGCAGCTCCTCGATCCAGTTTCTTCCGCACTTGTGCAGCCTGTCGAAAGTTCTGGTCTTGAGCCCGCGCAGCACTTTAGCATTTGCCCTCTCTGCTTGACCGTTGCTTCTCGGGTGAGCAACAGAAGCAAAGCAGACCTTGGCGCCAAGGTCTTGGACGCACTGCATGAAGGTGCGATCAGAATTGTGTGCCGTTGTCGGTGATGATCCTGTTAGGGATTCCAAACGGCAAACAATCGACCAAGAACTTGATCGGCCGATCGCCGTCACCTTCCTCATCGCTTCCACTTCCGGCCACTTTGTGAACTTGTCGATTGCGACGCATAAGTACTCAAAGCCCCGACAGCTCGGGGAAGGGGCCGAGGATGTCGAGCCCCGGACCGAAAATGGCCAGGATAAAGGGATCGTCTGGAGAGCTTGAGCTGGCTGGTGTATCTGCTTGGAATGGAACCGCACGCTTCACACTTGGTTACTTGTGCAGTTGCATCCCGGAGGGCTGTCGGCCAAAAGAAACCTTGCCGAAAGCTTTGCCGGCAAGTGCTCTTTGCCAATGTGGTGACCACATATGCCTCGTGTACCTCGCCAACAGCTTCTGTCCATCTTCCCCGGAATACACTTCAATTTCACACCGTTGAGTCTTCTTCTGCATGCGATGTCTGTCGACAAACTGGTACATACTGGACTGCCGGGCTACTCTTTCCGCTTCTTCTTGCTCTTCGGGGAGTTCTCCTGTCTGAAGGAAAAGGACAATCGGCTGCGCCCATGCTGGAGCTTGCGGCTGGACAACGAGGACTAAAGGCACATCTGCTGCTGCGGGAACATCAGCTTCTACGGCAAGAACTCGCGGCTCACCGGAGCTTGATGCTCCCAAAGCAAGCTTGCCGGAGCAAAACTTGTCGGGAGCGCTCCCGCTTCAACGAAACAAACCTCGGGCTTGTCGGAGCAGCATCGCCCTCAAAGATCATGGTGTTGATCTTGGGGACCTTCGCGACGGCGGCTTCGGGAAGCTCTGCCGGAAAGTAATCACCAGAGATCAACTTCCTCTTCTTGCTCTGTCCAGTTGATGGTGTTACGATTGGTTGAGTCAGCTTGAGCACGAAAATCCCTGGTTCCACAGGCAACTTAAGTGCAGCACACTTTGACAGGCCGTCAGCAATATCATTCTGAGCTCTTGGAACATGTTCCATTTGCAGGCCGTCAAAGTGCTCTTCTAGCTTCCTCACTTCATCAACGTAGGCTTCCATCAACGGACTCTGATAATCTTTGTTCACTTGGCGGACGACAAGCTGCGAGTCACCCCTGACAATGAGCTTCTTGATCCCAAGGTCCACGGCGATCCTGAGGCCGGCAAGCAAACCTTCATACTCTGCAGTATTGTTTGTTGCTTGCTCCTTGGGAAAGTGCATCTGGACTACGTACTTGAGGTACTCTCGGTGGTGCGATAAGCAAGACGCCGGGCACCGGGCGCCTTTGCAGCGAGAAGGCACCATCAAAGTACATCAGCCACTCTTTGCTTGCTTCCTTGACGGGAATGCTCGTCTCCGTAATCTCTTCATCCGGTGTTGGCGCCCATTCTGCTATGAATTTCGCCAATGCTCGCTTTGGATAGTTGATGTGCTTTCAAACTTGAGACCAAAGCTTGACAGCCCAAAGGCCCACTCGACAATCCTGCCTTGCCTCTCGGATTCTGCAGTATCCTCTTGAGCGGAAAGCGAGTGACAACTGTGGATTTCATGTGCTTGGAAGTAATGGCGCAGCTTTCTCGAGGCCATGAGGAGGCCGAAAAGCAATTTCTGCACACCAGAGTACCTTGACCTAGCCCCCTGCAGGAGGGAACTGACAAAGTAAACTGGGCGCTGCACCATCCTTTTCTGCATCTGTTCATGCGTCTGCGCGGATTCGTCCTTATCGGGACCAGAACTTGTCGGCAAAGCCCCCTGCTTGTCGCTGGATGTGTTTACCGTGGTAGCTGGCTCGTCATCCGCCTCCCTCTCCGCTACTAACGCAGCACTAACCACTTGATTGGTTGCCGCTATATATAGCAGCAACTTCTCTTGTGGCCTAGGTGCGACAAGTGTTGGAGTGGAGGACAGGTATCTCTTTAAGTCTTGCAGCGCAGCCTCCGCTTCAGGAGTCCATTTCATTGGACCTGCCTTTTTTAAAATTTTGAAAAATGGCGGTATGCCGCTCAGCAGACCTAGAGATAAACCTCTTTGAGAGCAGCTACATAACCGGCAAGTCTTCGTGACATCCTTGACGCGCTTTGGTGCTTCAATCTGCTCAATGGTTTGATCTTGTCGGGATTGGCTTCAATCCTCGCCGAGACACGAAGAACCCGAGAAGCTTGCGGAAGGGACTCCAAACATGCACTTCTCGGGGTTGAGCTTGAGGTTGATCTTGCGCAGATTTGCAAAGGTCTCGTCCAAATCTTGAACCAGAGTTGCTTTGTCCTTGCTTTTGACCACTATGTCATCCATGTAGGCTTCTACATTTCTGTGCATTTGCGGCTTGAAAGCTTCATGGACTACTCTTGCAAACGTTGAACCAGCATTCTTCAAACCGAAAGGCATCCGTATGAAACAGTATGTGCCACATGGTGTAATGAACGCGGTTTTTTCCTCATCTTCTTCTGCCATGAAGATCTGATGATATCCTGAGTATGCATCAAGAAATGAAAGCAAATCACATCCAGCCGTGGAGTCAACAATCTGGTCAATGCGCGGCAAGGGAAACGGGTCTTTGGGACAAGCTTTATTAACACCCGTGAAGTCAATACAAAGTCTCCACTTTCCATTTGCCTTGCGCACGACTACAGGATTGGCCAACCACGTAGGATGGAGTACCCCTCTGACAAGGCCTGCTGCTTCCAGTTTCTTGATCTCTTCTGCTATGAATTCTTGGCGCTCCACTGCTTGCTTCCTGACTTTTTGCTTGACGGGTCACAAGATGAGGACAAACGGCCAGGCGGTGCTCGATCACTTTCCTGAACGCTGGGATGTCGACGGTTGCCATGCAAACACGTCGACATTCGCCCACAGGAAAGCAACAAGCGCGCCTTCCTATTTATGGTCGAGAGAGGCACTGATGGTGAAGGTACCACCAGTGCCGTCCTCCTTGGCGTGCACCTTCTTGGTCTTTGGCGGAGCTACCATCTTCTTCTTGCACTTGCCGGTGGAGCTCGATGGTGCGTCCTCGACGGTAGCGCAGCACTCCTAAGAGGTGCGCTTGCCGGAGTGGGCATCAGAGCTCTTGCCGGACTCGGACTTGGTCTTCTTCCCCCCGGGAGCTTCAGCGGCAAGTGTTTGGCAATCTGTTGCGGCTGCTGCATCCCGGTAGATCTTGTCGGCACAAATAAGGGCATCCTTCTTGTCGCCATGGACAGAGATGACGCTAATCGGGCCTGGCATCTTGAGTAAGTTGTAGGCGTAGTGAGAGGCTGCCATGAACTTGGCGAGTGCTGGACGGCCAAGTATCCCATTGTAAGGCAATGGGAAATCGGCAACGTCGAATGTGACCCTCTCAGTTCTAAAGTTCAGCTCGCTGCCAAATGTTACCGGCAACGTAATCTTTCCTTTCGGCTTGCTCCTTCCCGGATTGATTCCTTGGAAAGTGCCAGTCTCTTCGAGTTCGCTGTCAGGGATTTGAAGCTTATGGAGCACCGCGGAGGAGATCATATTCAAGCCGGCCCCGCCGTCAACTAGCATCTTGGTGACCTTGAGGTTGCGGATGGTTGGTGAGACCAACATCGGTAAGCACCCGACCGCAGTTATGCGATCAGGGTGGTCCTCAATATCAAAGACGATAGGCGTGCTGGACCACTTCAGAGGCTTGCGTGACTCTACGGATGGTTCCGCTGCATTGACCTCCTGCATCCATTGCTTGAGTTGGCGGTGGGAGGTATGCAGGGAAGCACCTCCGTCGACGCAGAGGACCTCCGTGGCTTTCTGAAACTCCTGCTCATCGGGCGCCGCCGCCTTCCATATCTTCGCTGCCGTCATCATCTTCATCCTTGTCGCGCCGCTGGGAGGCCTGTCTCCTTGCCGCTGCTTGGCCTTGCCAAGGCCCTCCCCGCCGGACGCTTCTTGCTTGCTCCCCGGCGCCTTTCCTGGGCCTTCTCCTTGTCGCGCCGGCCAGACTCAGCCTTCATTGTTCGACAAGCTGCTCGACCTTCTTGCAGCTCCGGAGGTCGTGGCCCTTGGTGCGGTGGATCTTGCAAGATCGCTTGCCGGAGCCATCCTGCTTGTCGGCGGCCGCCACAGACTGGTGGTTGGCGTCAACGGCAACCTCCTTGCCGGAGCCACCAGCCTTGGCGTTCTTGTCGCCACCGCTGTTGCCGGGCTGCTCAACAGCTAACACTTCTCTGCCTTTCTTCTTCCTATTGCCTCGCCGCCGGCTCTTCTTTGCCGGGGCGGTCTCCTCACTGTCGGATCCTGCTTGTGCATTCTCTCCTGGGAGTCTCCTCCCTTCCTCGCCACAAGGCACACTTGTCGGCCAAGGCGCATAGCTCACTAACGCCCTTGACTTTGCACATCGCCATCTCCTCCTCATCCCGCGGTTCCGCGACGTTTCGATGAAACGCGCTGATCACAAGGCAGGGTGGACATCTGAGATGTTGTAGTGCACACGATCAATCTCTGAATGAACTTGGCGCAGGGACTCTCCTTCCTTCCGGGCGAGCAGATGAAGGTCGCCTTCTTGGCCATGGGGCTTGTGGCCACCGTGAAGGCGCCAACAAACCGATGGCACAGATCTGCCCAAGAGGATATGGAGCTGTCGGCAAGTGCATGAGCCAAGATCTCGACGTTGGGCTTGAGCACGGCGGAAGTAGTTGGCGAGGATCTTGTCGTCCCGCCCCCGCAGCTTGCACCGCGATGGTGTAGATGCCGAGGAACTCCGACGGATGCGCCCCGCCATCATACTTCTCCGCACGCGTCTGGTTTGAAGTTTTTCCGTGCAGGCCATCGGACTTGCCGCAGCTCACGAAAGTGAACGCAGGGCAACCTACAGACGGCAAGTCGCCTGGCTCCTCCGGGCGCTGCGCATGTCAACAGAAGGCCCAGCGCTTTGTCGGATCGACGTCGCGCTTCTCTCCGGCGCTCGATGCAAGTTCGAGCGTCCTCTTGTTGTCGTACATGAAGAACTTGGCGCTGATCGCGGCGAGCTCGCGGATCCGACGACACGGTGGAGTCGCTGTCGAGGTGGATCCGGTGAGTCGGCGATCTTGGCCTTCGGGGCGGAGAGTGCATGGTAGTTGCACCTCCGACAATTTCGCCGCCACCGCTCGTGTTTTGTCGTCTTGCCGCGGCAATGATGGCGCGGTTGCCGCGAGCGTCGCCGCTGGCAAAGTCGATGAGGCTCGGATAGTGGCCCTTCCACCGTCGAATTTTGTCGGCCGTTGGAGGGTAGTCGAGGAGCAGCCGGGCTCTCGCCAGAGCTTCGCTGGAGTAGTGGGTGGCATTGGGGAACGGTGCGAGGAGCGTGATATGCTCGGACTTCTAACTATGTTAGAAGGAGCAGCACCGCCCAGCGATCAGATCTCACTCGTACAGCATGTTGGCGCGCATGCTGGTCTCGAGGGTCTCGATCCAACGAACGTATGGCATTGTGAACGCCATGACGTTGTTGGTCCCGCGTCTCGAGATGGGCGCGGGGATGCGCGACGCCGAGGTTTGCGGGGCCTTGTCCTTGGACTTGGCGACGCCACGAACTCCTTCGTCGGCGCCCGTTCCTCCGCCGGCGTCGCCCCACCACCCGCTTGCTGCGGTGATGGTGGGTACGACGCGACGGCTCTGCTGCCGCCAAGCCTTCTTCTTCGGTGGCATGTTGAGGAAGATGTTGAGGACGTTGCTCGTGTGAACGCCGGATCAGATTCACACGGCCTCGACGCCCCTACCCGGGCGCGCCAAAGATGTCGGGGAGGCTGATCGGACCCACGAACACCTATGGGGCCGGCGGACCAGGCCCCTTGTGGTTCGGAGGGGGGCGGAGATCGCACGAAGAGCGGATCAAGGCGAAGCACACGAGCAGTTTACCCAGCTTCGGAGCTCTCCGGAGAGATAATACTCCTACTGCTGCTTGTTTGATGTATTGTGTTCTTGCTAGGGAGAGATGCGAGCTACAAAACCTAGCGTGAGCGTATATGGTCTCGGATGAGTCGAATGAACCGAACCCCCTCTACGTTGCACATGGGCCTCCTTTTATATGCTCAAGGGGTCTCCGACAGGTGGCAACATAGGTGAGGGTACAAATGTAAAAACAGTAGTTCGTAAACCTACTTGTACAGTGTACAGTGAAAAATACCTAACTCTGACGGAAAGGGACAAAAGCAATAAATGCCCGTCTGTGTCACCTAAACAGTGCAACAGAGACCGTCAGGTGCGCCACCGCTCGCCACGATGGCAAGCTTGTCAGCGCCGCTTATCGCTGCTCTCCGCTGGCTGCACAGCCTCTTGACACGCGCGCATGGAATGGTCCCATGGCGACACGTTGTTGGATGAGCTGGAGCGGAGATGGAGAGGTTGCTTGCCGCGGCTCAATCCTTGTCGCGTCCGGAGGCTTGTCGCGCTCCGAGCCTTCCCGGCAAGCTCCTCTTGCCGGGGCCTTGTCTTCTGCATGCCTTGAGTGGCCTTCCCGGCAAGCTCCTCTTGCCCGGGTCTTGTCTTCTTAGTCAAATACTTTGTTCTTGAATGGCTCCAAAGGAGCCACGGAGGATCTTGGCGGCGACCAGGCAAATCCTGCCGCTGGTGTCAGAACTGTCTGCAGGCAGTACGGGATACTAGGGTACCCCTACTCTAGTACACCGACACATCCCTTGCGTTGTTTTCAACAAGGTAGTCCACATCATCCACTCTAGTCTGGGTATGCCATCCCTCCTTACTCCGCCAAACGATTGTTGTGAATTTCCTTAGGTTGTTATAGAGAGTTTCAATGATCTCTGTATCAAAAGTAATTCTTTTTGCCACTTAGGGGAATAACTTTACGAGTCACACCTCCTCGAAGGTGGCCTAGTATGGGATCATGGCAATTATTTCCTCGCTAGTTTGAAACCTTGCACCATCTTCCTCAGCATAGAATTTTGCGTACCCAATTGAACCTTGTCATCTACTTCTTCCATTGCTCCTGGTGTGTGTTTTGTGTATCAACTCAAGAGGTGTTCTTACGTCTCACTCCATGAGTTGATCCTAAGTGCTCAACCTTCGAGAAGATCGATTCCTGTAGAGTTTCTTCTGTCATCATAGTGTTGGATAAAGATCTCGAAAGCAAAGACGTCAAGATCAATATGAAGCAATGAATCAACATCTTCGAGAAGGGAAGGTGGATCATGAGATCAAGTTAGCTTTGTGTCCCCTCTGTCTTCTTACCTCACGTCTTGAATCTTGGGACGAGATTCTTGTTTAGTGGGGGTGAGTTGTCACATCCCTAGATTTTCCTTGCACTAGGCTAGCACTTGTCTATTGCATCATGTTTAAATTTTATGTAAAGCTGAAATGGGGATTGTTCAAACCCTAGCACCAGATCAAATCCAATAGGTTAAACCTAAAATAATGTTCAATGAACCCAAAATGTCCCTAAGAAAAGTTCATGATTTCTGGTTAAGGTGAAAACCTCTGCCAAAAATGATGAGCATATTTCTTGGCCATTTTTGGATTTTTGAATTAACCCATATTGTATTTGAATTGGGGCTTGTAAATGCTATATATATTTTCAACAGCTCCAATAATTCTGAAAATTTTGTTGGGGCTCTGGAATTATTCAGCTAGCATCCAGAAATGTTTTCAGGATTTTACAAAGTGGTTTAGTATTTTTACTAAATCAAAAACAACAGCAGAAAATAGAAAAACAAAAACAAATTTAGATAGAGAGAGTTTTTATCTGGAGCTTACCTGGCGGCCCAGCAGAGGCCCAGCCCACTGGCTTCTGCCAGTCATCACTTACCTCCCGCCAGGAGGACAACACGTGTGGCCGCTGATAACCCACAAGTATAGGGGATCGCAACTGTTTTCGAGGGTAGAGTATTCAACCCAAATTTATTGAATCGACACAAGGGGAGCCGAAGAATATTCTCAAGTATTAGCAGCTGAGTTGTCAATTCAACCACACCTGGAAACTTAGTATCTGCAGAAAAGTGTTTAGTAGCAAAGTAATATGATAGTGGCGATAACGGTAACAAAAGTAAAGACAGCTAAAGTAATGTTTTTGGTATTTTGTAGTGATTGTAACAAGAGTAACGGAAAAGTAAATAAGCATAAACCGGTATATGGAAAGCTCAGAGGCACCGGATCGTTGATGGATAATTATGCCGATGCGGTTTGTCATGTAATAGTTATAACATAGGGTGACATGTAACTAGATCCAATTCATCAATGTAATGTAGGCATGTATTCGAATATAGTCATACGTGCTTATGGAAAAGAACTTGCATGACATCTTTTGTCCTACCCTCCCGTGGCAGCGGGTCCTATTGGAAACTAAGGGATATTAAGGCCTCCTTTTAATAGAGAACCGGAACAAAGCATTAGCACATAGTGAATACATGAACTCCTCAAACTATGGCCATCACCGGAGTGGTCCCAATTATTGTCACTTCGGGTTGCGGATCATAACACATAGTAGGTGACTATAGACTTGCAAGATAGGATCAATAACACACATATATTCATGAAAACATGATAGGTTCAGATCTGAAATCATGGCATTCGGGCCCTCATCGACAAGCATTAAGCATAGCAAAGTCATAGCAACATCAATCTCGTAACATAATGGATACTAGGGATCAAACCCTAACAAAACTAACTCGATTACATGATAAATCTCATCCAACCCATCACCGCCCAACAAGCTTACGATGGAATTACTCACGCACGCGGCGGTGAGCATCATGAAATTGGTGATGGAGGATGGTTGATGATGACGATGGCGACGAATCCCCCTCTCCGGAGCCCCGAACGGACTCCAGATCAGCCCTCCCGAGAGAGATTAGGGCTTGGCGGTGGCTCCGTATCGTAAAACACGATGAAACTTTCTCTCTAATTTTTTCTCCCCGAAAGCCAATATATGGAGTTCGAGTTGGCGTCGGAGGGTCTCCAGGGGGCCCACGAGGTAGGGGGCGTGCCCAGGAGGGGGGGCGCCCCCCACCCTCGTGGACAGGGTGTGGGCCCCTGGTCTTCATCTTTGGCGAGGATTTTTTATTTTTTTTCTAAGACATTCCGTCGAGTTTCAGGTCATTCCGAGAACTTTTGTTTTCTGCACATAAAACAACATCATGGCAATTCTGCTGAAAAACAGCGTCGATCCGGGTTAGTTCCATCCAAATCATACAAGTTAGAGTCCAAAACAAGGGCAAAAGTGTTTGGAAAAGTAGATACGACGGAGACGTATCAACTCCCCCATGCTTAAACCCTTGCTTGTCCTCAAGCAATTCAGTTGACAAACTGAAAGAGAAAAAGAAAAACTTTTACGAACTCTGTTTGCTCTTGTTGTTGTACCTATGTCAATCCAGCATTCTGGTTTTCAGCAAAGATCATAACTAACCTTATCTGCAATAACTCCTATGTCTCATGTTTACTCATATCAATAACATAATCAGCTAGCAAGCCATAATAATAAATCTCGGATGACAACACTTTCTCAAAACAATCATAATATGATATAACAAGATGGTATCTCGCTAGCCCTTTCTCGAGACCGCAAGAAACATAATTGCAGAGCACCTTCAAAGATCAAGGACTGACTAGACATTGTAATTCATGGTAAAAGAGATCCAATCATAGTCATACCCGATATAAATTAACAATAATGAATGCAAATGACATCTGTGCTCTCCAGCTAGTGCTTTTTAATAAGAGGGTGATGACTCAACATAAAAGTAAGTAGATAGGCCCTTCGCAGAGGGAAGTAGGGATTTGTAGAGGTGCTAGAGCTCGATTTTGAAATAGAGATAAATTATATTTTGAGCGGCATACTTTCATTGTCAACATAACAACTAAGAGATGACGATATCTTCCATGCTAAACAAATTATAGGCGGTTCCCAAACAGAATGGTAAAGTTTATACTCCCTCCTCCACAAGCATCAATCCATGGCTCGATCGAAACAACGAAAGTGCCTCCAACATTCAACGGGTCCTGTGGGGAGTTTTGTTTGCAATTATTTTGATTTAGTTTGCATAAACCATGGATCTGGGCATCCCGGTGACCAGCCATTTTCTCATGAGTGAGGAGCGGAGTCCACTCCTCTTGAGAATAACCCGCCTAACACGGAAGATAAGGGCAGCCCTAGTTGATATATGAGCTATTTGAGCATGCAAAACAGAATGTTTATTTGAAGGTTTAGAGTTTGGCACATACAAATTTACTTGGAACGGAAGGTAGATACCGCATATAGGAAGGTATAGTGGACTCATATGGAATAACTTTGGGGTTTAAGGGATTGGATGCACAAGCAGTATTCCCGCTTAGTACAAGTGAAGGCTAGCAAAAGACTGGAAGCGACCAACTAGAGAGCGACAAATAGTCATGAACATGCATTAAAATTAATAAACATTGAATACAAGCATGAGTAGGATATAATCCACCATGAACATAAATATTGTGAAGGCTATGTTGATTTGTTTCAACTACATGCGTGAACATGTGCCAAGTCAAGTCACTTAAATCATTCAAAGGAGGATACCACCCCATCATACCACATCACAACCATTTTAATAGCATGTTGGCATGCAAGGTAAACCATTATAACTCATAGCTAATCAAGCATGGCACAAGCAACTATGATCTCTAATTTTCATCGCAAACATGTTTATTCATAACAAGCTGAATCAAGAATGATGGACTCATCATATTTACAAAAACAAAAGAGTTCGAGTTCATACCAGCTTTTCCCATCTCAGTCAGTCCCTCATATATCATCATAATTGCCTTTCACTTGCACGACCGAACGGTGTGAATAATAATAAGAGTGCACGTGCATTGGACTAAGCTAGAATATGCGAGCATTCAATAAACAGGAGAAGACAAGGCAATATGGGCTCTTGGTTAAATCAACAATGATGCATATAAGAGCCACTTCAACAATTTAATCATGGTCTTCTCCTACTGACCCCCAAAGAAAAGAAAGGAAATAAAAACTATTTACACGGGAAAGCTCCCAACAAGCAAAAGAAGAACATGAAATATTTGTTTTGGGTTTTCTTTTTAATTATTACTACTACAGCAGGAAAAATAAACTACTACTAATTTTTTTTGGTTTTTTCTTGAGGTTTATTAAACACACAAGAAGAAAGCAGGAAAAATAAAATAAACTAGCATGGATATTACAGTGAAAGAGTATGAGCACCGACATCTAGCAATGAGTGTGTGTGAACATAAATGTAATGTCGGTGAGAAGTACGTGATTCCCCAAGCTTAGGCTTTTGGCCTGTTGGTTATTGCCGAGGATAGCCCGCGAGATACCCGTAGGTGTAGCCGGGGTCAGATCATGATGAAGAATAGTTGGGATCATACTGTGATGAAGAGGACTCGACCGCCATCGGCCGGCAACCACCTCCGGATCCCAAAGAATAAACAGACTGTCGTGGAGGCTCATCTTGTGGCTCCGGTTCCGGGGCTGGTGCAGGATTCCGATAGGCTTGAACAGCCGCCCACGGAACAATGTAAGGACCTGTAGACAAGTTAAACAAAGAGGGAGCAAGCAAAGTAATAGTCTCAGGGTGATGTTTATCAAAGTACAATTTATATTTGAGCTCCCCTTCACGACTCTTAACAAGAAAATCATGCGCTAGCATACTCTTATAGTCTAAATAAGCACGGGGCAACGCTGTTTCTTCTTTCTCCTCATGCCTAATAGGTATTTCAAAATATTCAGCTAGGCGTGAGGCATAAATGCCTCCAAAGATGGGGCCCTTAGTACGGTTCAGACTTAACCGTCTAGCAACAATTCCACCCATACTAACAGAGTTATTGCGGTATAAACCATGGAATAAAATAATAATATCAGGAACACTAAGGTTTCTACAGATCCTGCGACCAATCAAGCAACGACTAGCAAATAAGGCAAAGTAGCGTAAAACAGGAAAATGTATGCTAGTAATTCTTGCATCAGAAACCTTCCTGGTTTCTCCCACAGTGATAGTGTTAATAAAAGCCTCCACTTCATTACGGTGTGGTTCATCTAAGGTGCCCTCAAAGGGTATTTTGCCAACCTTGCAAAATTCAGCTAATGCCATCTCCTTAACAACGTCATATAAATGAAACTCTACTGTTGGAGGTAATTTCTTAGGGAAAAAGTAGAAGTTCTGCACAAAAGTATTTGTGAGTAAGAGATACTGATGACGTTGGTCGCGGAGGAAGTCGGTGAGGCCAGCATTCTCAATCAATAAATAGAAATCCTCATAAATCCCGGCTCTCCTCAAGAAGCCATCGGAAGGCCATTCACACTAGGACCTCCAGTGCGATGCAAATTAAATTTGGGCTTCGCTCTTCTTCCTTTTGTTTTTCATTCGAGCTTCGGCGCGACGAGCCCCTCAAAATTCTCTTCATTATTTCTGAAATAATCTGAAATTTTTAGTAACTTCAAACAAAAGTGAACCAACTTCAATAAAACTGATAGCAACTACTCATACAAGTGCCTAGAGCATATATCAAGCATTAGAACTACTTGGAACCATATAAATTTGACATGCAAGCTCAAGAACATGGTCACCTATGTAGCACAAATTTGCAAAGAATAAAGCACTAGAAAAAAAACTAATTGGACCAATGGAGGAGCCACATACCAAGGAACAATCTCCCCAAGCAGTTTTGTGCGAGGTGCTTTGAGCAAGGAGATCGAAAATCACAGCAAAAGTGGCTGGAACACGAGCTTGAGTTGGTTTTTCGGGTTTGTGTGAGGCAGAGGAAGAAGATGGGTGCGGGGATAAGTGGAGGAGGGCCACTGTGGGCCCACGAGGCAGGGGGGCGCCCAGGGGGGTAGGGCGCGCCCTCCACCCTTGTGGCCAGGTGGCAGCTCCCAGCTGTAATTTTTGCACAAGAATCCTCAAATATTCCCGAAAAAATCATATTAAATTGGCATGGCATTCTGAGGACTTTTATTTTCGGGATATTTTTATATTGCATGGATAAATCAGGAAACAGACAGAAAAATACTATTTTACTTTATTTCTACTAAAGAACAGAAAATATAAATAGGGTACAAAAGATTGTGCTTCTAGTTTCATCCATCTCATGCTCATCAAAAAGAATCCACTAACAATCAAGTCTTGTTAACAAACTCATTTCAATAATCATGGAACCGGAGAAATTTCGAATAACACTACGTTACCTCAACGGGGATATGGACATCCCCAATAATAAGTATATCATATTTCTTCTTGACGGTAGGGAGAGGAAATTCAAAACCTCCAAATATAATCGATGGAATTTTTCCAATAGAGTTGATACTATGAACTTGAGGTTGTTTCCTCAAAAAGTGTACCGTGTGCTCATTACCATTAACATGAAAAGTGGCATTGCCTTTGTTGCAATCAATAACAGCCCCTGCAGTATTAAGGAAAGGTCTTCCAAGAATAATAGAAACACTATCATCCTCGGGAATATCAAGAATAACAAAGTTCGTTAAAATAGTAACGTTTGCAACCACAACAGGCACATCCATACCGACAAGTATAGCAGTTGATTTATCAGCCATTCGCAAAGATATTTCAGTAGGTGTCAACTTATCCAAGTCAAGTCTACGATATAAAGAGAGAGGCATAACACTAACACCGGCTCCAAGATCACATAAAGCAGTTTTAACATAATTTCTCTTAATGGAGCATGGTATAGTAGGTACTCCTGGATCTCCAAGTTTCTTTGGTATTCCACCCTTAGAAGTATAATTAGAAAGCATGGTAGAAATTTCAGCTTCCGGTATCTTTCTTTTATTTGTAACAATATCTTTCATATACTTAGCATAAGGATTCATTTTGAGCATATCACCAATCGTGACACGCAAAAAGATGGGTCTAATCATTTCAGCAAAGCGCTCAAAATCCTCATCATCCTTTTTCTTGGATGGTTTGGGAAGAAAGGGCATGGATTTCTGAACCCATGGTTCCCTTTCTTTACCATGTTTCCTAGCAACGAAGTCTCTTTTATCATAATGTTGATTCTTTGATTGTGGGTTATCAAGATCAACAAAGAGGTTCAACTTCTACATCATTATCATTACTAGGTTGAGCATCATCATGAACATCATCATTAACATTTTCACTAGGTTCATGTTCATTACCAGATTGTGTTTCAAAGATCAGACATAGAGATATCATTTGGATTATCGTGTGGTTCAAAGAACAGGTTCACTAGAAGTTTGCACAGTCCTATCATTTTTCTTTTTCTTCCTTTTAGAAGAACTAGGCATATCAATATTATTTCTCTAAGAATCTTGCTCGATTCTCTTAGGGTGGCCTTCACAATACAAAGGTTCCTGAGTCATTCTACCAGTTCTAGTAGCCACTCTAACAGCATAATCATTTTTCTTACTATTCATTTCATCAAGCACTTCTTTCTGAGCTTTAAGTAGTTGTTCTACTTGAGTGGTGACCATGGAAGCATGTTTGCTAACAAGTTTAAGTTCACCTCTAATATTAGCCATATAATCACTCAAGCGCTTAATCATAAAGGTATTCTGCTTTCAATTGTCTACCAAAATAAGCATTAAAGTCATCTTGCTTAAACATAAAGTTATCAAACTCATCCAAGCAATCGACTAGCAATTTTAGTAGGAGGTACTTCAGCTTTATCATATCTATAGAGAGAATTTACCTTTACTACCGTGGTCGGGATATCGGGATCGGGAGGTTCTTGATGAATAAAGAATTGATATCATATACTTCTGCAACAGGCGGTAAATTAAGACCATGTAAATCTTCAATAGGAGGTAAATTCTTAACATCTTTAGCTTTAATACCTTTTCCTGTCATAGATTTCTGTGCCTCTGGCAGATCTTCTGGATCGAGAAATAGAACACCTCTTCTTCGGAGTTGGTTTAGGAATAGGCTCAAGAATTGGCTCAGAGCTAGCTCGGAGTTGGCTCAGGAGGTGCCCAATTATTTTCATTTGTCAACATATTATTCAATAGAATTTCAGCTTCATCCGTGTTTTTTCCCCGAAAAGAGAACCAGCACAACTATCCGTGTAATCTCTGGAAGCATCGGTTAGTCCATTATAAAAGATATCAAGTATTTCAGGTTTCTTAAGAGGGTGATCAGGCAAAGCATTAAGTAACTTGAGAAGCCTCCCCAAGCTTGTGGGAGACTCTCTTCTTCAATTTGCACAAAATTATATATATCCCTTAAAGCAGCTTGTTTCTTATGAGCAGGGAAATATTTAGCAGAGAAGTAATAAATCATATCCTGGGGACTACACACACAACCAGGATCAAGAGAATTAAACCATATCTTAGCATCACCCTTTAATGAGAACGGAAATATTTTGAGTATATAAAAGTAGCGCGATCTCTCATCATTAGTAAACAGGCAGCTATATCGCTTAACTTAGTAAGATGTGCCACAACAGTTTCAGATTCATAACCATAAAAAGGATCAGATTCAACCAAAGTAATTATATCAGGATCAATAGAGAATTCATAATCCTTATCAGTAACACAGATAGGTGAAGTAGCAAAAGCAGGGTCAGGTCTCATCCTATCTCTAAGAGATTCTTTACTCCATTTAACTAGCAGCCTCTTAAGTTCATATCTATCCCGGCAGTAAAAAAAAGTTGCGTAAGATTCTCGCATCAAAAGATAACCCTCGTGAATAGCGGGCATATTTTCATCATCACTTTCATCATTGTATTCAGTTTCAATAATTTCTCTTTCTCTAGACCTAGAAATTTGTTCATCTAGAAATTCACCAAGGGCACAGAGTATCAAGCATAGAAGTAGTTTCATCATAAGTATCATGCATAGCAGAAGTGGCATCATCAATAACATGCGACATATCGAACGAATAGCGTAAGGTGTTTAGGTGTCG
Organism: Aegilops bicornis; assembly: GCA_021605145.1. Lineage (NCBI taxonomy): Eukaryota > Viridiplantae > Streptophyta > Magnoliopsida > Poales > Poaceae > Aegilops > Aegilops bicornis. The sequence continues at coordinate 246,464,624 of CM038674.1, forward strand.
CTAGCTTACTCATAAAAGAAGGTGAATCAAGTGCAGAGCTAGATGGCAGTTCCTTACCTCCCCTCGTAGTTGAGGGATAAATTGTTGTCTTAGCGTCTTTCAAGTTCTTCATAGTGTCCAGCAGGTATAAATCCCAAGTGACTCAAAGAATAGAGCTATGCTCCCCGGCAACGGTGCCAGAAAAAGGTCTTGATAACCCACAAGTATAGGGGATCGCAACAGTTTTCGAGGGTAGGTATTCAACCCAAATTTATTGATTTGACACAAGGGGAGCCAAAGAATATTCTCAAGTAATAGCAGCTGAGTTGTCAATTCAACCACACCTGGAAACTTAGTATCTGCAGCAAAGTGTTTAGTAGCAAAGTAATATGATAGTGGCGATAACGGTAACTGTCGGTGTACTAGAGTAGGGGCCTAGTATCCCGAACTTGTGCACGGGCAGTTGCAGCCCTCCGCGGCAGGGCTTACCGGGTGACCGCCAAGGTCCTCCGTGGTTCCTGTGGAGCCATTCAAGAACAAAGTATTCAAGCCAAGGAGACAAGGCCCCGGCAAGAGGAGCTTGCCGGAAGGCCACCCAAGGCAACTAGGAGACAAGGCCCGGCAAGACGAGCTTGCCGGAAGGCCCGTGAGCGGGCGCGACAAGACAACAACCGCTGCAAGGCGCTTGCGACAGCACCACTGTACCTACGCCCAAAGACACCCACTAACGTGGTCGCTCAGGACCTTTCCCAGCGCCACGTGGCAAGAGGTCAGGCGGCCACGGAGCTGGTGGCAAGCAGCGCAGACATGCAACCATCATGGCGAACGGTGGCGTCCCTGACGGTCCATGTTTGCACTGTTAGGGCGACGTAGACGGGCATTTAATGCCTTTGTCCCCTGCCGTCAGGGTTAGGTATGATACACTATACACTGTACAAGTAGCTGTACCAACCACTCCTTTTCCATTTTTACCCTTGTCTACGTTGCCACCTGTCGGGGACCCCTTGAGCATATAAAAGGAAGCCCATGCGCAACATAGAGGGGGGTTCCGGAAGACACTCACGCCGGTCTCGTTAGCAGCTCGTGTGTCTTTGTAGCACTCAAGCGCCCCGAGCAAGAACTCAATACACCTAGACATGCAGCAAGAGGGAGTGTTATCTCTCCGGAGAGCTCCAAGTTGGGTAAACCTCTCGTGTAGCCGCCTCGATCTGCTCTTCGTGCGACCTCCGCCCCCCGCCGAACCGAAAGGGGCTCGGTCCGCCGGCCCCATAGGTGCTCGTGGGTCAGATCAGCCTGTCCCGACATCTTTGGCGCGCCAGGTAGGGGCGCGTCGAGATTGTGTGAACCTCTGATCCGGCGTCCACGCGAGCTAGATCTTCATCATCTTCATCAACATGCCACCGAAGAAGAAGGCTTCAGCGGCAGAAGCTCCGTCCGCGTTGAACCCACCACCGCCGGAGCAAGCAGGTGGTGGGGTAGACGCCGGCGGAAGAATGGATGGCGACGGGGGAGCTCACAGTGCTGCCAAGTCCAGGACAAGGCTGCGCAAACCTCGGCGTCCGTACATGCACCGCGCCCGTCTCAGGAGGCGCGGGACCGACAGCGTCATGGCATTCACAATGCCATACGCTCGTTGGACCAAGATCGAGCTGGTGGATCTCGGGATGCTCAAGACCAGCATGCACGCCAACATGCTTTGGCGGCGAAGCGAGGCACGGTCGCCGACGGGATACTACTCCTTCTAACATAGTTAGAAGTCCGAGCATATCCGCGCCTCGCGCCGCTTCGCCATCGCCACCCACCACTCCAGCAGAAGCTTTGGCGAGAGCTCAACTGCCCTCGGATTACCCTCCAACGGCCGACAAGGTCGGCGAATGGAGGGCCACCATTCAGAGTCTCATCGATTTCGCTTAACGGCGACGCTCCGCGGCAACCGAGTGCATCGCTGCCGCGGCAGGACTGCCAAACACGAGCCGGTGGCGACGAGACCGGTGGGGGTGCAACCACCATGCACTCTCCGCCCCGAAGGCCAAGATCACCGACTCGCCGGATCCACCTCGACAACGACTCCACCGCATCATCGGATCCACGAGCTCGTCGCGATCAGCGCCAAGTTCTTCACGAACGACAAGAAGAAGACGCCGAACTTCGCATCGAGCGCCAAGAGAAGCGGCGTCAATCCGACAAGCGCGCTGGGCCCTCTGTTGACATGCATGCGCCAGAGGAACCAGGCGACTTGCCGTACGCGGTAGGTTGCCCTGCGTTCACTCGTGAGCTGCGGCAAGTCCAATGGCCCAGCAAGAAGAATTTCACGCCAGACGTACCAGAGAAGTACGACGGCAAGACGCATCCGATGGAGTTCCTCAGCATCTACACCATCGCGGTGCAAGCTGCCGGGGGGCGAGACGACAAGATCCTTGCCAACTACTTCCCGCTGGTGCTCAAGCTCAATGTCGATCTCGCTCATGCACTTGCCGGACAACTCCATATCCTCTTGGCAGATCTATGCCATCAGTTTGTCGGCGCCTTTACAGCGGCCACAAGCCCCATGGCCAAGAAAGCGACCTTCATCTGCTTTCGCCCGGAAGGAAGGAGAGCCCCTGCGCAAAGTACATTCGGAGATTCAGCCACAGACAAAGACAAAGATCTCGGATGTCCACCCTATCTGCGGTAATCAGCGCGTTTCCATCGTAACGCATAAACCGCAGGATGTGGGAGGAGATGGCGATGTGCAAGATCGAGACGTCGATGAGCTATATGCCCCGGCCGACAAGTGTGCACGCGTCTGAGGAAGGAGGAGACTCACGGAGAGAATATCAAGCAGGAGGATCTCGATAGTGAGGAGACCGCCCGCAAGGAAGAACCGCGGCGGAGCAACAGGAAGAAGAAAGGCAAAGATGTGCTAGTTGTTGAGCAGTCCGCAACGGAGGTGGCGCCAAGAAAGCCAAAGCTGGTAGCTCCGGCAAGGAGGTTGCCGCTGGCACCAACTGCCAGTGTGGCGGTCGCCGACAAGCGTGACGGATCCAACAAGCAAGATCGCAAGATTCACCGCACCAAGGGCCATGACCTCCAGAGCTGCAAGAAGGTCGAGCAGCTTGTCGAGCAGCGAAGGCTGAATACGAACGACACGACAAGGAGAAGGCCCAGAGGGTGCTGGAGGAGCTAGCAAGAAACGCCCCGGCCGAGGAGGACGCCATGGCAAGGCCAAGCAGCGGCAAGGAGACAGACCTCGCCGACGCGACAAGGATGAAGACGATTTACGATGATGAAGACATGGATGATGACGAGACCGATGAGCGGGAGTTCCAGAAGCCACGAGGTCCTGTGCGTTGACGGCGGTGCTTCTCTCGCATACTTCACACAGCCAGCTCAAGCAAAGGATGCGGAAGTCAATGCGGCAGTAACCATCCGTCGAGTCACGCAGCCTCGAAATGGTCCAAAGATGCCTATCATCTTTGATATTGAGGACCACCCCGATCGCAGAATCGGTGGTAGGGTGCTTGCCGATGTTGGTTTCACCAACTATCCGCAACCTCAAGGTCACCAAGATGTTAGTTGACGGCGGGGCCGGCTTGAACCTGATCTCCTCCGCGGTGCTCCAGAAACTCCAGATCCCTGATGGCGAGCTCGAAGAGACCAGCACATTCTAAGGAATCAATCCGGGAAGGAGCAAGCCGAAGGGAAAGATCACGTTGCCGGTGACATTTGGCAGCGAGTTGAACTTCAGGACTGAGAGGGTCACTTTTGATGTTGCTGACTTTCCATTGCCTTACAATGGGATACTTGGCCGTCCGGCACTCGCCAAATTCATGGCAGCCTCTCACTATGCATACAACATGCTGAAAATGCCAGGCCCGATAAGTGTCATCTCTGTCCCTGGCGACAAGAAAGATGCTCTTATCTGCGCCGACAAGATCTACCGGGAAGCAGCGGCTGCAGCAGATTGCAAGCCACTTGCCGCTGAAGCTCCTGGGGCGAAGAAGAAGACCAAGTCCGGCAAGAGCTCTGATGCCCACTCCGGTAAGTGCACCTCTTCGGAGTGCTGCGCTACCGTCGAGGACGCACCATCGAGCTCCACCGGCAAGTGTAAGAAGACGATGGCAGCTCCACTAGAGCCCAAGAAGGTGTCCGCCAAGGAGGACGGTACTGGTGGTACCTTCACCATAAGTGCCACTCTCGACCCTAAATAGGAAGGCGCGCTCGTTGCTTTCCTGCGGGGCGAACGTCGACGTGTTTGCGTGGCAACCGGCCCCGACATCCCCGTGTTCCCGTGAAAGTAATTGAGCACCATCTTGTCGCTTGTCCTCGCGCGCGCCCGGCCAAGCGAAAGTCGTGAAGCGTGCAAAGGAGCGCCAAGAGTTCATCGCAGAAGAAATCAAGAAATTGGAAGCAGCAGGCCTTGTCGAGGAGTGCTCCATCCTACGTGGTTGGCCAATCCTGTAGTTGTATCAAGAAGGCTAACGGGAAATGGAGGCTTTGTATCGACTTTACCGATGTCAATAAAGCTTGTCCCAAAGACCCATTTCCTTTGCCGCGCATCGACCAGATTGTTGACTCCACGGCCGGATGTGATTTGCTTTCATTTCTGGATGCATACTCAGGATATCATCAGATCTTCATGGCAGAAGAAGATGAGGAGAAGACCGCGTTCATCACCCCATGTGGCACATACTATTTTGTACGGATGCCCTTCGGGTTAAAGAATGCTGGTTCAACATTTGCAAGAGTAGTCCATGACGCTTTTGAGCCGCAAATGCACGTAAATGTGGAAGCCTACATGGATGACATAGTGGTCAAAAGCAAGGACAAGGCGACTCGATTCAAGATTTAGACGAAACCTTTGCAAATCTGCGCAAGATCAACCTCAAGCTCAACCCCGAGAAGTGCGTGTTTGGAGTCCCCTCCGCAAGCTTCTCGGTTCTTCGTGGTCTCAGCGGGAATTGAAGCCAATCCCGACAAGATCAAGGCCATTGAGCAGATCGAAGCACCAAAGCGCCAAGGATGTGCGAAGACTTGCGGTTGCATAGCTGCTCTCAAAGCAGGTTTATCTCTAGGTTCTGTTGAGCGCTTCCCGCCATTTTTCAAAATTTTGAAAAAGCAGGTCCGATGAAATGGACTCGGAAGCGGAGGCTGCGCCGCAGACTTGAAGAGATACTCGCCCTCCACTCCAACACTTGTCGCACCTAAGCCATAAGAGAAGTTGTTGCTATATATAGCGGCAACCAATCAAGTGGTTAGTGTTGCGTTAGTAGCGGAGAGGGAGGCGGATGATGAGCTAGCAACCATGGCAGATGCATCCAACGACAAGCAGGGGGCTTCACCGGCAAGCTCTGGTCCCGACAAGGACGGATCTGCGCAGACGCATGAGAAGATGCAGAAAAGAATGGTGCAGCGCCCAGTTTACTTTGTCAGTTCCCTTCAGGGGGCTAGGTCCAGTACTACGGTGTGCAGAAATTGCTTTTCGCCTCCTCATGGCCTCGAGAAAGTTGCGCCATTACTTCCTGTGCACATGAGATCACCGCCACTGCGTTTTCCAATGAAGAGGATATCGCAAAATCCAGAGGCAACAGCAGGGATTGTCGAGTGGGCACTGAACTGTCAAGCTTTGGCCTCAAGTTTGAGAGCACTTCAACTATCCAAAGCGAGCATTGGCGGAGTTCATAGCGTAATGGATGCCAACACAAGATGAAGAAATTCCAAACGAGCATCCCGCCAAGGAAGCAAGCAAAGAGTGGCTGATGTACTTTGATGGTGCCTTCGCTGTGCAAGGCGCGGTGCGGCGTGCTACTTGTTGCACCCACCGGAGAGCACCTCAAGCACGTAGTCCAGATGCACTTTCCCAAGGAGCAAGCAAAAAACAATACCGCAGAGTATGAAGGTTTGCTTGCCGGTCTCGTGGATCGCAGTAGACCTTGGGATCAAGAAGCTCATTGTCAGGGGTGACTCACAGCTTGTCATCCGCCAAGTGAACAAGAGTTATCAGAGTTCGTTGGTGGAAGCTTATGTTGATGAAGTAAGAAAGCTAGAAGAGCACTTTGACGGCCTACAGATGGAATATATTCCAAGAGCTCAGAACAACATCGCTGATGGCTCGTCAAGCGCGCCGCAGCTTAAGTTACACTGTGGAACCAGTGGATTTCGTGCTCAAGCTGACTCAACCGTCTGTAACACCATCAACTGGATAGAGCAAGAAGAGGAAGTTGATCTCTGATGACTATTTTCCGGCAGAGCTTCCCGAGGCCGCTGCTAAGAAGGTCCTCAAGATCAACACCAACAATGCTGAGGAGCAGTCTGCTCCGACAAGCCCTAGGGTTTGTTTTGTTGAAGCAGACGCTCCCGACAAGTTTTGCTCCGGCAAGCTTGCCGGGGAACGTCAAGCTCCGGCTGAGCCGCAGGTTCTCGCCATGGAAGCTGATGTTCCCGCAGCAGACAGATGTGCCTTTAGTCCTTGTTGTCGAGCCGCAAGCTCCAAAGATGGGCGCAAAGAGATTGTCCATTTCCTTCCAGAGAGAACTTCCCAAGAGCAAGAAGAAGCGGAAAGAGTAGCCCGACAGTCAAGTATGTACCAGTTTGTCGACAACACACTGCATGTAAGAAGACTCAACGGTGTGAAATTGAAGTGTATTCACCGGAAGAAGGACAAAGGCTGTTGGCAGAGATACATGGAGGCATATGTGGTCACCACATTGGCGCCAGAGCACTTGTCGGCAAAGCTGCTCCTAAGCAAGGTTTCTTTTGGCCGACAGCCCTCCAGATGCAAATCGCACAAGTAACCAAGTGTGAAGCGTGCGGCCCATTCCAAGCAGATACACCAGCCAGCTCAAGCTCTCCAGACGATCCCTTTATCCCGGCCATTTTCGTCCGGGGCTCGACATCTCGGCCCCTTCCCCGAAGCTGTTTGGGGCTTTGAGTACTTGTACGTCAATCGACAAGTTCACAAAGTGGCGGAAGTGGAAGCGATGAGGAAGGTGGCGCACGGTCGTGATCAAGTTCTTTCAGTCGATTGTTTGCCGCTTCGAATCCCTAACAGGATCATCACCGACAACGGCACGCAATTCACGAGCCGCACCTTCATGCAATACGCCCAAGATCTTGGCGCCAAGGTTCCGCTTTCGCTTCGCTTGCTCATCCGAGAAGTAACGGTCAAGCCGGAGAGGGCGAATCTTTGAAGTGCTTCGCGGGCTCAAGACCGTAACTTTCGGCTGTGCTGCACAAGTGCGGAAGAAACCGGATTGAGGAGCTGTCGGTGGTTCTTTGGTTGATCAGATGACGCCAAATCGAGCCATCGCCGTACACCTTTCGCTCTAGTCTATGGAGCGGAGGCAGTTCTCCCCACGGAACTCGTGATACGGATCGCCTCGAGTGCTCGCTATGATGAGCTTGAGCAAGAGCAGCTGCGACCAGATGGCGCGCCGCTTCCTTGAGGAGGATCGTCTTGAGTCTTGTCAGACGAGCTGCTCGATACCAAGAAGCTTTGCGCCGCTACCATAGCCGCAGTTAATGCCAGAAGTCTCGAGGAAGGCGACCTTTGTTCTTCGGCGCTGGCCCAGTCCGCCAAGAATTCCAACAAGTTGACGCCGGCGGGAAGGCCCTTACCGGGTGAAACGAGTCACTAGGTCCGGCGCTGTCCGCTTTGAGACCGAAGATGGCATTCCGTGAGCAACTCACGGAACATTGAGCATCTTCGTAAGTTTTACTCAGAAGCGCGTTGCCGGAACCTGTTCCGCAACCACCTTTTGTAAAAGTCTTGCCATGTTGCATGTAATCCTTTGTACAAAGCCGGGCGCAGACCCGTGCATAAGTAAAGCTTAGCGTGCCGCACATCTTGTCAATTTCATGCTTTTTACTTCTATTTTGCATGCTATCCGACACTTTGTGCAGCACCTACCCCGGTAAGCAATAACGAGCCATAAGGCTCCATATCTTTATTTTCTCTTCTTTCTCTTTCTCAAAGAAAGGAAGGTTCCCTCGCCCACAAGTTTGCCGGGGGGAAAGGAGAAGATAATGGTGTGGACCAAGCGGCGCTCAAGGAAGTTTCGCCTTGCCGGGAAGCAAACGACAGAAAAACTAAGCTAAGTTGCTAAAGTTTGAGCAATCATCTTTAAAATTTTTAAGTTATCTTCCTCGAACGACCGTACTTTGTATGGAAAACTCAGCGGGAGGAACCAACTCGTAGCTAGTTGCGCTTCTTACTTTGTTTGAGTCCTCTCAACAACTTAAGTGAGCTGCGACTAGTTGCGACAAGGTTATTTGTCGAAGCGGCACCGCCAAAGAAGGTGCCGACGTCTCCAAGACTGGCGCCATGCCTGTGTGCTCATACCGACAAGTTCCCTAAAAGCGAGGGGCAAAAAACATACAAAGGAAGGAATCAAGTAAAGGAAATAACATAGCAATTGCTACCGAAATAAAGTTATATTACAAGATAGCTTGTCGTAGCTCTAATAGTTTGTTCTCATAACATGACCAGCAGCAAGAAGAAAGAGAAAGCGGGCGGCCTAATTCCACGCGATCGCCTCAACCCTCTTGATCCCGGGCTCACCCTGCCCACGATGGGTGCGACAAGGGTCTTGAGCGCCCACATCAGCATCCGGCGGCAAGGACTTGAGGACGTTGGTGAGGTTGAGGCCTGGATTGCGGAAGGCCACCTTCACCAAAGACACCTTTTGAAGAGCTCCCACAGAGATCTGGCGCGACTCCTCGGCCAGCTATTTTGGGACTTCTTCCCGAGTCGCTGGAGGGCCGCCACCACGCCTTTGAAGAACAAGCTGAGCTTGGCGCTGGGTTGGAGGTGCTCATCGGAGGAATATCCAAGATCCACCATCCCAAATCGGCTCCCCTCGTTGATGGCTGCAGCAACATCCACGAGACCCTCGGTCCAAGGCGCCACATTCTCCCTCAAGGCATTCTGGCGGCAAGAAGACTCGCCAAAGCGCCTCGTCGGCCTTTGATCTTCTCCTTCAAGGCCACCTCCTGCTCCTGGCGCCGCCCAGCCCGAGTCAAGGTGGTCGGCTTCAACTCAAGATCTGCGTTGGAGTCCTTGGCGGCGCTGAGCTCCTTGCTCCTCTCGGCGAGACGGCCCGCAGCTCGCCAAGAGTGTAGGCGCCCTTCTCGCTCATGCTTGAGTGCAGCAAGCTCCTCGCCGCTCTCCTTGAGATTGGCCTCCAGCTGCGCCACCTTCGTCTCCAGCCTCCTTCTTGGCGGCCTCGGCAGCTGCGGCAAAGATCCTTTGCTTCCTTGAGAGCCCCGCCAAATGTTTGCTCGCGCATGGCAAGATCCTCCTCGTGGCTGTCAAGATAAACCTTCTTCTGCGCCAACTCGCCTTCCTCAAAGAACAACTTCTCGGCAAGCCGTTGTTGCTCCTCGGCTTCAGCCTTCTCGAGGAGGAAGGCTTTGCGCCTCGGCGAGTTGCTCCGCTCCTCGCCAAGGCCCGGACAGCTTCTCGTTGAGGCACCGGAGCTCCTCCGGCGCTTCTCGATGTCTGCTCCCGCCTTAGCGACAAGCGCTTCTGGATTCCAGCTTGGCTTGTCGGGCGTAGAGAGCGACAAGAGCTTCCGCAGCACTGCTCCTCCTCGACTTCGCCACGCTGCTGCTTGGCGCGTCGACCAGTCCACGTCGGAGGCGAGCAGCTCTTCATCAAAGTTTCTCCTTCGCCGGGCGCCTCGAGCTCGACGCCCATGGGAGCTTGATGAAGACGCCATCGCCGCCTTCAAATAGGCGCCTGGGGCTCTTCGAGCCGATCTTTAAGCGTGGCGAGAGGATCGGCGGTCGGCGTAAGCGCTGGCGCTCCTGCTGACCTCGAGGGGCCGTCGGTCGATCGCCGGACCCCTCGCCCGACTTTGCGGCCTCTTCACGGCCCAGGCTCGTCGGCGCGATTTCTTCCCGATGGCGGCGGCATCGTCAATATTGCCACGCTGCGTCCTCCTCTCCGGCGGCCTCGGTCTCCATTGGCTCTGTGGCGAATGGTTCTGACGACCGAAAGATGAAGAAAAGTCAAGCAGATATTCAAACAGAAAATCAGAAGAAGAAGAACACAAGGAAAGTTTTCAAGCAAGAGGATTACCTGTGCTAGGGTCTGCAGTCATGGTCTCCGCCGCCAGGGGATCGCTGGTGCTGTCCCTTGCCGGAGAACTGCCCCTTGCCGGAGAAGTCTCCCTTGTCGAGAAGCGGTCCCTTGCCGGGAATCCTCCCTTGGCGGCGTAGTCGAAGCGTATGAGGCTGCTCGCTCCTACACAAATCAACAATCGATATCAAGAAAGAAAGAGCACCCATGCACGCCAACAGCAAGAAGTAGACCATATACTTATACTGGGGGCTGCGCCGGGGCTGCTTTGAGGAAGAGTTGCAGCGTCTGCAAGGTGGTCTCGACGCGCCTCATTGCCGCATGATGGGTTGGCCTCGATGACAATCACCGGGTCTTGGCTCTCTTCGACACTCTTCGGGCCAGCGTCACGAAAAGGAATGGGTTTAGAGTAAAGCAAATCGATACAAGACAAAGCAACAAATCAAAGAATTACAAGTACAAGAAAGAATCTTACTCTTCTTCTTCCTCGCCGGAGCTGAGCGCGAGAGATCAAATTCAGCCCGCCTCAAAGACGACGAGGCGGAGGAGTAGGTTCCTTGGTCGCTTAGCGGCGCAGAACCGGTGGTCTACGAGGGCCCGCTCCGGTTGCCGCAGAACGGGCGTGAGGTGCTCCTGCTGCAACGGTGCTTGTCATGGTGGAGCGCGCTGCGCGGGCGCCGCGTCGCTGGGTCTGCTCTGCCGCCCTTCGCCACGCCTCCGCCTTGCGAAGACGCCTTCTTGGTGGAGCTGGGGCTCCGCTCGCGGCAAGCTGCTTGAAGGTGGGGAGGATGCGCCCTCGGCGGCTCGCCGACTTCGGCTGTGCTCGCAAGCTCTTCCTCGCCAAGCAAACTCCTTTCGCTCGACAAGGCTTGCCGCCTTCGCTGCCTCTCGCCTCCACGGTGAATCCGAACTTCGCCATGGCAGCTTGCCGCCGCTTCTTCCAACTCCGTGGCGGCGCGCTGCATCTCATCATCGGTGGTGTCACGGGTGAGGCCCCTCTGTTCATCGGGGCGGACCGGCATTTCTACCAGATTGTCAAAGAACTGCCGCACGACATCATCTGCGGGCTCTTGCCAAGTTGGGACAATTCCATGCGAGTCGCACAACGGCATCATTGCACGGATGCGGTCAAGCGAGGAATTGTTGCACAATGAACGACGCCTCGGCAACCTAAACATTTCGGATGATCAGGATCGGGCTTGGACAGCTCCAAGAGCATCGCGTCAAGTTCCAAGACGGTGAAGTTGAAGTTGAGGCCTGGGCGCAGCCTCATGATATCTGCCGCGTTACGAAACTCCCAGCGGGTCTCCTCCTCTCCCGCAAGGGATGCGCGGCGGCGAAGAAAGTTTGCGCCAACGGTGCCTACGGTGAGCCCGGCAAGTCTAAGGCATGGCGATTCGGTGACTGCAATCTTGACCGGTGTCTTCCGGGGCCAGATTGCTCCAATCGCTGCCGCGCACTACCGGGTTTGGCGCTGGGTGGTAAATGGCTGCGGTTCTCCTCGACAATCCAAAGACCAATCTGCCCTCCATTCCTCCCATTTGCTACGGAGCTCTCCCACCAGATAGGCTTCCTTCTTGCCGACCCTCGAGATCCAAGCGATTCCTCCGCAAGAAGAGGCTCCCCTCTCTCAACACGGGGTATAAAGAAGTGGCGGAAAAGGGCTACATTTGGATGGACTCCGACAAAGTTTTCGCAGAGATGTGCGAAAACTGCCATGGTCAGAACAGCATTGGGGGTGAAATCAAGGAGGCGGAACCCGTAGGTGTTCATGATATCACAGAAAAATTCAGAGAAAGGCGGGCAGAGCCCGCAGTAGAAGAAGAGCGCAAAGAAGGGATATCCGTTCGTAGCTAGTTCCGAAGCAGCAGCTGGAAGTACCTTCGTACGCGGATGCGCTCGCGTCTCCGTCGACCAGAAGAGGTAATAGTACTCCATCAGCCTCACAAGCGAGCTGGGGAAAGATTGCCCGCTCCTTCCGCTAGCGCCGCAAGCCGCTGCGCCGCCGACTTCACGGCCTTCCCTTGTCGGCTTTGAGCCATGGCGGAGGCGGTGAGGGAGATCGACGGCGTTGGTGATGCTGGTGGCGATGGGGGGTGGAGCGCTGCTCTTCAAATTTTGTGAAGAAGGGGGAGCAAATGAAGTTTTTCGAGATGGGACAAAGAATCATTAGATGGCGGACTGCCCCTGCTTCCTGCTTATAAAGAGGGAGGGGGACGCCCGCTTTTTCGAATAAAGAAACCCCCACGATCTCGCCCACGATCTCTCACACGACGCCGCATTCGACGCGCGGCTGCCTGTGGAGGGCGTGGTGGGTCCGGGTGAGTTACGGTGTGACCCAGGCCGCTGGTGCCTGCAGCCTGCTTTTGGGCCCGCCCAACAGCGCTCGGCACCGTGTGTGGCCCAGGCCGGGGCTCCTGCCGGTGTACTAGAGTAGGGTACCCTAGTATCCCGAACTTGTGCACGGGCAGCTTGCAGCCCTCATGGCAGGCTTACCGGTGACCGCCAAGGTCCTCCGTGGTTCCTGTGGAGCCATTCAAGAACAAAGTATTCAAGCCAAGGGGACAAGGCCCGGCAAGAGGAGCTTGCCGGAAGGCCACCCAAGGCACCTAGGGAGACAAGGCCCCGCAAGAGGAGCTTGCCGGAAGGCCCGTGAGCGACAAGCTTTGGTAGCGACAAGACAACAACCGCGGCAAAAGGCGCTTGTCATGCTGCAGACCACTGCACTTCCACGCCCAAAGACACCCACTAACGTGTCGCCCTGGGACCTTTCCAGGCGCGCGTGGCAAGAGGCCATGCGGCCAGCGGAGCGCGGTGGCAAGCGGCGCAGACATGCAGCCATCGTGGCGAACGGTCCCTGTTTGCACTGTTAGGGCGACGTAGACGGGCATTTAATGCCTTTGTCCCCTGCCGTCAGGGTTAGGTATGATACATTGTACACTGTACAAGTAGCTGTACCAACCACTCCTTTTCCATTTTTACCCTTGTCTACGTTGCCACCTGTCGGGGACCCCTTGAGCATATAAAAGGAAGCCCATGCGCAACATAGAGGGGGGTTCCGGAAGACACTCACGCTCGGTCTCGTTAGCAGCTCGTGTGTACTGTAGCACTCAAGCGCTCCCGAGCAAGAACTCAATACACCTAGACATGCAGCAGTAGGAGTGTTATCTCTCCGGAGAGCTCCGGTTGGTAAACCTCTCGTGTGCTTCGCCTCGATCTGCTCTTCGTGCGACCTCCGCCCCCCGCCGAACCGAAAGGGGCTCGGTCCGCCGACCCCATAGGTGCTCGTGGGTCAGATCGGCGTGCCCCGACAGTAACAAAAGTAAAGACAGCTAAAGTAATGTTTTTGGTATTTTTGTAGTGATTGTAATAGTAGCAACGGAAAAGTAAATAAGCGTAAACCAGTATATGGAAAGCTCGTAGGCACCGGATCAGTGATGGATAATTTGTCGGGAAACGTAGCAGAAATTCAAAATTTTCTACGCATCACCAAGATCAATCTATGGAGATTCTAGCAACAAGAGGGAAGGAGAGTGCATCTACATACCCTTGTAGATCGTTAAGCAGAAGCGTTCATGAGAACGGGGTTGAAGGAGTCAGACTGCCGTGATCCAAATCACCGGAGATCCTAGTGCCGAATCTGACGGCACCTCCGCTGCTAAACGTACAGCCGGTGACGTCTCCCACGCCTTGATCCAGCAAGGAGAGAGGGAGAGGTTGAGGAAGACTCCATCCAGCAGCAGCACAACAGCGTGGTGGTGGTGGAGGAGCGTGGCAATCCTGCAGGGCTTCGCCAAGCACCACGGGAGAGGAGGAGGAGGAGAGGCAGGGCTGCACCAAGAGGGAGAAGTTCTCATGTATGTTGGGCAGCCCAAACCTCAAATATATATAGGGGAAGGGGAGGGGCTGCGCCCCCACCTAGGGTTCCCTCCCCAGGGGTGGCGGCAGCCCCCAGATCCCATCTGGGTGGCCGCCACAAGGGGGAGAGGGGGAGGCGCACCAAGGGTGGGCCATAGGGCCCATCCGCCTAGGGTTTGCCCCTTCCCTCTTGGAGGCGCCTTTGGGCCCTTGGGGGCGCACCAGCCCACCGGGCTGGTCCCCTTCCACACTTGGCCCATGCAGCCTCCGGGGTTAGTGGCCCCACTTGGTGGACCCTGGGACCCTCCCGGTGGTCCCAGTGACGTTATCGAAAAACCCGAAACTTTTCCGGTGACCAAAACAGGACTTCCCATATATAAATCTTTACCTCCGGACCATTCCGAACTCCTCGTGACGTCCGGGATCTCATCCGGACTCAACAACATTCGTAACCACATACAAACTTCCTTTATAACCCTAGCGCCCATCGAACCTTATGTGTAGACCCTACGGGTTCGGGAACCATGCGCACATGACCGAGACGTTCTCCGGTCAATAACCAACAGCGGGATATGGATACCCATGTTGGCTCCCACATGTTCCACGATGATCTCATCGGATGAACCACGATGTCAAGGACTCAATCGATCTCGTATACAATTCCCTTTGTCTAGCGGTATTGTACTTGCCCGAGATTCGATCGTCGGTATCCCGATACCTTGTTCAATCTCGTTTTCGGCAAGTCTCTTTACTCGTTCCGTAACACATAATCCCGTGATCAACCCCTTGGTCACATTGTGCACATTATGATGATGTCCTACCGAGTGGGCCCAGAGATACCTCTCCGCTTACACGGAGTGACAAATCCCGCCTCGATTCGTACAACCCAATGACACTTTCGGAGATACCTGTAGTGCACCTTTATAGTCACCCATTTACGCCAGGACGCTTTGGTACACCCAAAGCATTCCTACGGTATCTCGGGAGTTGCACAATCTCATGGTCTAAGGAAATGATACTTGACATTAGAAAAGCTTTAGCATACTGAACTACGATCTTTGTGCTAGGCTTAGGATTGTCTTGTCCATCACATCATTCTCCAAATGATGTGATCCCGTTATCAACGACATCCAATGTCCATGGTCGTGAAACCGTAACCATCTGCTGATCAACGAGCTAGTCAACTAGAGGCTTACTAGGGACATGGTGTTGTCTATGTACCCACACATGTATCTGAGTTTCCTATCAATACAATTATAGCATGGGTAATAAACGATTATCATGAACAAGGAAATATAATAATAACTAATTTATTATTGCCTCTAGGGCATATTTCCAACAGTCTCCCACTTGCACTAGAGTCAATAATCTAGTTCACATCGTCATGTGATTAACATCGATAGGTCACATCGCCATGTGACCAACA
This sequence comes from Aegilops bicornis, assembly GCA_021605145.1. Taxonomy (NCBI): domain Eukaryota; kingdom Viridiplantae; phylum Streptophyta; class Magnoliopsida; order Poales; family Poaceae; genus Aegilops; species Aegilops bicornis. Next base: position 246,479,947 of record CM038674.1, read on the forward strand.
TCCAAAGAGTTTACTAGTGTCTCAGAACTAGTTCACATCATCATGTGATTAAGACTCAATGAGTTACGAGGTTTGATCATGTTTTGCTTGTGAGAGAGGTTTTAGTCAACGGTCTCAGAACATTCCGATCCGTATGTACTTCGCAATTCTCTATGTCATATTGTAACGCTGCTTCCACGCTCCACTTGGAGCTATTCCAAATGGTTGCTCCACTATACGTATCCGTTTTGCTACTCAGAGTCATTCGGATAGGTGTTAAAGCTTGCATCGGCGTAACCTTTTACGCTGAACTCTTTATCACCTCCATAATCGAGAAACGTGTCCTTATTTACTCCAAGGACAATTTTGACCGCTGTCCAATGATCCGTTCCTGGATCATTCTTGTACCCCTTGACTGACTCATGGCAAGGCACACTTGGTGCGGCATACAAGATAGCATGCTATAGAGCCTACGCCTAAAGCATAGGGGACGCACCTTCGCCCTTTCTCTCTTTTCTCGCTGTGGTCGAGCTTTAAGTCTTAACTTCACACCTTACATCTCGTGCAAGAACTCCTTCTTTGATCGATCCATCTTGAACACCTTCAAGATCATGTCAAGGTATATGCTCATTTGAAAGTATTATTAAGCATTTTTGATCTATCCTTATAGATCTCGATGCTCAATGTTCAAGTAGCTTAATCCAGGTTTTCTATTGAAAAAAATCTTTCAAATAACCCTATATGCTTTCCAGAATTCTACATCATTTCGATCATCAATATGTCAACAACATATACTCATCAGAAATTCTATAGTGCTCCCACTCACTTCTTTGGAAATACAAGTTTCTCATAAACTTTGTACAAACCCAAAATCTTTGATCATCTCATCAAAGCGCATATTCCAACTCGAGATGCTTACTCCGGTCCTTATAAAGGATCGCCGGAGCCAGCATACCTTTTTAGCATCCTTAGGATCGACAAAACTTTCTCGATTGTATCACATACAACCTTTCCTTACGAAAATTGGTAAGGAAACTCATTTTGACATCCATCTCGCCAGATTTCATAAATGCAGCTTATGCTAACATGATTCCGACGGACTTAAGCATCGCTACGGATGAGAAAATCTCATCGTAGTCAACTCCTTGAACTTGTGAAAAACTCTTCGCCACAAGTCGAGCTTCATAGACGGTGACATTACCGTCCCACGCCGTCTTCTTCTTAAAGATCCATTTATCTCAATGGCTTGCCGATCATCGGGCAAGTCCACCAAAGTCCATGCTTTGTTATGATACATGGATCCTATCTCGGATTTCATGGCTTCTAACCATTTGTCGGAATTTGGGCCCACCATCGCTTCTCCATAGCTCGTAGGTTCATTGTTGTCTAGCAACACGACCTTCAAGACAGGATCACCGTACCACTCTGAAGCAGTACGCGTCCTTGTCATCCCACGAGGTTCGGTAGTGGCTTGATCCGAAACTTCATGATCACTATCATAAGCTTCTACTTCAATTGGTGTAGGCGCCATAGGAACAACTTCCTGTGCCCTGTTACACACTAGTTGAAGTGATGGTTCAATAACCTCATCAAGTCTCCACCATCCTCCTACTCAATTTTCGAGACGAACTTTTCCTCGAGAAAGGACCCGATTCAAGAAACAATCCCTATTGCTTCCGGATCTGAATTAGGAGGTATACCCAACTGTTTTGGGTGTCCTATGAAGATGCATTTTGTCCGCTTTGGGTTCGAGCTTATCAACCTGAAATTTTTTCACATAAGCGTCGCAGCCCCAAACCTTTAAGAAACGACAACTTAGGTTTCTCCAAACCATAGTTCAAACGGTGTCGTCTCAACGGAATTACGTGCTGCCTTATTAAAGTGAGTGTGGTTGTCTCTAATGTCCAACCCATGAACGATAGTGGTAATACTATAAGAGACATCATGGTACGCACCATATCCAATAGGGTGCAACTATGATGTTCGGACACACCATCACGCTATGGTGTTCCAGGCGGTATTAATTGTGAAACAATTTCAATGGTGTCTTAATTATGCATCAAACTCGCAACTCAGATATTCATCTCTATGATCACATCACAGTCATTTTATCCTCTTGTCACTAAGATCTTCAACTTCACTCTGAAATTACTTGAACCTTTCAATAATTCAGACTTGTGTTTCATCAAGTAAATATACTCAACATCTACTCAAATCATCTGTGAAGTAATAACATAACGATATTCATCGCATGCCTCAAAGACTCATTGGACCGCATATATCAAAATGTGTTACTTCCAACAAGTTGCTATCTTGTTCCATCTTACAGAAACCGAGGCTTTTCAGTCATCTTGCCCATGTGGTATGTTTTGCATATCTCAAGTGATTCAAAATCAAGTGAGTCCAAACGATCCATCTGCATGGAGTTTCTTCATGCGTACACACCAATAGACATGGTCCGCATGTCTCAAATTTTTCAAAACGAGTGAGTCCAAAGATCCATCAACATGGAGCTTCTTCATGCGTTTACACCAATATGACTTACATGGCAGTGCCACAAGTAAGTGGTACTATCATTACTATCTTATACTTTTGGCATGAAAATGTGTATCACTACGATCGAGATTCAATAAACCATTTATTTAGGTGCAAGACCATCGAAGGTATTATTCAAATAAATAGAGCAACCATTATTCTCCTTAAATGAATAATCAGACATGTATAGACATAATCCAATCATGTCTATGCTCAACGCAAAACACCAAATGCAATTATTTAGGTTTAACACCAATCTCGTTGGTAGAGGGAGCGTGCAATGCTTGATCACATCAAGCTTGGAAAACTTCCAACACATATCGTCAGCTCACCTTTAGCTAGTCTCCGCTTATTCCGTAGCTTTTATTTCGAGTTACTATCACTTAGCAACCTAACCGTATCTAATAATTTCGGTGCTACTAGGAGTACTAGTAAAGTACACATTAACATAATGTATATCCAATATACTTCTATCGACCTTGCCAGCCTTCTCATCTACCAAGTATCTAGGGTGGTTCCGCTTGATGTCCGCTCCTCTCATTACGTAAGCACTTAGTCTCGGGTTTGGGTTCAACCTTGGGTTTCTTCACTAGAGCAAAGAATCGCTTTTGCCGCTTCATGAAGTATCCCATGTTGCCCTTGCCCTTCTTGAAACTAGTGGTTTTACCAACCATCAACAATTGATGCTCCTTCTTGATTTCTACTTTCATGGTGTCAAACATCACGAATACCTCAAGGATCATCATATCTATCCTCGATATGTTATAGTTCATCACGAGGCTCTAGCAGCTTGGTGGCAATGACTTTGGAGAAACATCACCGTCTCATCTGGAAGATTAACTCCCACTCGATTCAAGTGATTGTTGCACTCAGACAATCTGAGCACAAGCTCAATGATTGAGCTTTTCTCCCCGAGTTTGCAGGCTAAGAAAATCGTTGGAGGTCTTATACCTCTTGACGTGGGCACGAGCCTGAAATCCCAATTTCAGCCCTCGAAACATCTCATATGTTCCGCGACGCTTTGAAAACGTCTTTGGTGCCTTCAACTCTAAACCGCTTAACCGAACTATCACGTAGTTATCAAAACGTGTATGTCCGATGTTCGCAACATCCTGCACGACGCTTGGAGTTCAAAGACACCGAAAAGTGCATTAAGGACATAAGCTATCTATCGTCCGCATAATCGCCATCACAACTTTCAACTATATTTTCTCTAGGAACATATCTAAACAGTGGAACTAAAACGTGAGCTTACGACATAATTTGCAAAAGGTCTTTTGACTATGTTCAGGATAATTAAGTTCATCTTATGAACTCCCACTCAGATACACATCCCTCTGGTCATCTAAGTGATTACATGATCCGAGTCAACTAGGCCGTGTTCGATCATCACGTGAGACGGACTAGTCATCATCGGTGAACATCTTCATGTTGATCGTATCTACTATACGACTCATGCTCGACCTTTCGGTCTGTGTTCCGAGGCCATGTCTGTACATGCTAGGCTCGTCAAGTTAACCCTAAGTGTTTCAAGGTGTAAATCTGTCTTACACCCGCTGTATGTGAACGTAAGAATCCATCACACCCGATCATCACGTGGTGCTTAGAAGTTTAATTTAACTTTAGCAACAGTGCACAGTTAGGGGAGAACACTTCTTGAAATTGTTGTAAGGGATCATCTTATTTACTACCGTCGTTCTAAGTAAACAAGATGCATAAACATAATAAACATCACATGCAATTATATATAGTAGTGACATGATATGGCAAATATCATATATATCCATTGATCTCAATCTTCGGGGCTCAATGAAAATCATAGTAACCTGAATGACACCATGATCTCCATCATCGTTATCTCCATCAACTTGTCTTCATGAAGTTGTCTCGCCAACTATTACTTCTACTACTATGGCTACCGTTAGCAATAAAGTAAAGTAATTACATGGCGTTGTTCAATGACACGCAGGTCATACAATAAATAAAGACAACTCCTATGGCTCCTGCCGGTTGTCATACTCATCGACATGCAAGTATTGATTCCTATTACAAGAACATGATCAATCTCATACATCACATATCAGTCATCACATTCTTCTTGGCCATATCACATCACATAGCATACCCTGCAAAAACAAGTTAGACGTCCTCTAATTGTTGTTTGCATGTTTTACGTGGCTGCTATGGGTTTCTAGCAAGAACGTTTCTTACCTACGCAAGACCACAACGTGATATGCCAATTGCTATTTACCCTTCATAAGGACCCTTTTCATCGAATCTGTTCCGACTAAAGTGGGAGAGACGGCACCCGCTAGCCACCTTATGCACCAAGTGCATGTCCCGGTGGAACCTGTCTCACGAAGAGTACGTAAGGTCGGTCCAGGCCGCTTCATCCCACAATACCGTCGAAACAAGATTGGACTAGTAATGGTAAGCATATTGAACATCATCAACGCCCACAACTACTTTGTGTTCTACTCGTGCAAAGAATCTACGCAATAGACCTAGCTCTGATACCACTGTCGGGGAACGTAGCAGAAATTCAAAATTTTCTACGCATCACCAAGATCAATCTATGGAGATTCTAGCAACAAGAGGGAAGGAGAGTGCATCTACATACCCTTGTAGATCGTTAAGCGGAAGCGTTCATGAGAACGGGGTTGAAGGAGTCGTACTTGCCGTGGATCCAAATCACCGGAGATCCTAGTGCCGAACGGACGGCACCTCCGCTGCTCAACACACGTACAGCCCGGTGACGCCTCCCACGCCTTGATCCAGCAAGGAGAGAGGGAGAGGTTGAGGAAGACTCCATCCAGCAGAAGCACAATGGCGTGGTGGTGGTGGAGGAGCGTGGCAATCCAAACAGGCTTCGCCAAGCACCACGGAGAGGAGGAGGAGGAGAGGCAGGGCTGCACCAAGAGGGAGAAGTTCTCATGTATGTTGGGCAGCCCAAACCTCAAATATATATAGGGGAAGGGGAGCCCCTGCGCCCCCACCTCGGGTCCCCTCCCTCGGGGTGGCGGCAGCCCCCACACCCCACCTGGGTGGCGGCCACGGGGGGAGAGCGGGGGGGCGCACCTAGGGTGGGCCTTAGGGCCCATCTGGACCTAGGGTTTGCCCCTTCCCTCTTGAGGCGCCTTGGGCCCTTGTGGCGCACCAGCCCACCCGGGCTGGTCCCCTTCCACACTTGGCCCATGCAGCCCTCCGGGTTAGTGGCCCCACTTGGTGGACCCAGGACCTCCCGGTGGTCCCAGACGCATCGAAAAACCCGAAACTTTTCCTATGACCAAAACAGGACTTCCCATATATAAATCTTTACCTCCGGACCATTCCTAACTCCTCGTGACGCCCGGGATCTCATCCGGACTCAACAACATTCGCAACCACATACAAACTTCCTTTATAACCCTAAGCGCCATCGAACCTTATGTGTAGACCCTACGGGTTCGGGAACCATGCGCACATGACCGAGACGTTCTCCGTCAATAACCAACAGCGGATTTGGATACCCATGTTGGCTCTACATGTTCCACGATGATCTCATCGGATGAACCACGATGTCAAGGACTCAATCGATCCCGTATACAATTCCCTTTGTCTAGCGGTATTGTACTTGCCCGAGATTCGATCGTCGGTATCCTCGATACCTTGTTCAATCTCGCTTCCGCAAGTCTCTTTACTCGCTCAGAACACATCATCCCGTGATCAACCCCTTGGTCACATTGTGCACATTATGATGATGTCCTACCGAGTGGGCCCAGAGATACCTCTCCGTTTACACGGAGTGACAAATCCCAGTCTCGATTCGCCAACCCAATGCAGACACTTTCGGAGATACCAGTAGTGCACCTTTATAGTCACCCGATTGCCAGTGACGCTTTGGTACACCCAAAGCATTACTACGGTATCCGGGAGTTGAACAATATCAAGGTCTATGGAAATGATACTTGACATTAGAAAAGCTTTAGCATACGAACTACGATCTTTGTGCTAGGCTTAGGATTGGGTCTTGTCCATCACATCATTCTCCAAATGATGTGATCCCGTTATCAACGACATCCAATGTCCATGGTCGTGAAACCGTAACCATCTGTTGATCAACGAGCTAGTCAACTAGAGGCTTACTAGGGACATGGTGTTGTCTATGTACCCACACATGTATCTGAGTTTCCTATCAATACAATTATAGCATGGGTAATAAACGATTATCATGAACAAGGAAATATAATAATAACTAATTTATTATTGCCTCTAGGGCATATTTCCAACATAATTATGCCGGATGCGGTTCGTCATGTAACAGTTATAACATAGGGTGACACAGAACTAGCTCCAATTCATCAATGTAATGTAGCCATGTATTCCGAATATAGTCATACGTGCTTATGGAAAAGAACTTGCATGACATCTTTTGTCCTACCCTCCCGTGGCAGCGGGGTCCTATTGGAAACTAAGGGATATTAAGGCCTCCTTTTCATAGAGAACCGGAACAAAGCATTAGCACATAGTGAATACATGAACTCCTCAAACTATGGTCATCACCGGAGTGGTCCCGATTATTGTCACTTGAGGGTTGCGGATCATAACACATAGTAGGTGACTATAGACTTGCAAGATAGGATCAAGAACACACATATATTCATGAAAACATAATAGGTTCAGATATGAAATCATGGCACTCGGGCCCTAGTGACAAGCATTAAGCATAGCAAAGTCATAGCAACATCAATCTCAGAACATAATGGATACTAGGGATCAAACCCTAACGAAACTAACTCGATTACATGATAAATCTCATCCAACCCATCACCGTCCAGCAAGCCTACGATGGAATTACTCACGCACGCGGCGGTGAGCATCATGAAATTGGTGATGGAGGATGGTTGATGATGACGACGGCGACGAATCCCCTCTCCGGAGCCCCGAACGGACTCTAGATCAGCCTCCCGAGAGATTAGGGCTTGGCGGCGGCTCCGTGATCGTAAAACGCGATGAAACTTTCTCTCTGATTTTTTCTCCCGAAAGCCAATATATGGAGTTGGAGTTGGCGTCGGAGGGTCTCCAAGGCCCAGGAGGTAGGGGGCGCGCCAGAGGGGGGGGGCGTGCTCCCCACCTCGTGGACAGGGTGTGGGCCCCCTGGTCTTCATCTTTGGCGAGTATTTTTTATTATTTTTTATAAGACATCCCGTGGAGTTTAGAACTTTTGTTTTCTGCACATAAAACAACATCATGGCAATTCTGCTGAAAACAGCGTCAGTCCGGGTTAGTTCCATTCAAATCATACAAGTTAGAGTCCAAAACAAGGGCAAAAGTGTTTGGAAAAGTAGATACGACGGAGACGTATCATCGCCGTGCGCCGGCACGCGCCCGGCCACCTCCTGCTTGCCACGTCGCCCCGGACCGACTAGAAATGCCACGCACCCCCTGGATCCCCTCGGCCTCCCCCTCGCTCACTCTTTCCCTCCTCGTCTCTCTCTCTCCCATGCCACACCCGAGCGCAGCCGTCGCCACTGCTCTCGCCGTAGCCACGGCCATCGTCCACCCCTTGCCTCACCGTTTCGCCCAGAAGAACCGCAGCGTCATCCTCATCATATACGCTGAGCTACACACTGTCGGACACCCTGAAGCCTCGCCATCGAGCTCATCTTCTCCGCATGGCCGCCGGACGCCATCGACAAATTCACCGCTTCCGGGTCGACCTCGAGCCCACTGAGCTGCGCTTCGACCTCCCAGTGAGCTCCTTCGTCGTTTCCCCCTTTCCCCATGGCCTGTCGCTTCCCATAGTGTCGTTTCCGCCGTGACCGAAGCTCGCCATCCGCCATTGCCGATGCTCCACTTACTGTCGAGCTCGTCTCGCCTTGCGCTGCTTCCCGTCGTGCTTTGGGTAGCCCAGCACCGCTGCCCAGCCTCTTCTTTGGATCGCTAGTGCACCGCAGCACCCTGCCATACGTGGCCGAGTACCGGCCGCCGCTAACCTCGCCGCCACTGCCACAACAGCCCATCCCCGGCAGCCCCGCAGCCTCCCTTAGACGCGCACGGGCCTAGGCTTCCCCCTAGTGCCCTCAGCGCGCTCAGCCATTGCCCCGAGCGCCGCTCCGGCGAGCCGCCGCCGCTCTGGTCGGTCGCTGTCGTCTAGCTGCCGACGTGGCGCCATCGTTAGGCGCTAATCACCACTAATTCCTTCACGATGACGCCGACAAGCGAGCCTCAATGGGTCAAATCCCAGTCAACACGGGATTAACTCCCAGTTAACCGTGAGCCTATGACATGCGGGACCCGGTCGTCAGGTTTGACCTGGACCGGCCCTGTTGACTTGCTGATGTCACGCCGATGGCATGATGACGTAGTAATGCTTTTCTGGTTTTTCTTATTTCAGAAATGATTTAGAAATTTCAGAAAATAGTGCTAACTTCTAAAAATCATAGAAAATAATCTATAACTCAGAATGAAATAAATTATATATGAAAAATGATCAAAAAAATCCAATCTATCCATCTGTACGGGTTTCATGCATGTTTAAACAACTTAACCCTGCTGTTTAGATCAAAACATGATAATGCACTTTATAAGTTCTTAGTTTGAATTTGAATTTGAACCTTTGGTTCAAATCAACTCAAACCCTTCTGTTCTTAGTTGCATTAGCTCAAATCACAGCATATTGACATGTCATGATCATGCATCATATTTTGCATTGCATTTATTGTGTTCTTTCTGTGTTTGCCGGTGGTTGTTCCCCCTCGGTAGACGTATGTTCTGATGATGAGTTCGATGACACCGATGAAGAGCTATATCATCTTCAGAAGTGCCAGGCAAGCAAAACCCCCTTGTTCATTCCGATACAATCCCACTCTCTCGCTCCTGCTCTCTTTTACTGCACTAGGACAACAACGATTCAACTGTTACTTGCTGCGGTAGTTGAACCCCTTATCCTCTGCATGACCTATCATTGCCACAGTAAATAGATGAAACCCACTAGCATGAGTAGGAGTTGTTTGAGCCTTGATGTGCCTACTCATTCATGCTTGTTTTTCATGCCTGCTATTGCTTAGAGTTGTGTCAGGTCTGATTCATCGGGAATGAATCGGAGGTGTGTGAACATGTCCTACTGTTGTAAGCTAAGTGTGTGAACACGATTTGGTAAAGGTATCGATGAGAGGCCATGTAGGAGTACATGGTGGGTTGTTTCATTGAAACCGTCCTTAAGCACTGAGATCTTGTATGTGTGATTTAAGATTCAGCTACTACCATGCATTGGGCCCGAAACCAATGGACCCTCTCGGCTTCTTATCCACCCTTGTCCTCTGTCCAGGAGTTGCAAGTAGTTTCTGGTGTTTGTAGTATGCTGGAGGCCGTGCGCGGCGCTGACCCTAGGGGTGGGCTGTGATGCGGTAGGCACGTGGCACGGTGTACCGGGCGCCCGTTTGGTGTCTCGGGAACCCTGCTCACGTTGTTCGGGGCCGTATATGGAAACCTCGGCCGGACTCCCTGCGGATGGAACCTGAATAGGCGATAAACCTGGACTAGAGGCTTGAGTGTTTAGGTAGGCTGTGGTCGACACCCTCGCTGGGCATCCGCTTGAAGGTTGCCGAGTACATGTCGTGTAAACGGCGATAAGTGGTGAGAGCGTGTGTGAATAAGTACACCCCTGCAGGGTTAACATCATCTACTTGAATAGCCGCGTCTGCGGTAAAGGACTACTTGGTTGCCTATACAGTTCATAGACAAGTGAAAGTGGATACTCTAAAACTCGCAAGATAAGCGTGAGTGCTATGGATGGCCTTCTCGTAGGGAGACGGGAGCAGATAAATAGTGGTTTATTGATATGGTGAATATGTGGACTCGCAGCGCCACCTCAAAAGAGTTACTTGCGGTCATAGTTTAGGATAGCCACTGAGTCAAAGCTGGCTTGCTGCAGTCAAACTCCACCACCCCCTTTGTTGATACTGATGCATATGTAGCTAGTTCTGATGTAAGTCTTGTTGGGTACATTTATACTCACGTTTGCCTATTTTATGTTTTGCAGAGAGACGCTGGCCTCGCTTAGTAGTTCCGTGGACTTGACGCTTAGCTTGATACCTCGTGCGATCTTGTGCTCTCGGCGGGATCTAGTAGATAGTCGGGCTTCTCACCTTTTTTCATTTGTAGATGTCTGTACAGACATGTTAAGCTTCCGCATGTGCTTTGACTTGTATGTTTCAATGTTGGGTCATGAGACCCATGTTTGTAATTTCTTGCTCCTCGGAGCCTAATGAATAAATACTTTGAGTCGTAGAGTTTTGTTGTGATGCCATGTTGTATTTACACATATCGAGCATATTGTGTGTATGATTGAAATGCTTGGTATGTGTGGGATCCGGCAACCTAGTTGTTTATCCTTGGTAGCCTCTCTTATGGGGAAATGTAGTCTTGTGCTTCCATGAGCCATAGTAGTCCGCTACAGCCCAGTTCACCGGAGTCCTGCTAGCCCAGCACTACTGCTCCGGAACACTTGACTGCAGTGGCGGAGCCAGCTTGGCCGGCGAGCCGGGGCAAAGTACACAGCGTTGTTGTCTGTGTGTTGTTTGCCCCTACAAAATGATGGTTAGCCCTCCATTTAGTGCTATGGTTCAAAAGAGAATGCATGGCTGAGCCCGGGCAGCTGCCCCGGGTAGCCGGGAGGTGGCTCCGCCACTGCTTGACTGGCCGGCATGTGATTCACTTCGTTCCTGTGTCTGTCCCTTCGGGGAAATGTCACGCGGTGACATCCGGAGTCTTGCCTAGCCTGCTACAGCCCGGTTCACCGGAGTCCTGTTAGCCCAGTGCTACAGCCCGGATTCGCATGTCAGCCAATCGACATGCTCGATGTTGAGTCATGTATGCCATCCCTCGTTAGTTAGTGCCACTTTGGGTTCACGACTAGTCATGTCGGCCCGGGTTCTCTGTCATATGGATGCTAGCGATACTATCATATATGTGAGCCAAAAGGCGCAAACGGTCCCGGGTCATGGTAAGGCGACACCCGTGGGAATACCGTGCATGAGGCCGTAAAGTGATATGAGGTGTTACCGGCTAGATCGATGTGACTTGGAATCGGGGTCCTGACAGATATGATGTTTGGGACATATTTCCTAGAGTTATAACATTGGTCTCTACATAACCCGGTAAGGTGGTGTCTTTGCCTAGCACACCTGGTCGGAGGCCCTATTGTTATAGATTCCTTTTCAGCAAGGTTATCCATTCTTCCATGAGGAAATTGTAAGACTTATTCTACAAGTTATTCCTGACAGATCCTTTGTGTTTCCAAAGTCTGATCTGCACTTGATGAACATGTCAATGCTATCTCGAAGCATGTCTATGGTACTCTGATTTTCAACAAGAACATTTGAAGCCCAATGCTAAATGTTTACTGCTCAATTATCGAAACCCTGTTGTATGGGTAATGACATGAAATTCCATTCCACTTACCTAAATAGTTTTCTACTTTGTATCCTGCCATGGATATCATGCTCTGCATGTCCTTGGGAAGGATATACCCCTGAGATATGTGTTTAAACACATTTTCCTTTCTATTGTTCTGTTCAAAATGATAATCACATTTCCCTTCCATTGTTTTGTTTAACCTTTCTGGTGATCTATATTGTTATGTAAACACCTCGGTGTACAATTCTGTCAGCAAGACCCTGATAGTATTGTTGATGACATTCCGGTAGCCACCGATGGACGAGAACTTTGCCTATTGGCCCGCCTCGTTCAATGAGCAGGCAAATGGTTCTCTTCGTCCCTCGCCCTTGGTACCAACGTTGTTGCCAACATTATTGACAGACTGTCCTCTGACATGCCTTGCTTACATGATCGTGCAAGACGTTACCACCCTTCCTACTTTTAACCCACATGGTGGGCCCATAACCCACAGTTCAACAGGATCGAAACCTGACTCTCCTGTACACCCTGTTGTCAAAGTTATTCCTCGAGCTTGACTTTGTAAGTAATTCACGGGCCACCTGCCTAATGATCTATTCTGGTATCTGATGCAATGCTTATTCACATTGCTCTAAACCCTTTCAACACTTCATTTCAGGCAACGAACGATTGCCTATGCGATTGAAACTTCTATTTTGCACCTTCTTACTTTGCTCTCGATAATTTCTTAAGTTTCAATTCGAGAGTTACTTTCCGCCACCTTCCCCGATGTTATCGACCAGATAGTCAACCTTACAGAGGTCCGTTCTCCCGGAATACCCACCCTTTATTCTTTCGTAAGTACGATGGAGTTCCTGAAGGAATGATGACGACTTCATCAGGATGACCTGAATCAGAGAAATGAAGGCATCAACGAAAGAGATCAACATCTTCAGGAAGAGCAACCAAGACCGACAACACTCGTTAGAATTCATAACCAATTCTTTCCCCTTAACTCTACCTCTTAAATCTCGGGACGAGATTTCTTGTAGTGGAGGAGAATTGTGACGCCCGGATATCTAGGCTACAGTAATCACATACTAATGATGCCATGTCACCGTTGTCACTGTTGTTAATCTTGTGTAAGTCCAAAACCATTTCAAATTCAAAATTGAATTAAAGGCAAAATCAAAAGTTTTCAAACTTTGAAACTAAAATGTTCGGGTTGTGCCAAATAATGCATAGGCAATTATGATGGAGAAACCACACTTTTATAAAAGGTTTGAATGCTCTAAAATGATTTAAGTGGTAACTAAAACATTAGTTAAATGCCTTTGGTACTTTATAAAATACTAAATTATTTTATTTTGGGTTAAAACCTTTTGTGGTAGAGGGTTATTTTGAAACGTTATTTTAGGAGCTATTGTCATATTATACTAACTAAAAATAATGTGGAACTAAAAGAAAAACAGAAAAGAAATAGAAAAGAATAGGAAAATTAAATAAAATAAACACACAAAAGAAGACCCCTTGGCAAACTGGGCCAACAGCCCACCGGCCACTCCACGCAGCCCAAATTGCCCACCCTGGCTGGATAACCCCACCCCCCACACAAACCCTAGCGCACATCCCCACTCGCCCCCCACTCCTCTCGCTCCCCTGACCATCCCTCGCGCCGCCGCACGCACAGAGGCGAGACGCCTCGTGCCTGAACCCTCCCTCATAGCCTCTCCTCCCTCCGTTCGCTCCTGCCTCCGCCGAGTCAAGGCCATGCCATGCCCCGCCCATCGCTTCGCCAACCTCGCGCTCCCTCTCCTCAAGAACCGCCCGATCACGCCCGGGACGCTACGCCACCGTGAACCCCATGGCCACCGGCCTCCTTGAGAAGGCCAACGCTTCGAGGGGCTGCCCCTCGACTCCACGTCAACGCCAGCGGGCAGAAGCTTCACCAAGTCACCGATGTCGTCTCTTCTTCAACCTCGCCGTCTCTCCGATCCCCGTCAAGCCCGCCGCCATCCCTACAGCTCCCTGTGAGCTCTCGGTCCTCAGTGACCTCCCCCCCCCTGCATCTTGTATCTCTGTCGCCGACGAGGACGTGCCTCAGCCGTCGCCCGCCACCGCCGTTACGGCCGACCCCGGTCGTTTTTGCCCGAACAACACGCGCCATAGCACGTGCCTCACAGCGCCCGGTCTTCTGGTGGGCTCGGTTGCCCGTTTGGTCGCCGAAGCCGCCGCCTCCGTGTGTGCCGTCGTCATCAGCGCTCATCGGCGGGCACGCACGTGCGCACGCGCGTTCAGTCCACTGGGTTAACCATCTGACGTGTGGGCCCGCCCGTTTTAACTAATGCCTCACCACTTAATTAAAGCCTAATAAAATTGTTTAACTAAAATAGCTGAAACAGACACCCGGGGCCCACCCTTTGTTTTAATCTATGTTAGTTTAGTTAAAATCTAAATTAGCCTGGTGTCACTGACATATGGACCCAGACCACTGTTCTAGTGGATAAGGCTGACCAGTCGACTTCTTGGTGGGCCGGTACCCACTGATCGACCTCACGATTTGGGCGGTTGACTCAGTCAACTAGGCCCACTGGCCAGCCTCTCTGTTGGTTAAATGGGTACAGTTCTGGGTACACTTAGCAATTTTCCTTTATTTTGAATTAATAAATAATTTTAGGAAAACTTTAAAACTTTGAAAAATCATATAAAATAATCTGTAACTCGGATCAAAATACTTGGTACATGAAAGTTGCTCAGAACGACGAGACGAATCCGGATTCGCAGCCCGTTCATCCACCACACATCTCTAGCATAGCAAACATGCAACTTTCCCCCTCCGGTTCATCTGTCCGAAAATGCGAAACACCGGGAATACTTTCCCGGATGTTTCCCCCCTTTGCCGGTATCACCTATCCCCGCGTTAGATCACCCGTGGCACCGCGTATTACCTCGTTATGTTTTGTGATGCTTTGTTTGCTCCGTATTTATTGTTTCTTCCCCCTCTTCTCTCCGGTAGACTACGAGACTGACACCGCTGCTGGTGCCCGATCGACTACGTTGTCGACAACCCCTCCTTCTTGCCAGAGCAACCAGGCAAGCCCCCCCCTTGATAACCAGATATCGCCTATTCCTTCTCTATATTGCTTGCATTAGAGTAGTGTAGCATGTTACTACTTTCGGTTAATCCTATTCTGCTGCATAGCCTGTCATTGTTGCTACAGTTGTTACCTTTACCTGCTATTCTAATGCTTATTATAGGATGCTAGTGTTCCATCAGTGGCCCTACACTCTTGTCTGTCTGCCATGCTATACTACTGGGTCGTGATCACTTCGGGAGGTGATCACGGGCATATGCTATATACTTTATACTGTTACATTACTTATGATACTGTTCGGAGATGGGGGCTGAAGGGGCAGGTGGCTCCTGTTGGGGAACGTAGTAATTTCAAAAAATTTCCTACGCACACGCAAGATCATGGTGATGTATAGCAACGAGAGGGGAGAGTGTTGTCTACGTACCCTCGTAGACCGAAGCGGAAGCGATCACAACGTAGAGGAAGTAGTCGTACGTTCTCCTCGCGATCCAACCGATCCCAGCGCCGTTACTCCGGCGCCCGAAGTTCTTGGCACACGCTCAGCTCGGTGACGCTCCTCAGCTCCGATCCAAAGAAAGCTCCGGGAGAGAGAGTTCCACAAGACGACGGCGTGGCAGGACGATCTTGATGTTCTACTGACGCAGGCTTCGCCTAAGCACCGCTACGATATGACCGAGGTGGAATATGGTGGAGGGGGCACCGCACACGGATAAGAGATCCAAGAGATCAATTGTTGTGTCTTTGGTGCTAGCCCTGCCCCTCTATTTATATGTTGAGCCCCGTGGTCGAAACTTGGAGAAAAAGCCTCCTCAAAGTCGGTTTTTCCAGAAAGGCAAGATTCCCACTCGGACTCTGTGACCAAACGCCACAATCCTTGGCGTCGCCCAGACGCCATGGGCCTCGGCGTCGCCCAGGGGCCGACGCTGTGGTCTCCGGCGTTTGGCCCTCGGCCTCCGCATAAAACTCCTATTGCACCGACCTAAAGCCTCATGGGCTTGACCCTTGGCCTAAACATATCATCCAATATATGAATCTTTACGACTCGACCATTGCGATACTCCTCGTCATGTCCCCGATCTCATCCGGGACTCCGAACTCCTTCGGTACATCAAAATACACAAAACTCATAATATAACCGTCATCGAAACCTTAAGCGTGCGGACCCTACGGGTTCGAGAACTATGTAGACATGACCGAGAACTATTCTTGGTCAATAACCAATAGCGGGACCTGGATGCCCATATTGGCTCCTACATATTCTACGAAGATCTTTATCGGTCAGACCGCATAACAACATACGTTGTTCCCTTTGTCATCGGTATGTTACTTGCCCGAGATTCGATCGTGGTATCCAATACCTAGTTCAATCTAGATCGGCAAGTCTCTTTACTCGTTCCGTAATACATCATCTCACAGCTAACTCATTAGTTGTAATGCTTGCAAGGCTTAGTGATGTGTATTACCGAGAGGGCCCAGAGATACCTCTCCGACAATCGGAGTGACAAATCCTAATCTCGAAATACGCCAACCCAACATCCGCCTTTGGAGACACCTGTAGTACTCCTTTATAATCACCCGATTACGTTGTGACGCTTTGGTAGTACCCAAAGTGTTCCTCCGTAAACGGAGTTGCATATTCTCATAGTTATAGGAACATGCGTAAGTCATGGATAAAAGCAATAGCAACATACTAAACGATCGGGTGCTAAGCTAATGGAATGGGTCATGTCAATCAGATCATTCAACCAATGATATGACCTTGTTAATCAAATGACAACTCCTTTGTCTATGGTTAGGAAACATAACCATCTTTGATTAACAAGCTAGTCTAGTAGAGGCATACTAGTGACACTCTGTTTGTCTATGTATTCACACATGTATTATGTTTCCGGTTAATACAATTCTAGCATGAACAATAAACATTTATCATGAAATAAGGAAATAAATAATAACTTTATTATTGCCTCTAGGGCATATTTCCTTCAGTCTCCCACTTGCACTAGAGTCAATAATCTAGATCACATCACCATGTGATTAACATCGATAGTTCACATCATCATGTGATTAACACCCATAGTTCACATCGCCATGTGACCAACACCCAAAGGGTTTACTAGATTCAGTAATCTAGTGCACATCGCTATGTGATTAACACCTAAAGAGTACTAAGGTGTGATCATGTTTTGCTTGTGAGAGAATCTTAGTCAACGGGTCTTTCATATTCAGATCTGTTATGTATTTTGCAATTTTCTATGTCTACAATGCTCTGCACGGAGCTACTCTAGCTAATTGCTCCCACTTTCAATATGTATCTAGATCGAGACTTAGAGTCATCCAGATCGGTGTCAAAACTTGCATCGACGTAACCCTTTACGAACCTTTTGTCACTTCCATAATCGAGAAACATATCCTTATTCTACTAAGGATAATTTTGACCGTCATCCAAAGGATCTACACCTAGATCACTATTGTACTCCTTGCCAAACTCAAAGGTAGGGTATACAATAGATCTGGTACACAAGATGGCATACTTTATAGAACCTATGGCCAAGGCATAGGGAATGACTTTCATTCTCTTTCTATCTTCCGCCGTGGTCGGGTTTTGAGTCTTACTCAATTTCACACCATGTAACACAGGCAAGAACTCTTTCTTTGACTGCTCCATTTTGAACTACTTCAAAATCTTGTCAAGGTATGTACTCATTGAAAAAACTTATCAAGCCGCCTTGATCTATCTCTATAGATCTTGATGCTCAATATTAAGCAGCTTCACCGAGGTCTTTCTTTGAAAAACTCCTTTCAAACACTCCTTTATGCTTTGCGTAATAATTCTACATTATTTCCGATCTACAATATGTCATTCACATATACTTATCGTAAATGTTGTAGTGCTCCCACTCACTTTCTAGTAATTTCAGGCTTCACCGCAAGTCTCAGATAAAACTATATGCTATGATCAACTTATCAAAGCATGTATTCCAACTCGAGATGCTTGCACCAGTCCATAGATGGATCACCGGAGCTTGCATATTTTGTTAGCACCTTTAGGATTTACAAAACCTTCTGGTTGCATCATATACAACTCTTCTTTAATAAATCCATTAAGGAATGCTGTTTTGTTTATCCATTTGCCAGATTTCATAAAATGCGGCAATTGCTAACATGATTCGGACAGACTTAAGCATAGATACGAGTGAGAAACTCTCATCGTAGTCAACATCCTGAACTTGTCGAAAACCTTTTGCGACAATTCTAGCTTTGTAGACAGAACACTACTATCAGCGTCCGTCTTCCTCTTGAAGATCCATTTATTTTCTATGGTTTGCCGATCATCGGGCAAATCCATCAAAGTCCATACTTTGTTCTCATACATGGATCATATCTCAGATTTCATGGCCTCAAACCATTTTATGGAATCTGGGCTCATCATCGCTTCCTCATAGTTCGTAGGTTCGTCATGGTCAAGTAACCTGACCTCCGTAATGGGATTACCGTACCACTCACAGTGCGGATCTCACTCTGGTTGACCCACGAGGTTCGGTAGTAACTTGATCCGAAGTTACATGATCATCATCATTAGCTTCCTCACTAATTGGTGTAGTAGTCACAGGAACTGATTTCTGCGATAAACTACTTTCCAATAAGGGAGAAGGTACAATTACCTCATCAAGTTCTACTTTCCTCCCACTCACTTCTTTCGGGAGAAACCCCTTCTCTAGAAAGGATCCATTCTTGGCAACGAATGTCTTGCCTTTCGGATCTGTGATAGAAGGTGTACCCAACATTTTGGGTATCCTATGAAGACGCATTTCTCTGATTTGGGTTCGAGCTTATCAGGATAAAACTTTTTCACATAAGCATCGCAACTCCAAACTTCAAGAAACAACAACTTTGGTTTCTTGCCAAACCACAGTTCATACGGTGTCGTCTCAACGGATTTAGATGGTGCCCTTTTTAACGTGAATGCAGCTGTCTCTAATGCATAACCCCAAAACTATAACGGTAAATCGGTAAGAAACATCATAGTTGCACTATATCCAATAAAGTACGGTTATGATGTTCGGACACACCATTATGCTGTGGTGTTCCAGGTGGCATGAATTTGTGAAGCTATTTCACATTGTTTTAATTGAAGACCAAACTCGTAACTCAAATATTTTACCTCTGCGATCATATCGTAGAAACTTTTATCTTCTTGTTACGATGATTCTCCACTTTACTCTGAAATTCTTTGAGCTTTTCAAATGTTTCAGACTTATGTTTCATCAAGTAGATATACACATATCTGCTCAAAAACATCTGTGAAGATCAAAAAAATAATGATACTTGTCATGAGCCTTAATATTCATCGGACCACATACATCAAGATGTATGATTTCCAACAAATCTGTTGCTCGCTCCATTGTTCCGGAGAACGGAGCTTTAGTCATCTTGCCCATGAGGCATGGTTTGCAAGCATCAAGTGATTCATAATCAAGTGATTCCAAAAGCCCATCAAGATGGAGTTTCTTTATGCGCTTTACACCAATATGACCTAAATGGCAAGTGCCACAAATAAGTTGCACTATCATTATTAACTTTGCATCTTTTGGTTTCAATATTATGAATATGTGTATCACTACTATCGAGATCCAACAAATCATTTTTGTTGGTGTGTAACCATATAAGGTTTTATTCATGTAAAATGTAACAACAATTTATTCTCTTACTTAAATGAATAACCGTATTGCAATAAACATGATCAAATCATATTCATGCTCAACACCAAATAACACTTATTTAGGTTCCGACTAATCCCGAAAGTATAGGGAGTGTGCGATGATGATCATATCAATCTTGGAACCACTTCCAACACTCATCGTCACTTCCCTTCAACTAGTTTCTGTTCATTCGCAACTCCTGCTTTCAAGTTACTATTCTTAGCAACCGAACCAGTATCAAATACCGAGGGGTTGCTGCGAACACTAGTAAAATACACATCAATAATCTGTATATCAAATATACCTTTGTTCACTTTGCCATCCTTCTTATCCGCCAAATACTTGGGGTAGTTCCGCTTCTAGTGACCAGTTCTATTGCAGCAAAAGCATTTAGTCTCGTGCTTAGGTCCAGACTTGGGCTTCTTCACTCGAGCAGCAACTTGCTTGCCGCTCTTCTTGAAGTTCCCTTCTTCCCTTTGCCCTTTTCCTTGAGACTAGTGGTCTTGTCAATCATCAACACTTGATGCTCTTTCTTGATTTCTACCTTCGCCGATTTCAACATCACGTAAGAGCTCGGGAATCGTTTTCGTCATCCCTTGCATACTATAGTTCATCACGAAGTTCTAGTAACTTAGTGTTGGTGACTAGAGAATTACATCAATCACTATCTTATCCGGAAGATTAACTCCCACTTGATTCAAGCGATTGAAGTACCTGGACAATCGAGAACATGCTCACTAGTTGAGCGATTCTCTTCCATCTTTTAGCTATAGAACTTGTTGGAGATTTCATATCTCTCAACTCGGTATTTGCTTGAAATATTAACTTCAATTCCTGGAACATCTCATATGGTCCATGACGCTCAAAACGTCTTTGAAGTCCCGATTCTAAGCTGTTAAGTATGGTGCACTAAACTATCAAGTAGTCATCATATTGAGCTAGCCAAACGCTCATAACGTCTACATTTGCTCCTGCAATAGGTCCGCTACCTAGCGGTGCATTAAGGACATAATTCTTACGTGCAGCAATGAGGATAAACCTCGATCACGGATCCAATCCGCATCATTGCTACTAACATTTTTCAATACAATTTTCTCTAGGAACACATATAAAAACATAGGGAAGCAACAACGCGAGCTATTGATCTACAACATAATTTGCAAAATACTACGGGACTAAGTTCATGATAAATTAAAGTTCAATTAATCATATTACTTAAGAACTCCCACTTAGATAGACATCTCTCTAGTCATCTAAGTGATCACGTGATCCAAATCAACTAAACCATAACCGATCATCACGTGAGATGGAGTAGTTTTCAATGGTGAACATCTTATGTTGATCATATCTACTATATGATTCACGCCGACCTTTCGGTCTCCGTGTTCCGAGGCCATATCTGCATATGCTAGGCTCGTCAAGTATAACCTGAGTATTCTGCGTGTGCAAAACTGGCTTGCACCCGTTGTAGATGGACGAGAGCTTATCACACCCGATCATCACGTGGTGTCTCTAAGACGATTTAACTTTGGCAACGGTGCATACTCAGGAGAACACTACTTGATAATTTTAGTGAGAGATCATCTTAAAATGCTACCGTCAATCAAAGCAAAATAAGATGCATAAAGGATAAACATCACATGCAATCAATATAAGTGATATGATATGGCCATCATCATCTTGTGCTTGTGATCTCCATCTCAAGCACCGTCGTGATCACCATCGCCACCGGCGCGACACCTTGATCTCCATCGTAGCATCGTTGTCGTTTACGCCATCTATTGCTTCTACGACTATCGCTACCGCTTAGTGATAAAGTAAAGCAATTACAGGCGTTGCATTTCATACAATAAAGCGACAACCATATGGCTCCACCGATTGTCGATAACTTCGGTTACAAAACATGATCATCTCATACAATAAAATATAGCATCATGTCTTGACCATATCACATCACAACATGCCCTGCAAAAACAAGTTAGACGTCCTCTACTTTGTTGTTGCAAATTTTACGTGGCTGCTACGGGCTTAAGCAAGAACCAATCTCACCTACGCATCAAGACCACAACGATACTTCGTCCAAATAGACTCCGCTTTTAACCTTCTCAAGGACCGGGCGTAGCCACACTCAGTTCAACTAAAGTGAGAGAGACAGACACCCGCCAGCCACCTTTAAGCACGAGTGCTCAGAACGGTGAAACCAGTCTCGCGTAAGCGCACGCTGGCGTAATGTCGGTCCGGCCGCTTCATCTCACAATACCGCTGAACCAAAGTATGACATGCTTTGGTAGGCAAGATGACTTGTATCGCCCACAACTCACTTGTGTTCTACTCGTGCAAAACATCAAACCATAAAAACCTAGGCTCGGATGCCACTGTTGGGGAACGTAGTAATTTCAAAAAAATTCCTACGCACACGCAAGATCATGGTGATGTATAGCAACGAGAGGGGAGAGTGTTGTCTACGTACCCTCGTAGACCGAAGCGGAAGCGATCACAATGTAGAGGAAGTAGTCGTACGTTCTCCTCGCGATCCAACCGATCCCAGTAGCATTACTCCGGCGCCTCGAAGTTCTTGGCACACGTTCAGCTCGGTGGCGCTCCTCAGTTCGATCCAAAGAAAGCTCCGGGGAGAGAGTTCCACAAGACGACGGGCGGCCAGGACGATCTTGATGTTCTATCGACGCAGGCTTCGCCTAAGCACCGCCACTGATATGACCGAGGTGGAATATGGTGGAGGGGGCACCGCACATGGCTAAGAGATCCAAGAGATCAATTGTTGTGTCTTTGGTGCTAGCCCCGCCTCTATTTATATGTTGAGCCCTGGTCGAAACTTGGAGCAAAGCCTCCTCAAAGTCGGTTTTGCCCGAAAGGCAAGAGTCCCACTGACTCTGTGACCAAACGCCACAATCCTTGGCATCCGCCCAGACGCCATGGGCCTCGGCGTCTGGCCCAGGGCCGACGCCAGTGGTCTCCGGCGTTTGGCCCTCGCCTCCATAAAACTCCTTTTGCAGACCGACCTAAAGCCTCATGGGCTTGACCCCTTGGCCTAAACATATCATCCAATATATGAATCTTTACGTCTCGACCATTTCGAGACTCCTCGTCATGTCCCCGATCTCATCCAGGACTCCGAACTCCTTCGGTACATCAAAATACGCAAAACTCATAATATAACCGTCATCGAAACCTTAAGCGTGCGGACCCTACGGGTTCGAGAACTATGTAGACATGACCGAGAACTATTCTTGGTCAATAACCAGTAGCGGGACCTGGATGCCCATATTGGCTCCTACATATTCTACGAAGATCTTTATCGGTCAGACCGCATAACAACATACGTTGTTCCCTTTGTCATCGGTATGTTACTTGCTCGAGATTCGATCGCTTCGGTATCCAATACCTAGTTCAATCTCACATTCTTGGCAAGTCTCTTTACTCGTTCCGTAATACATCATCTCACAGCTAACTCATTAGTTGTAATGCTTGCAAGGCTTAGTGATGTGTATTACCGAGAGGGCCCAGAGATACCTCTCCGACAATCGGAGTGACAAATCCTAATCTCAAATACGCCAACCCAACATACGCCTTTGGAGACACCTGTAGTACTCCTTTACAATCACCCAGTTACGTTGTGACGTTTGGTAGTACCCAAAGTGTTCCTCCGGTAAACGGGAGTTGCATATTCTCATAGTTATAGGAACATGCATAAGTCATGGATAAAAGCAGTAGCAACATACTAAACGATCGGGTGCTAAGCTAATGGAATGGGTCATGTCAATCAGATCATTCAACCAATGATGTGACCTTGTTAATCAAATGACAACTCCTTTGTCTATGGTTAGGAAACATAACCATCTTTGATTAACAAGCTAGTCTAGTAGAGGCATACTAGTGACACTCTGTTTGTCTATGTATTCACACATGTATTATGTTTCCGGTTAATACAATTCTAGCATGAACAATAAACATTTATCATGAAATAAGGAAATAAATAATAACTTTATTATTGCCTCTAGGGCATATTTCCTTCAGCTCCATCCGGTAGAGGTGGGCCTGGGTTCCCGACGGCCCCCGACTGTTACTTTGTGGCGGAGCAACAGGGCAGGTTGAGACCACCTAGGAGAGAGGTGGGCCTGGCCCTGGTCAGCGTTCGCGGATACTTCAAAATAACACGCTTAACGAAATCTTGGTATTTGATCTGAGTCTGGCCACTGGCCTATACGCACTAACCAACTACGCGGGAACAGTTATGGACACTCAGCGTCGTGGTATCAGCCGAAGCCTTCGTGACGTCAGCGAGTGAGCGGCGGGCGCGGGATTGGACCGTAAGCCTGCGCTTGTATTAAGGGGGCTAGGTCTGCTTCCGGCCGCGTTCGCAACATGCAGGTGTGCAATGGGCGATGGGCCGAGACCCCTGCACGCATACGATTTAGACCGGCGTGCTGACCTCTCTGTTGTGCCTAGGTGGGGCTGCGACGTGTTGATCTTCCGAGGCCGAGCATGACCCAGGAAAGTGTGTCCGGCCAAATGGGATCGAGCGTGTTGGGAAATGTGGTGCACCGCTGCAGGGAAGTTTATCTAGTCGAATAGTCGTGATCTTCGGTAACAGGACGACCCGGAGTTGTACCTTGACCTTATGACAACTAGAACCGGATACTTAATAGAACACACCCTTCCAAGTGCCAGATATAACCCGGTGATCGCTCTCACACAGGGCGACGAGGGGAGGATCGCCGGGTATGATTATGCTATGTAATGATACTTGGTGAACTTACCATCTACTCTCTTCTATATGCTGCAAGATGGAGGCTGCCAGAAGCGTAGTCTTCGACAGGACTAGCTATCCCCCTCTTATTCTGGCATTCTGCAGTTGAGTCCACAGATATTGCCCCTTTACACAGATACCCATGCATAACTAGTGTAGATCCTTGCCTGCGAGTACTTTGGATGAGTACTCACGGTTGCTTTTCTCCCCCTTTCCCCCTTTCCTTTCTTCCTGGTTGTTGCAACCACATGCTGGAGCCCAGGAGCCAGACGCCATCGTTGACGACGACTCCTACTACACTGGAGGTGCCTACTACTACGTGCAGGCCGCTCACGACAACCAGGAGTAGTTTAGGAGGATCCCAGGCAGGAGGCCTGCACCTCTTTCGATCTGTATCCCAGTTTGTGCTAGCCATCTTATGGCAACTTGTTTAACTTATGTCTGTACTCAAATATTGTTGCTTCCGCTGACTCGTCTATGATCGAGCACTTGTATTCGAGCCCTCGAGGCCCTGGCTTGTATTATGATGCTTGTATGACTTATTTTATTTTTAGAGTTGTGTTGTGATATCTTCCCGTGAGTCCCTGATCTTGATCGTACATGTTTGCGTGTATGATTAGTGTACGATTGAATCGGGGGCGTCACAACGGCACTCATCTTCGCCCACCACATATTGCAACGGGCGAAGGCCATGCGGGCACCTTCAATACAGGCAGAGCGCTTGACGGCGTCCAGTCGAGGACAGGCGTTCACTATCCACCTCACGAGTCCGAAGTATCTGCCAGGCATAGCTTCGGCTGGCCATAGCCGGATTATCAAATCCTTCATGCCTAGTTCGGCCACCCTATGCACCTCCACCAGCTGTTTCAGCTGATCGGTGAAGGACACGGGAGGCTCTGGCGCCGCATATTGCAACCAGAATAGCTTCTCCGTCGAACTCCCTCCTTCGGCTCGGTAGAACTCCACGGCGTTCGATACACTGCGTGGTAAATCCACAAAAGCCCCTCGGGAACTCCGAACCCGGGTTAGTAAAAGGTACTACTTCTCCGCATACTTGCTTTGCATCTTAAATGCCTTACCCGCCGCGATCTTCTTGGCCTCCTGGACATCCCGGAGGGCGGCCTGGGCCTCATTCCGTGCGTCCTCCACGCTCTGACGAGCCTTGGCGAGTTCGGTCCCTTGAACCGACGCATCATGCTCCAAGGCCTCGCATTTCTTCACCGCATCCTGGAGCTCCTGCTGGACTTCTTTGACCCGGGCCTTGAGCTTCTTACGAGCGGCTTGCTGCTGAACAGCCTTCTCCTTGGCCTCGCCCAGGGCCTTCCTCACGGCCTCGACCTCGGTCGCGGCTCCTGCACATATTACGACACTACGGTCAATATACAGCGCATATTCTTTCTGAACACACAGCAAGTCGTTACTCACCTTGCTTCTCCTGGAGCCGAACCTTAACCTCACCAAGCTCGTTCTCGGTCCGCTCCAGCCTCTGCCTCAGATCAGAGACTTCGGCAGCATGCGAGGTTGCGGAGAACAGCGACACCTGCTTATTCATCTATATTACGTTAGTCTCCTATAACAAAAGATTAATCCTCTGTCCGGTTCGTCTCGCCGAATTTCGGACAGTGTCTCAGGGGCTACTGTCTACTTGGGGTTTTTTATTTTTCTATGTCACTTACCTCGAAACCTGTCAACAGGCTGTTGCAGGCTTCGTTCAGTCCACTCTTGGCGGACTGAACCTTCTCGATCACCGCACCCATAAGGACACGGTGCTCCTCCATGACGGAGGCGCCTCGTAGCGCCTCCATCAGGTTATCCGGCACCCCTGGATGGACAGGGGCCACCGGTGCAAGCGGCGCACCCCCCTCCTTCCAAGGGGGCTGCTCGCCCGACTCCGGAGCCATATGGGTTTCCGGAATCGTATACGGCTGAGGGCCGAACTGGATGCGGCCCTCTTTGCCAGTCTCCATGGGGAGCGGTTCCCCCATGTGTCCGGTAGTGGAGGTTTCGCCTAGTGGCGTGTAACGCCCCGGATTCGATGCGCCAGGTGTCTGCCAGTTATTCGCGTCATTGCCATGTCATGTGCTTGTGTGTTGCACTTTGCCATGTCATCATCTGCATTTCATATCATGTCATCATGTGCATTTCATTTTGCATACGTGTTCGTCTCATGCATCCGAGCATTTTCCCGTTGTCCGCTTTTGCAATCCGCACTCCTATGTCTCCGGCGCCCTTTTACCTCTTTTCATGTGCGGGTGTCAAACGTTCTCGGAATGCCCCGAGGTTTGTCAAGCGGCCTTGGTATAGCACCGTAGACCGCTGTCAAGTTTCGTGCCATTTGGAGGTCGTTTGATACTCCAACGGTTAACCGGGTAACCGCAGAGCCCTCTTTTGTTTGCAGCCCAACACCCCTTTCAAAGTGGCCCAAAACCCACCTAACTCCCCTCCATGCTCTCGGTCGTTCGATCACGATCGCGTGGCCGAAAACCCCACCTCATTTGGACTCTCCTAGCTCCCTCTACCTATATATACACCTCCCCCTCCGAAATTCGCGGTCCAAACCCCCCACTAACCCTAAAAATCGTCCCTGCGCTCGCCGGACGTGTCCACCCCGGCCGGACGCTCATGCCGCCAGCCTAACCGAGGGCTACGTGGCCAGTAGCCCAGCCGCCGGGCCCTGCCCACCGCTGGCCCGCCCGAGCTCAGACGCCTGGCCGTCGGCCACCGCCTTCGCCGACACCGCGCTCCGCCTCGGCCCACGGCCGCGTGCCCGCCGGCCTCTCCCTCGCCGCCCTGGCCCGCCCGCCGCCGCCGCCATCGCCTCCCTCGCGTCCCGGCCCGCGCCACCGCCGCCAAGGCCGCCCGCCGGCGAGCCCGGCCCGCCCGGGATTCGCCCGGCTCCTCCGCCGTCCGCCGCCTTCCTGCTGAGTCGGCGGATCCGGCCAGATCCGGCCCCTCCCGAGCTCCCTCGGCCTCCTCCGACCCCTCTCCGGCCACATCTCCGGCGAGTCCCGACCGTCCTCGTAGTCCGTGCCATGAGGTTGACTTCCCCCCTCTGAAAATCCACCAAGTCCCCTAAATTATTGCATTTTTGTTGCATTTTCATCATGCCATAACTCTGCATCTGTAGCTCCGTTTTGCACGTGTAATATGTCAAAATGTTCGCCTCGAAGAGTGGATCATTTCATCTCATTGCATCATTTTCATTTGAGCTCATCTTGATGCCCGAAATGCTGTCAGAAGAGGGCTATGTGATGTTAGTTTCTGTTTCGTAACAGAACTTGCACTTTTGTCATTTTTGCCATGATTGATGTGTGCACCCTATAAACTTGAGTCCTACATGTGTTTTGTAATATGCCATGTCATCTTTACAGGGGTGTATGCCATGTATTTTTGTGATCTCTGTGGTTACTAGCACAAGCATGCAAACTAGGCTTCTTGATGTCGCTGATTTCAGCCCTGTTTTGCTGATATTTTTATGCCATGTTAACTTGATGCTACAGAGAGTTCCATGCATATTTTGAGATACTTCAGTAAGGATGTTTTGAACATATGGTTATTCTCTATCCATACATGCCCTTTTTTGCAATTATGGAGTGCCATAGCTTGAGCCAATCGAGCTCTACTTTTTCTATAAAATGTTTCCTGGCAGATTGTTTACATGTTATTCAATTTTGCCAAGGTTGTTGTAGTTGATCCGTGTATGCTATGTTGTTGTTCTTGCCATGTATAGCTTCTATGCCATGTCTTCTTGCTGTGAGTTGCCTTGCCATGCCATTTATTGCTCTGTGGTAAGTGGTTCAAGCTCACCAACATGCCTACTTATCGTTGTTCCTGCCATGTATGAATCTGTAACATAACTTGCTATGTTTACATGGGTGCCATCATATTTTCTGATCCTTTTTGGCTTAAGGTCAGTAAGGGACTTTTGTTCTATGCTATTAGTCGATTCATTCCGTGCCTTTGTTTGCCATGATAAGTTCCTGTAACATGTTGGTTGCTAGCTCTAAACATTGCAACCTAATGTTATTTCTGCTAAAGTCTGAAACTGTTATTATTTGCAATCTTGCCATGTGTGTTTGAGCATGTTCTAGTGATTTATGGAGATAAATCAGTGTTCATGTTTTGTCATGCTTTACCTGTAGATCATGCACATGCCTTTTGTTATTACGTTGAGATGCTGTAGCATGTTGTTTTGATGCTTGCAATATGCCTAGTTGCTGTTTTGGACAGATTGTTGCTAGAACTTGTATTGTGTGTATGTGTTGAACCGTTGCTCCGTTTTGAGAGTGCTCTATATGAAACTTGCTTGATTTTGCATATAGATTCATATTATCATGTTGCATCCTTGTTTTGAGGTGTTTGCTTGATGTTTGCATGTATTTTGCATCAATGCCATGCTTATCTTGTTTTGCTCATATCTTCTAGACCGTAGCTCCGAATCTAATGAACTTTATATGCAACTTGACTAGATTTTAGTGTAGATCATCGTGGTGCATCTTAACTTGCTGTTTAACAACTTGAACATAAGGTTTATTCAGATCTGGACCATTTTCGAAATTTGCATTTAAGGACTTACCGGAATTGTTATATGTTGTTTCCGGCCTCATTTAAACTTGCTTTGATGTGTTGTTCTTGTTTGCATCATCTCTTGCCATGAGTAGCCTCATCTAGATTTGTCATGCGTCATGCTTGTTGTGCATCATGTCTTGTATATGTGTAGTGTGTTTACTTTGTGGTGTGTTTCTTCTTGTTAGTTCCTGTTTCGTTGCGATCGTGAGGATTCGTTCATCTACGCTTGGTTCGGCTTCATCCGTTCGTCTTCTTCATGGACTCGTTCTTCTTCCTTGCGGGATTTCAGGCAAGATGACCGCTACCCTGGATCTCACTACTATCATTGCTATGCTAGTTGCTTCGTTCTATCGCTATGCTGCGCTACCTATTACCTGTTTTCAAGCCATCCCAAATTGCCATGTCGCCTCTAACCTTTGACACATTTCCTATGCAAACCGTTGTTTGGCTATGTTACCGCTTTGCTCAGCCCTCTTATAGCGTTGTTAGTTGCAGGTGAAGATGAAGTTTGTTCCTTGTTGGAACATGGAGATGTTGTTCCTTCTTTGGAACATGTTTACTTGTTGGGATATCACAATATATCTTATATTATTAATGCATCTATAGACTTGGTAAAGGGTGGAAGGCTCGGCCTTATGCCTGGTGTTTTGTTCCACTCTTGCCGCCCTAGTTTCCGTCATATCGGTATTATGTTCCTGGATTTTGCGTCCCTAACGCGGTCGGGTGATTTATGGGACCCCCTTGACAGTTCGCTTTGAATAAGACTTTTCCAAAGAAGGCCCAACATTGGTTTTACCATTTGCCTCACATATGCCCTTTTATTTCCCTTGGGTTTTCCGGAGCCCGAGGGTCATCTTTATTTTAGCCCCCGCCAGTTCTCCTTCGAGTGCTGGTCCAAACCGAAGCGATGTCCGGCGCTCGGGCAATCAGGGTCTATGCCAACCCGACGTCTTGCTCATCCGGTGTGCCCCGAGAACGAGGTACGTCGACTCCTATCGGGATTTGTCGGCACATCGGGCGGCTTTGCTGGTCTTGTTTTATTCTTTGTCGAAATGTCTTGTAGCCGGATTCCGAGACTGATCGGGTCTTCCGGGAGAAGGAATATCCTTCGTTGATCGCGAGAGCTTATCATGGGCTAAGTTGGGACACCCTGCAGGTATAAACTTTCGAGAGTCGTGCAGCGGTTTATGTGGCAGATGGGAATTTGTTGATATCCGGTTGTAGTAAACTCAAAGTAAACTCTTCTAAAATACACCAACCGTGGTGCGTAACCGTGAGTGTCTCTTTTCGGGTTGATCGAGAGGAGAACACGGTTTCTGGGTTATGTCTGACGTAAGTAGGAGTTCAGGATCACTTCTTGATCATTACTAGTTGACGACCGTTCCTTTGTTTCTCTTCTCGCTCTCATTTGCGTATGTTAGCCACCATATATGCTTAGTCGCTGTTGCAACCTCACCACTTTACCCCTTCCTTTCCCTTTAAGCTTTGCTAGTCTTGATACCCATGGTAATGGGATTGTTGAGTCCTCGTGGCTCACAGATTACTACAACCCAGGGCCAGGTGTACAGGTTTTATGCGATGATCATGACGCGAGAGTGATATTTGATTGTGTTGGAGTTCTTCTTCCGCTTCTTCTTCGATCGGGGATAGGTTCGGTCGGCAGCCTGGGCTAGCAGTGGTGGATGTCGCTTTGAGTTTGTTTATGTTTCATCCGTAGTCGGATGTTGATCTCTTGTATGATGTTGTTGTATTCATGTGACATTGTATGTATTGGATGTATCCCCATCTATTATGTAATGTTGATGTAATGATATCCACCTTGCAAAAGCGTTTCAATATGCGGGTCTATCCTTGGTGGGACCGTCGAGTTCCTTTTGGATAGGGTCACATATTGGGCGTGACATGGCGCCTCCCGGACAGCGTCTTGGGCTCCTCCCCGGTTCGGAGCGGTCCTCCGGGACAACACTTCGGTGTCGTCCCTGGCCCCAGGGGAATAAGCAGGCGGTGGCGACATGCTCGCCATCTCCGACGGAGCCAATGAACCTCCAGATGAGGATCGCTGGATGAGGTCACGGGCCGGACTGCAATAGTACAGTTAACTATGTCAATATAATGAAGAGAAAGGGGCAGATGTGCACATGAGCGAGCCATGTCACTTACGATGCGGCCTGGGGCTTAGTGCGGGGGCGTCGTTCCGGACTGTTGTCAACGTCCCACGCGGTGTTGACCGTTGGGACGCCCTTCCCCTTCTTGGGCGTTTTCGCCTCCAGATGCGAGGAAGTCGCCCTCTTCTTCTTTCTCTCCTCAGGGGGAGGGTTGTTCTCCTCCCCCTCCTCCTCTTCCTCTTCATTGTCCTTGGGGACAGAGGAATGGGCCTCGTCGTCTTCGGACGTCATGTCCGAAGTGCCCTTGTGACGGGGGCCACTTTTGGCCCCCTTGGCCTTCTTCTTGGCCTTCTTCTCCGGCGCCTTATATGGCACCTGCACCAGCATCTTCGCTAGACGCGGGATGACCGGTTCTTCGGGCAGCGGAGCCGGACACTGGATCCGCTTCGCCCTCTCCATCCAGTCCTGAAAAAGCAATAATAAAGGCTCAGACATCATCCTCGAACCAATTAAGTTGGGGATACATCAAAAATAACATACCTTGTTGGCGGGGTGTTTACAATCATGACCACGGTCTGAATCCGTGGCCTGCGGTTTCTCGTTGCCCTTAAAGAGCAACTTCCAGGCATCTTCGTGGGTGGTCTCGAAGAGCCTCACCAAGGTCTGATGCTTCTTTGGATTAAAATCCCACAGAGGGCGACTTCTGCGCTGGCATGGGAGAATCCGGCGAACTAGCATCACCTGGATCACATTGACGAGCTTGACGTCCTTGGTTATCATGCTCTGGACGCGCGTCTGCAACGCTATCAGCTCATCGGGTGAACACCAGTCCAAACTCTTCTCGACCCAGGAGGTGAGTCATATGGGAGCACCGGAGCGGAATTCGGCAGCCGCGGCCCAGGTAGTGTCGCGGGGTTCTGTGATGTAGAACCATTGTCTCTGCCACTCCTTTACTGTCTCCATGAAAGTACCTTTCGGCCAGGAGACGTTGGGCAGCTTGCTCACCATGGCTCCTCCTCACTCCGCATGCTGGCCATCCACCACCTTCGGCTTCACGTTGAAGACTTTGAGCCACAACCCGAAGTGGGGTTGGATGCGGAGGAAGGCCTCACACAAGACGATAAACACCGAGATGTTGAGAAAGGAATTCGGGGACATATCATGGAAATCTATCCCGTAATAATACATCAGCCCGCGGACGAAAGGGTGGAGTGGAAACCCTAGCCCGCGGAAGAAATGGGGGATGAACGCTACCCTCTCGGTGGGCTTCGGCGTGGGGACGACTTGTCCCTCGGTTGGCAGGCGGTGGGTGATCTCTTTCGGCAAATATCCGGCCGCCCGAAGCTCAGTAATGTCCTCCTCCTTGACGGAGGAGACCATCCACTTGCCTTGAACTCCAGTCCGGACATGGTTGTTTGAGTGGAAAGGAGATGAGAACTTGGGCGCTGGAGCTCAAGATTGGAAAGGCGGAGACAGAGAGAGGGCGTGAGAGAGGAAGAGGGAATCCTTATCCCCTTATAAAGGTAGCAAATATTAAACGCCTCCTCACTCGCCTTAAAATTCGCCTATTCCCAAGGGTTGTATAAACGGCACGGTTGGGTTACCCATGCCCGCATTGATGAGAATCCCGCAATAAGGGGACACGATCTCTGCTTTGACAAGACGTGCCAATGGCAACCGCATCCCGAGACGTGGGGCGTCGAAAACAAGAACGGTTTGGAATTATGACTGGTCGAACGTACTGTCGTGCTACAAAAAGTTGTCAGTGGATGGAACTCGTGTAAAAATATGTTCTCTCTGCGGTTGTGTATGGTGTGTGTAACAGGTCCGGATACTATTATCGCATCCGAAGACTATCTTGGAGTTCGGGAAAGGGGGGAACCCGCCTTGCAATGCCGAAGACAATTTGCGCGCCGGACTCCTCGTCATTGAAAGCCAGGTTCAGGGGCTACTGAGGGAGTCCTGGACTAAGGGGTCCTCGGGCGTCCGGCCTATTATCCATTGGGCCGGACTGATGGGTTGTGAAGACATGAAGGTCGAAGACGGTACCCGTGTCCGGATTGGACTCTCCTTGGCGTGGAAGGCAAGCTTGGCGACCGATTATGAGGATTCCTTCTTATGTAACCGACTCTATGTAAACCCTAGATCCCCTCGGTGTCCATATAAACCGGAGGGGTTAGTCCAGAAAGGATATGTTCATTACCATAGTCATACAGGCTAGATGCTACCTCTTGAGCACTGCGTTGGTTTTCCCTTGACGAGGAAAGGGTGATGCAGCAAAGTAGCGTAAGTATTTCCCTCAGTTTTTGAGAACCAATGTATGACTCGAGTTTGAGGCTACGCGTGAGTCCCTCGCACCTACTCAAAACAAATATATCATCGCAACCAATGCGATAAGGTGTTGTCAATCCCTTCACGGTCACTTACGAGAGTGAGATCCGATAGATATGATAGGATAATATTTTGGTATTTTTATGATAAAGATGCAAAGTAAAATAAAAGCAAAGTAAAAAGCAAAGGAAATAACTAAGTGTTGGAAGATTAATATGATGAAGATAGACCCGGGGCCATAGTTTTCACTAGTGGCTTCTCTCAAGAGCATAAGTATTTTACGATTGGGTGAGCGAATTACTGTTGAACAATTGATGAATTGAGCATAGTTATGAGAATATATAGGTATGATCATGTATATAGGCATCGCATCCGAGACAAGTAGACCGACTCCTGCTGCATCTACTACTATTACTCCACTCATCGACCGCTATCCAAAGATGCATCTAGAGTATTAAGTTCATGAAAACAGAGTAACTCCTTAAGCAAGATGACATGATGTAGAGGGATAAATTCATGCAATATGATAAAACCCCATCTTGTTATCCTCGATGGCAACAATACAATACGTGCCTTGCTGCCCCTCATCACACCGGGAAAGGACACCGCAAGATTGAACCCAAAGCTAAGCACTTCTCCCATTGCAAGAAAGATCAATCTAGTAGGCCAAACCAAACTGATAATTCAAGAGACTTGCAAAGATAACCAATCATACATAAAAGAATTCTGAAGATTCAAATATTGTTCATAGATAAACTTGATCATAAACCCACAATTCATCGGTCTCAACAAACACACCGCAAAAGAAGATTACATCGAATAGATCTCCACGGAAGAGGGGGGAACATTGTATTGAGATCCAAAAGAGAGAGGAAGCCATCTAGCTACTAACTATGGACCCGAAGGTCCGAGGTAAACTACTCACACTTCATCGGAGAGGCTATGGTGATGATGTAGAAGCCCTCCGTGATGGATGCCCCCTCCGTGAGCTCGAACAGCCCCAAGATGGGATCTCGTGGGTGCAGGAAGGTTGCGGTGGTGGAATTAGGTTTTGGCTCCGTCTCTAATCGTTTGGGGGCAATGAGTACGTAGGTATATATAGGAGGAAGAAGTACGTCGATGGAGCAACAGGGGGCCCACGAGGGTGGAGCGCGCGTCCAGGGGGGTAGGCGCCCCCTACCTCGTGGCCTCCTGGAAGCTTCTCTTACGTAGGGTCCAAGTCTCCTGGATCATGTTCGTTCCAAAAATCACGCTCCCGAAGGTTTCATTCCGTTTGGACTCCGTTTGATATTCCTTTTCTGCAAAACTCTGAAATAGGCAAAAACAGCAATTACGGGCTGAGCCTCCGGTTAATAGGTTAGTCCAAAAAATAATATAAAAGTGGATAATAAAGCCCAATATTGTCCAAAACAGTAGATAATATAGCATGGAGCAATCAAAAATTATAGATACGTTGGAGACGTATCAAACATCCCCAAGCTTAATTCCTGCTCGTCCTCGAGTAGGTAAATGATAAAAACAGAATTTTTGATGCGAGTGCTACTTGGCATAATTTCAGTGTAATTCTTCTTAATTGTGGTATGAATATTCAGATCCGAAAGATTCAAGATAAAAGTTCATATTGACATAAAAATAATAATACTTCAAGCATACTAACTAAGCAATTATGTCTTCTCAAAATAACATAGCCAAAGAAAGTTCATCCCTACAAAATCATATAATTTAGTCATGCTCCATTTTCGTCACACAAGAATGCTCTCATCATGCACAACCCCAATGACAAGCCAAGCAATTGTTTCATACTTTAGTAATCTCAAACCTATAAACTTTCACGCAATATATGAGCGCGAGCCATGGACATAACACTATGGGTGGAATAGAATATGATGATGGGGGTTATGTGGAGAAGACAAAAAGGGAGAAAGTCTCACATCAACGAGGCTAATCAATGAGCTATGGAGATGCCCATCGATTGATGTTAATGCAAGGAGTAGGGATTGCCATGCAACGGATGCACTAGAGCTATAAATGTATGAAAGCTCAACAAAAGAAACTAAGTGGGTGCGCATCCAACTTGCTTGCTCACGAAGACCTAGGGCACTTGAGGAGGCCCATTGTTGGAATATACAAGCCAAGTTCTATAATGAAAAATTCCCACTAGTATATGAAAGTGACAAAACAAGAGACTCTCTATCATGAAGATTATGGTGCTACTTTGAAGCACAAGTGTGGCAAAGGATAGTAACATTGTCCCTTCTCTCTTTTCTCTCATTTTTGGGCCTTCTCTTTTTTATGGCCTTTCTCTCTCTTTTTTTTATTCCTCACTTGGGACAATGCTCTAGAAAATGATGATCATCACACTTCTATTTATTTACAACTCAATGATTACAACTCGATACTAGAACACAGTATTACTCTATATGAATGCCTCCAGCGATGTACCGGGATATGCAATGAACCAAGAGTGACATGTATGAAAGAATTATGAACGGTGGCTTTGCCACAAAATACTATGTCAAATACATGATCATGCTAAGCAATATGACAATGATGAACGTGTCATGATAAATGGAATGGTGGAAAGTTGCATGGCAATATATCTCGGAATGGCTATGGAAATGCCATAATAGGTAGGTATGGTGGCTGTTTTGAGGAAGATATAAGGAGGTTTATGTGTGAAAGAGCGTATCATATCACAGGGTTTGGATGCACCGTGAAGTTTGCACCAACTCTCAATGTGAGAAAGGGCAATGCACTGCATCAAGAGGCTAGCAATGATGGAAGGGTGAGAGTGCGTATAATCCATGGACTCAACATTAGTCATAAGAACTCACATACTTATTGCAAAAATCTACGGGTCATAAAAAACCAAGCACTACGCGCATGCTCCTAGGGGGATAGATTGGTAGGAAAAGACCATCACTCGTCCCCGACCGCCACTCATAAGGAGGACAATGAAAGAACACCTCATGTTTCAAATTTGTTACATAATGTTTACCATACGTGCATGCTATGGGACTTGCAAACTTCAACACAAGAATTTCTCAAATTCACAACTACTCAACTAGCATGACTTTGATATTATTACCTCCATATCTCAAAACAATCATCAAGCATCAAACTTCTCTTAGTATTCAAAACACTCATAGGAAAGTTTTTACTATTTTTGAATACCTAGCATATTAGGATTATTTAAGAAAATTACCATGCTATTTAAGACTCTCAAAATAATCTAAGTGAAGCATGAGAGATCAATAGTTTGTATAAAACAAATCCACCACCGTGCTCTAAAAGATATAAGTGAAGTACTAGAGCAAAACTATATAACTCAAAAGATGTAAGCGAAGCACATAGAGTATTCTAACAAATTCCAAATCATGTATGGCTCTCTCAAAAGGTGTGTACAGCAAGGATGATTGTGGTGAACTAAAAGGCAAAGACTCAAATCATACAAGACGCTCCAAGCAAAACACATATCATGTGGTGAATAAAAATATAGCTCCAAGTAAATTACTGATGGAAGTAGACAAAAGAGGGGATGCCTTCTGGGGCATCCCCAAGCTTTGGCTATTTGGTGTCCTTATATTATCTTGGGGTGCCATGGGCATCCCCAAGCTTAGGCTCTTGCCACTCCTTGTTCCATAATCCATCAAATCTTTCACCCAAAACTTGAAAACTTCACAACACACAACTCCATTCTAAATCTCGTGAGCTCCGTTAGTGAAAGAAAACAAAAGACCACTTCAAGGTACTGTAATGAACTCATTCTTTATTTATATTGGTGTTAAACCTACTGTATTCCAACTTCTCTATGGTTTATAAACTATTTTACTAGCCACAGATTCATCAAAATAAGCAAACAACACACGAAAAACAGAATCTGTCAAAAACAGAACAGTCTGTAGTAATCTGTAACTAACGCAAACTTCTGGAACTCCAAAAATCAGCCAAAATAGGAAGACCTAGGCAATTTGTTTATTGATAATCAGCAATTGTAATCAATATTTTACCACGTTCTGGTGATTTTTAAAAATTATTTTCGTGAACAGAAAGTTTCTGGAAATTTCTGCAAGATCAAATAACTATCGTCCAAGAAGATCCTATAGGTTTAACTTGGCACAAACACTAATTAAAACATAAAAACACATCTAACCAGAGGCTAGAACAAAGATTTATTGCTAAACAGCAAGGATAAATATTGGGTTGTCTCCCAACAAGTGCTTTTCTTTAAAGCCTTTTTAGCTAGGCATTGAGATTTCAATGATGCTCACAAGAAAGACAAGAATAAAAGCACAAAGAGAGCATCATAAAACACGTGACAAACACATATAAGTCTAACATACTTCCTATGCATAGGCATCTTATAGGAAAACAAATTATCAAGGCAAGCAAAAACTAGCATATGCAAGGAAGCAGGAAGAAACAATAGCAATCTCATCATAAAGAGAGGTAATTTAGTAACATGAAAATTTCTACAACCATATTTTCCTCTCTCACAGTAATTACATGTAAGATCATAAGAAAACTCAACAATATAGCTATCACAAAACATATTCTCAACATGATCCACATGCATCCAAAGTTGACACTCTTCCAAGATAGTGGGATTAACATTAGCTAAAGTCATGACCTCTCCAAACCCACTTTTATCAAAAAATTCATAAGATTGAACGTTCTCCAAATATGTGGGATCTAAAGTTGACACTCTTCCAAACCCACTTTCAATATTATTGCAAACACTATTATTAATCTCATATTCATCATGGGGCTTAAATAAATTTTCAAGATCAAAAGAAGAATCACCCCAATCATGATCATTGCAACAAGTAGTAGACATAGCAAAACTAGCATCCCCAAGCTTAGGGTTTTGCATATTATTAGCACAATTGACATCAAGAGAATTTATAGTAGCATCATTGCAATCATGCTTTTTATTCAAAGATCTATCGTGAATCACTTCATCAAGCGCTTCATCACAATTTTCAGATTCACGGATTTCAAGCAAAACCTTATAAAGATAATCTAGTGCACCCAAATCACTAGGAATTGGTTCATCATAATTGGATCTCTTAAAAAGATTGGCAAGCGCATGAGGATCCATAGATCTTAGCTTCTTTGTTTAGGAATAAATACTCAACTATTTCAACCAAACGAGCAAACGAGCCAAGTAAGACGTCAAGGCAAACAAAAATACGAACGGAAAAAAAGGCGAATAAAACGGCAAGGGTGAAGTGGGGGAGAGGAATACGAGAGGAAAATGGCAAATAATGTAATGCGGGAGATAAGAGTTTGTGATGGGTACTTGGTATGTTGACTTTTGCGTAGTCCTCCCAGGCAACGGCGCCAGAAATGGCTTGTTGTTGGGAGTCAAAATCTTGACTTGACTTTTGCGTAAGCCTCCCCGGCAACGGCGCCAGAAATCCTTCTTGCTACCTCTTGAGCACTGCGTTGGTTTTCCCTTCAAGAGGAAAGGGTGATGCAGCAAAGTAGCGTAAGTATTTCCCTCAGTTTTTGAGAACCAAGGTATCAATCCAGTAGGAGGCTATGCGCGAGTCCCTCGCACCTACACAAAACAAATAAATCCTCGCAACCAACGCGATAAGGGGTTGTCAATCCCTTCATGGTCACTTACGAGAGTGAGATCTGATAGATATGATAGGATAATATTTTTGGTATTTTTATGATAAAGATGCAAAGTAAAATAAAAGCAAAGTAAATAGTAAAGGAAATAACTAAGTGTTGGAAGATTAATATGATGAAGATAGACCCGGGGGCCATAGGTTTCACTAGTGGCTTCTCTCAAGAGCATAAGTATTTTACGGTGGGTGAACAAATTACTGTTGAGCAATTGACAGAATTGAGCATAGTTATGAGAATATCTAGGTATGATCATGTATATAGGCATCACATCCGAGACAAGTAGACCGACTCACCTTTGCATCTACTACTATTACTCCACTCATCGACCGCTATCCAGCATGCATCTAGAGTATTAAGTTCATGAAACAGAGTAACGCCTTAAGCAAGATGACATGATGTAGAGGGATAAATTCATGCAACATGATGAAGAAAGATCAATCTAGTAGGCCAAACCAAACTGATAATTCGAAGAGACTTGCAAAGATAACCAATCATACATAAAAGAATTCAGAGAAGATTCAAATATTGTTCATAGATAAACTTGATCATAAACCCACAATTCATCGGTCTCAACAAATACACCGCAAAATAAGATTGCATCGAATAGATCTCCATGAGAGAGGGGGAGAACATTGTATTAAGATCCAAAAAGAGAGAGGAAGCCATCTAGCTACTAACTATGGACCCGAAGGTCTGAGGTGAACTACTCACACTTCATCGGAGAGGCTATGGTGATGATGTAGAAGCCCTCCGTGATGGATGCCCCCTCCGGCGGAGCTCCGGAACAGGCCCCAAGATGGGATCTCGTGGGTACAGAAGGTTGCGGTGGTGGAATTAGGTTTTTGGCTCCGTCTCTGATCGTTTGGGGGTACGTAGGTATATATAGGAGGAAGAAGTACGTCGGTGGAGCAACATGGGGCCCACGAGGGTGGAGGGCGAGCCCTGGGGGTAGGCGCGCCCCCCTACCTCGTGGCCTCCTGGAAGCTTCTCTTACGTAGGGTCCAAGTCTCCTGGATCATGTTCGTTCCAAAAATCACGCTCCCGAAGGTTTCATTCTGTTTGGACTCCGTTTGATATTCTTTTTCTGTGAAACTCTGAAATAGGCAAAAAAAAGCAATTATGGGATGGGCCTCCCGTTAATACGTTAGTCCTAAAAATAATATAGAAGTGGATAATAAAGCCCAATATTGTCCAAAATAGTAGATAATATAGCATGGAGCAATCAAAAATTGTAGATACGTTGGAGACGTATCACTAGACTTCTAGGGTTTAGCCATTACGATCTCGTGGTAGATCAAATCTTGTAATACTCATATTCATCAAGATAAATCAAGCAGGAAGTAGGGTATTACCTCCATAGAGAGGGCCCAAACCTGGGTAAACATCGTGTCCCCCATCTCCTGTTACCATCGATCCTAGACGCACAGTTCGGGACCCCCTACCCGAGATCCGCCGGTTTTGACACCGACACCGGCCTCCTCCTCCCTTGCTCCTTTATATGCGGGGGCAGGGGCACCCCAAGACACAGAAGTTGATCTGTTGATCTCTCCCAGCCGTGTGCGGTGCCCCCCTCCACCATATTCCACCTTGTTCATATCGTAGTGGTGCTTAGGCGAAGCCCTGCGTCGGTAGCAACATCATCACCGTCATCACGCCGCCGTGCTGACGGAACTCTCCCGTGAAGCTCTATTGGGTCGGAGTTCGCGGGACGTCATCGAGCTGAATGTGTGCTGAACTCGGAGGTGCCGTACGTTCGATACTTGGATCGGTCGGATCATGAAGACGTACGACTACATCAACCGTGTTGTGCTAACGCTTCCGCTTTCGGTCTACGAGGGTACATGGACACACTCTCCCCTCTCGTTGCTATGAATCACCATGATCCTGCGTGTGCGTAGGATTTTTTTGAAATTACTACGTTCCCCAACAATAGTGATGTTCACCATTGGAAACTACTCCATCTCGCGTGATGATCAGACATGGTTTAGTTGATATGGATCACGTGATCATTTAGATGACTAGAGGGATGTCTATCTAAGTGGGAGTTCTTAAGTAATATGATTAATTGAACTTTAATTTATCATGAACTTAGTACCTGATAGTTTTTTGCATATCTATGTTGTTGTAGATCAATGGCCCGTGCTACCATTCCCTTGAATTTTAA
The DNA here is from genome assembly GCA_021605145.1 of Aegilops bicornis. Taxonomy (NCBI): domain Eukaryota; kingdom Viridiplantae; phylum Streptophyta; class Magnoliopsida; order Poales; family Poaceae; genus Aegilops; species Aegilops bicornis. The sequence continues at coordinate 246,521,211 of CM038674.1, forward strand.
TGCGTTCCTAGAGAAAGCTAAGTTGAAAGATGATGGTAGCAACTACACAGACTGGGTCCATAACATGAGGATTATCCTCATTGCTGCACAGAAGAATTACGTCCTAGAAGCACCGCTAGGTGCAAGACCTGCTGCAGAAGGAACTCCGGACATTATGGACGTCTGGCAGAGCAAAGCTGATGACTACTCGATAGTTCAGTGTGCCATGCTTTACGGCTTAGAATCGGGACTTCAAAGACGTTTTGAACATAATGGAGCATATGAGATGTTCTAGGAGTTAAAGTTAATATTTCAAGCAAATGCCCGAGTTGAGAGATATGAAGTCTCCAACAAGTTCCATAGCTGCAAAATGGAGGAGAATAGTTCTGTTAGTGAACACATACTCAGAATGTCTGGGTACCATAACCACTTGACTCAGCTGGGAGTTAATCTTCCTAATGATAGTGTCATTGACAGAGTTCTTCAATCATTGCCACCAAGCTATAAAGGCTTCGTGATGAACTATAATATGCAAGGGATGGAAAAGACTATTCCCGAGATCTTCGGAATGCTAAAGGCCGCGGAGATAGAAATACAGAAGGAGCATCAAGTGTTGATGGTTAACAAGACCACTAGTTTCAAGAAAAAGGGCAAAGGGAAGAAGGGGAACTTCAAGAAGAGCAGCAAGCAAGTTGCTGCTCAAGGGAAGAAGCCCAACTCTGGACCTAATCCTGAGATTGAGTGCTTCTACTGCAAAGGGACTAGTCACTGGAAGCAGAACTGCCCCAAGTATTTGGCGGATAAGAAGGATGGCAAAGTGAAAGGTATATTTGATATAAATGATATTGATGTGTACCTTAATAATGCTCGTAGTAGCGCCAGGGTATTTGATACTGGTTCTGTTGCTCATATTTGCAACTCGAAACAGGGGCTACGGATTAAACAAAGATTGGCTAAGGACGAGGTGACGATGCGCGTGGGAAATGGTTCCAAAGTCGATGTGATTGCCGTCGGCATGCTACCTCTACATCTACCGCCGGGATTAGTTTTAGACCTAAATAATTGTTATTTGGTGCCAGCGTTGAGCATGAACATTATATCTGGATCTTGTTTGATGCGAGACGGTTATTCATTTAAATCAGAGAATAATGGTTGTTCTATTTATATGAGTAATATCTTTTATGGTCATGCACCCTTGATGAGTGGTCTATTTTGTTGAATCTCGATTGTAGTGATACACATATTCATAATATTGAAGCCAAAAGATGCAAACTTAATAATGATAGTGCAACTTATTTGTGGCACTGTCGTTTAGGTCATATTGGTGTAAAGCGCGTGAAGAAACTCCATGTTGATGGGCTTTTGTAATCACTTGATTATGAATCACTTGATGCTTGCTAACAATGCCTCATGGGTAAGATGACTAAGACTCCCTTCTCCAGAACAATGGAGCAAGCAACTGACTTATTGGAAATAATACATACTGGTTTATGCGGTCCGATGAGTGTTGAGGCTCGCGGAGGGTATCGTTATTTTTTGACCTTCACAGATGATTTGAGCATATATGGGTATATCTACTTGATGAAACATAAGTCTGAAACATTTGAAAAGTTCAAATAATTTTAGAGTAAAGTGGAAAATCATCGTAACAAGAAAATAAAGTTTCCAAGATCTGATTGTGGAGGTGAATATTTGAGTTATGAGTTTGGTCTTCATTTGAAACAATGTGGAATAGTTTCGCAACTCACGCCACCTGGAACACCAAAGCGTAATGGTGTGTCCGAACGTCGTAACCGTACTTTATTAGATATGGTGCGATCTATGATGTCTCTTACCAATTTACCGCTATCGTTTTGGGGTTATGCTTTAGGATGGCTGCATTCACGTTAAATAGGGCACCATCTAAATCCGTTGAGACGACACCATATGAACTGTGGTTTAGCAAGAAACCTAAGCTGTCGTTTCTTAAAGTTTGGGGCTGTGATGCCTATGTGAAAAAGCTTCATCCTGATAAGCTCGAACCCAAATCGGAGAAATCTCTCTTCATAGGATACCCACAGGAGACTGTTGGGTACACCTTCTATTACAGATCCAAAGGCAAGATATTCATTGCTAAGAATGGATCCTTTCTAGAGAAAGAGTTTCTCTCAAAAGAAGTGAGTGGGAGGAAAGTAGAACTTGATGAGGTAATTGTACCTTCTCCCGAATTGGAAAGTAGTTCATCACAGAAACCATTTCTAGTGATTCCTACACCAATTAGTGAGGAAGCTAATGATGATGATCATGAAACTTCAGATCAAGTTACTACCGAACCTCGTAGTTCAAACACAGTACGATCCGCGCCAGAGTGGTACGGTAATCTTGTTCTGGAAGTCATGTTACTGGACAATGACGAACCTACAAACTATGAGGAAGCGATGATGAGCCCAGATTCCACGAAATGGCTTGAGGCCATGAAATATGAGATGGGATCCATGTATGAGAACAAAGTGTGGACTTTGGTTGACTTGCCGATGATCGGCAAGCCATAGAGAATAAATGGATCTTCAAGAAGAAGACTAACACTGACGGTAATGTTACTTTCTATAAAGCTCGACTTGTTGCGGAAGGTTTTCGACAAGTTCAAGGAGTTGACTACGATGAGACCTTCTCACCCATAGCGATGCTTAAGTCTGTCCGAATCATGTTAGCAATTGCCGCATTTTATGATTATGAAATTTGGCAAATGGATATCAAAACTGCATTCCTTAATGGATATCTTAAAGAAGAGTTGTATATGATGCAACCAAAAGGTTTTGTCGATCCTAAAGGTGCTAACAAAGTGTGCAAGCTCCAGCGATCCGTTTATGGACTGGTGCAAGCCTCTCGGAGTTGGAATATACGCTTTGATAGTGTGATCAAAGCATATGGTTTTATACAGACTTTTGGAGAAGCCTCAGATTTACAAGAAAGTGAGTGGGAGCTCGATAGCATTTCTAATATTATATGTGGATGACATATTGTTGATTGGAAATAATACAGAATTTCTGGATAGCATAAAAGGATACTTGAATAAGAATTTTTCAATGAAAGACCTCGGTGAAGCTGCTTATATATTGGGCATCAAGATCTATACAGATAGATCAAGACGCTTAATTGGACTTTCACAAAGCACATACCTTGATAAAGTTTTGAAGAAGTTCAAAATGGATGAGTCAAAGAAAGGGTTCTTCCCTTTGTTACAAGGTGTGAAGTTGAGTCAGACTCAATGCCCGACCACTGCAGAAGATAGAGAGAAAATGAAGGTCATTCCCTATGCCTTAGACATAGGTTATATCATCTATGCAATTCTGTGTACCAGACCTGATGTGTGCCTTGCTATAAGTTTAGCAGGGAGGTACAAAAATAATTCAGGAGTGGATCACTGGACAACGGTCAAGAACATACTGAAATACCTGAAAAGGACTAAGGATATGTTTCTCGTTTATGGAAGTGACAAAGAGCTTGTCGTAAATGGTTACCTCGATGCATGCTTTGACACTGATCCGGATGACTCTAAGTCACCAACCGTATACCTATTTATATTGAATGGTGGAGCTGTCAATTGGTGTAGTTCCAAGCAGAGCGTCGTGGCGGGATCTACGTGTGAAGCGGAGTGCATAGCTGCTTCGGAAGCAGCAAATGAAGGAGTCTGGATGAAGGAGTTCATATCCGATCTAGGTGTAATACCTAGTGCATCGGGTCCAATGAAAATCTTTCGTGACAATACTGGAGCAATAGCCTTGGCGAAGGAATCCAGATTTCACAAGAGAACCAAACACATAAAGATACACTTCAATTCCATCCGCGATCAAGTCAAGGAGGGAGACATAGAGATTTGCAAAATATATACGGATCTGAATGTTGCAGACCCGTTGACTAAGCCTCTTCCACGAGCAAAATATGATCAACACCAAGACTCCATGGGTGTTAGAATCATTACTATGTAATCTAGATTATTGACTCTAGTGCAAGTGGGAGACAGAAGGAAATATGCCCTAGAGGCAATAATAAAGTTGTTATTTATATTTCCTTATATCATGATAAATGTTTATTATTCATGCTAGAATTATATTAACCGGAAACTTAGTACATGTGTGAATACATAGACAAACAGAGTGTCCCTAGTATGCCTCTACTTGACTAGCTCGTTAATCAAAGATGGTTAAGTTTTCTGACCATAGACATGTGTTGTCATTTGATGAATGGGATCACATCATTAGATAATGTTGTGATGGACAAGACCCGTCTGTTAGCTTAGCATTATGATCGTTTAGTTTTATTGCTATTGCTCTCTTCATGACTTATACATATTCCTCTGACTATGAGATTATGCAACTCCCGAGTACCGGAGGAACACCTTGTGTGCTATCAAATGTCACAACGTAACTGGGTGATTATAAAGATGGTCTACAGGTGTCTCCGATGGTGTTTGTTGCGTTGGCATAGATCGAGATTAGGATTTGTCACTCTGAGTATCGAAGAGGCATCTCTGGGCCCTCTCGGTAATGCACATCACTATAAACCCTGCAAGCAATGTGACTAATGAGTTAGTTACGGGGTGATGCATTACTGAACGAGTAAAGAGACTTGCCGGTAATGAGATTGAACTAGGTATGATGATACCGACGATCGAATCTCGGGCAAGTAACATACCGATGACAAAGGGAATGATGTATGTTGTTATGCGGTTTGACCGATAAATATATTTGTAGAAATGTAGGAGACAATATGAGAAGCCAGGTTCCGCTATTGGTTATTGGCCAGAGATTTGTCTCGGTCATGTCTACATAGTTCTCGAACCCGTAGGGTCCGCAAGCTTAACGTTTGATGACGATTTGTATTATGAGTTATGTGTTTTGGTGACGAAGTTTGTTCGGAGTCCCGGATGGGATCACGGACATGACGAGGAGTCCGGAAATGGTCGAGAGGTAAAGATTGACATATTGGACGAAGGTATTCGGACACCGGAAAGGTTTTGGGATGTTTCGGATATTTGTCGGAGAACCGAGGGGTTACCGGAACCCCCCGTGGAAGTTATGGGCCTTAATGGGCCATAAGGTAGTAGGAGAGGGAAGCCCGCAGGTTGGCGCCCCCCCCCCAGGGAGTCCGAATTGGACTAGGGGGAGGGGCGCAGCCCCCTCTTTCCTCTCCCTCTCCCTCTCCTTCCCTCTTCCCCCCTCTTGGAATGAAAGGGAGCCCAAGTAGTATTGGGAATCCTAGTTGGGCTCCCCCTTGGCGCGCACCCTCATGGCCGCCGGCCTCCTCCCTCTCCTCCTTTATATACGGCGGCGGGGGGCACCCCAAAGGCACAACAATTGTTTCTTAGCCGTGTGCGGTGCCCCCTCCACAGTTTACCACCTCGGTCATATTGTCGTAGTGCTTAGGCGAAGCCCTGCGTGGATCACATCATCAACACTGTCACGACGCCGTCGTGCTAATGAAACTCTCCCTCGACCCTCTACTGGATCAAGAGATCGAGGGACGTGATCGTGCTGAACGTGTGCTGAACACGGAGGTTCCGTATGTTCGGTACTTGGATCGGTTGGATCGTGAAGACGTTTGACTACATCAACCGTGTTAACATAATGCTTCCGCTTTCTGTCTACGAGGGTATGTGGACACACTCTCCCCTCTCGTTGCTATGCTTCTCCTAGATAGATCTTGCATGATCGTAGGAATTTTTTAATTACTACGTTCCCCAACAACAAGAAGCGGAACTGCCCCAAGTATTTGGGGGATAAGAATGATGGAAAAGTGAAAGGTATATTTGATATACATGTTATTGATGTGGTCCTTACTAATGCTCATTGTAGCGCCTGGGTATTTGATACTGGTTCTGTTTCTCATATTAGCAACTCGAAACAGGGGCTACAAATTAAACGAAGATTGGCTAAGGATGAGGTGACGATGCGCGTCGGAAATGGTTCCAAGGTCGATGTGATCACCGTCGGCCGATACCTCTACATCTACCTTCGAGATTAGTTTTAGACTTGAATAATTGTTATTTGGTGCCAGCGTTGAGAATTAACATTATATCTGGATCATGTTTTATGCAAGACGGTTATTCATTTAAATCAGAGAATAATGGTTGTTCTATTTATATGAGTAATATCTTTTATGGTCATGCACCTTTGATGAGTGGTCTATTTTTGTTGAATCTCAATCGTAGCGATACACATATTCATAATATTTTGCCAAAAGATGGAAAGTTAATAATGATAGTGCAACTTATTTGTGGCACTGTCGTTTAGGTCATATTGGTGTAAAGCGCATGAAGAAACTCCCTGTAGATGGGCTTTTGGAATCACTTGATTATGAATCACTTGATGCTTGCGAACCATGCCTCATGGGCAAGATGACTAAGACTCCGTTCCCCAGAACAATGGAGCGGGCCACTGACTTATTGGAAATAATACATACTGATGTATGTGGTCCGACGAGTGTTGAGGCTCGCGGCGAGTATCATTATTTTCTGACCTTCACAGATGATTTGAGCAGATATGGGTATATCTACTTAATGAAACATAAGTCTGAAACATTTGAAAAGTTCAAAGAATTTCAGAGTGAAGTGGAAAATTATCGCAACAAGAAAATAAAGTTTCTACGATCTTATCATGGAGACGAATATTTGAGTTACGAGTTTGGTCTTCGTTTAAAACAATGTGGAATAGTTTCGCAACTCACGCCACCTGGAACACCACAGCGTAATGGTGTGTCTGAACGTCGTAACCGTACTTTATTAGATATGGTGTGATCTATGATGTCTCTTACCGATTTACCACTATCGTTTTGGGGTTATGCATTAGAGACAACTGCATTCACGTTAAATAGGGTGCCATCTAAATCCGTTGAGACGACACCATATGAAATGTGGTTTGGCAAGAAACCTAAGCTGTCGTTTCTTAAAGTTTGGTGTTGCGATGCTGATGTGAAAAAGCTTCAGCCTGATAAGCTCGAACCCAAATCAGAGAAATACATCTTCATAGGATACCCGGAAGAAACTGTTGGGTACACCTTCTATCACTGATCCGAAGGAAAGATATTTGTTGCTAAAAATGGATCCTTTCTAGAGAAGGAGTTTCTCTCGAAAGAAGTGAGTGGGAGGAAAGTAGAACTTGTTGAGGTAATTGTACCTTCTCATGAATTGGAAAGTAGTTCATCACAGAAAACTGTTCCTGTGATTCCTACACCAATTAGTGAGGAAGATAATGATGATGATCATGAAACTTCAAATCAAGTTACTATTGAACCTCGTAGGTCAACCAGAGTACGTTCAGCACCAGAGTGGTACGGTAATCCTGTTCTAGAAGTCATGTTACTAGACCATGACGAACCTACGAACTATGAGGAAGCGATGATGAGCCCAGATTCCGCGAAATGGCTTGAGGCCATGAAATCTGAGATGGGATCCATGTATGAGAACAAAGTATGGACTTTGGTTGACTTGCCCGATGATCGGCAAGCCATAGAGAATAAATGGATCTTCAAGAAGAAGACTGACACTGATGGTAATGTTACTATCTACAAAGCTCCTTCAAGGGGTTGACTACGATGAGACCTTCTCACCCGTAGCGATGCTTAAGTCTATCCGAATCATGTTAGCAATTGCAGCATTTTATGATTTTGAAAACGGATGTCAAAACTTCATTCCTTAATGGATTTCTTAAAGAAGAGTTGTATATGATGTAACCAGAAGGTTTTGTCGATCCTAAAGGTGCTAACAAAGTGTGCAAGCTCCAGCGATCCATTTATGGACTGGTGCAAGCATCTTGGAGTTGGAATATACACTTTGATAGTGTGATCAAAGCATATGGTTTTATACAGACTTTTGGAGAAGCCTGTATTTACAAGAAAGTGAGTGGGAGCTCTATTTCTAATATTATATGTGGATGACATATTGTTGATTGGAAATGATATTGAATTTCTGGATAGCATAAATGGATACTTGATTAAGAATTTTTCAATGAAAGACCTCGGAGAAGCTGCATATGTATTGGGCATCAAGATCTATAGAGATAGATCAAGACGCTTAATTGGACTTTCACAAAGCACATACCTTGATAAAGTTATGAAGAAGTTCAAAATGGACCGGTCAAAGAAAGGGTTCTTGCCTGTGTTACAAGGTGTGAAGTTGAGTCGGACTCAATGCCCGACCACTAAAGAAGATAGAGAGGAAATGAAAGTCATTCCCTATGCCTCAGCCATAGGTTCTATCATGTATGCAATGCTGTGTACCAGACCTGATATGTGCCTTGCTATAAGTTTAGCAGGGATGTTCCAAAGTAATCTAGGAGTGGATCACTGGACAGCAGTCAAGAACATCCTGAAGTACCTGAAAAGGACTAAGGATATGTTTCTCGTTTATGGTGGTGAAAAAGAGCTCGTCTTAAGTTACATCGATTCTAGCTTTGACACTGATCCGGATGACTCTAAGACGCAAAACTGATACGTATTTATATTGAATGGTGGAGCTGTCAGTTGGTGCAGTTCCAAGCAGTCGTGGCGGGATCTACATGTGAAGCGGAGTACATAGCTGCTTCGGAAGCAGCAAATGAAGGAGTCTGGATGAAGGAGTTCATATCCGATCTAGGTGTAATACCTAGTGCATCGGGTCCAATGAAAATATTTTGTGACGATACTGGAGCAATAGCCTTAGCGAAGGAATCCAGATTTCACAAGAGAACCAAACACATCAAGAGGCGCTTCAACTCCATCCGTGATCAAGTCAAGGAGGGAGACATAGAGATCTGCAAAATACATACATATCTGAATGTTGCAGACCCGCTGACTAAGCCTCTTCCACGAGCAAAACATTATCAACACCAAGACTCCATGGGTGTTAGAATCATTACAATGTAATCTAGATTATTGACTCTAGTGCAAGTGGGAGACTGAAGGAAATATGCCCTTGAGGAAATAACAAAGTTGTTATTTATATTTCCTTATATCATGATGAATGTTTATTATTCATGCTAGAATTGTATTAACCGGACACTTGATACATGTGTGAATACATAGACAAAACAAAGTGTCCCTAGTATGCCTCTACTTGACTAGCTCGTTAATCAAAGATGGTTAAGTTTCCTGACCATAGACATGTGTTGTCATTTGATGAACGGGATCACATCATTAGGAGAATGATGTGATGGAATGACCCATCCGTTAGCTTAGCATAATGATCGTTAAGTTTTATTGCTATTGCTCTCTTCATGACTTATACATATTCCTTTGACTATGAGATTATGCAACTCCTGAATACCGGAGGAACACCTTATGTGCTATCAAACGTCACAACGTAACTGGGTGATTATAAAGAAGCTCTACAGGTGTCTCCGATGGTCTTTGTTGGGTTGGCATAGATCGAGATTAGGATTTGTCACTCCGAGTATCGGAGAGGTATCTCTGGGCCCTCTCGGTAATGCACATCATGATGAGCCTTGCAAGCAATGTGACTAATGAGTTAGTTCCGGGATGATGCATTACGGAACGAGTAAAGAGACTTGCCGGTAACGAGATTAAACTAGGTATGAAGATACAGACGATTGAATCTCGGGCAAGTAACAAACCGATGACAAAGGGAATGACGTATGTTGTCATTATGGTTTGACCGATAAAGATCTTCGTAGAATATGTAGGAACCAATATGAGCATCCAGGTTCCGATGTTTGTTATTGATCAAAGATGTGTCTCCATCATGTCTACATAGTTCTCGAACCTGTAGGGTCCGTACGCTTAACGTTCGATGAAGATTTGTATTATGAGTAATGTGCTTTGGTGACCGAAGATTGTTCAGAGTCCCGGATGAGATCACGGACATGACGAGGAGTCTCGAAATGGTCGAGAGGTAAAGATTCATATATAGGATTATAGTATTCGGACACCGGAATGGTTTTGGAGTGTTTCGGATATTTATCGGAGTACCGCGGGGTTATCGGAACCCCCCGGGGAAAGTAATGGGCCACTATGGGCAATATGGGAGAGAGAGGGCAGCCCACAAGGGGTGGCGCCCCCCCATGGGGAGTCCGAATTGGACAAGGGGAGGGGCGCGACCCCCCTTTCCTTCTCCCTCTCGCTCTCCTTCCCCCTTTCCCCCTCCGAAGAAAGGAAGGGGGGCGAATTGGACTAGGAGTCCAAGTGGGACTCCTCCCACTTGGTGCGCCCCCTAGGCCAGCCCCCTCCCTCTCCCTCCTTTATATACGGGGGCAGGGGGCACCCCAAAGCACATCAATTGTTTCTTGGCCGTGTGTGGTGCCCCCCTCCACAGTTTACTCCTCCGGTCATATTGTCATAGTGCTTAGGCGAAGCCCTGCATGGATCACATCACCATCACTGTCACCACGCCGTCGTGCTAACGAAACTCTCCCTCGACACTTTGCTGGATCAAGAGTTCGAGGGAGGTCATCGAGCTGAACATGTGCAGAACTCGGAGGTGTCGTACGTTCGGTGCTTGATCCGTTGGATCGCAAACACATTCGACTACATCAACCGCGTTAAGCTAACGCTTCCGCTTTCGGTCTACGAGGGTACGTGGACACACTCTTCCCCTCTCGTTGCTATGCATCTCCTAGATAGATCTTGCATGATCGTAGGAATTTTTTGAAATTGCATGCTATGTTCCCCAACAGGGGTCTCGAACGCCTACTCGCGCATACGTACGACCAGGGCTCGTGTACATGGAGAGGCACCGACGGTGTCCTGTTCATCGGCAGCCAACCGGCTGGGTCGGAACGGTGAAACTGCGTCACCGTGTTCATCGGTGATGAGGACATGACTACCTTGGATACGACCAAAAATATTGCATACATGCATATTTGTCAGGTGATTTCTAGTGCAAACTATACAATAATTTATTTATGTTATCCAAAACAAAAATACTTCACACACTTTTGTGTTTTGTCTAATTGCAGGTGTATGGGACATTTGTACAATCCACATATGAAGATAAGAGAAAAAGATAAGTTTATGTGATGTTCAAGAAGTCCTCTCACGTCACTTTTGGGCCAAGAGAAGATAGAGTCCAAGTCTCTCACATTCTGAATTCAGATTCGGACTACACAGACATACCTGACTCAAAACACCAACAACTTTTTCATACGGACTCCGAATTGGGTGATTCTTCTCTTGTTGGAAAGTAGATTTCGTGATCTTTCCAAGCCAATTGGATTCACCTTCAAATTCGTCCGGAGCGTTGAGATATCAGCGAAACAATCTGACGCTGCAGCAGAATCCGAGTCAAACAACAAGTCCAAAGGTGTTGCATCACCTCCACTTGGGCCCATGAGCCTTGTACGACCTAGGGTTAGTTTTAGGCTGCCCTGGGACGTCCTTCCACCACCTTGGCCGCCACCCCTTGCTCCTATATAAGTAGATCCATCTAGTAACTTTTTCCTGGGGATTTGTTTAGTTAAAAGTTAGCCATTGCAACTTTGTGTACTTCGTTGCCTAGGCAACTAAACCAAGAAGTTAATATTCCTAACTTCTCTACCAAGCTAAATCATTTTGATAGCTTAATTTCGCTTTATAATTACATGATTGATCAGCTAAGAGATGATTTTGAGTTAGCTTGTACTATTTCCTATATAATTCCTCCATGAAAATCGAATCAATAATCAAAAAAAAGAAACAGGAAAATGGGATTATTTAGATGGCCAGCAAAGCTTGCTTGGTCCAAGAGGCGGCGGTTGCCGACCTGCTCCCAGAAATCAAGCACCGACATGCCAGTGTGTACGATGAGCACAATTGCATCGGCATCCCGGAGAAGCAGGCTCTCCAACCACATGGTCCCATCAACGCTAGTTACATCAAAGAGGCCAACCAAGTCAACGACCCTGTGGTGTTGATCCCGATGACGGGGTCCTTTTTCTTGGTGAACTTTTGTCTAGAATTTTGGCAGCGAGTAGGATGGCAAGCTTGGCGTCCGGGAGGAAGGTTCGCGACCGAGGTTGAAGAAGCACTGTATGGCACTGTGTCCGAGGTTGAAGATGTAGTCGAAGGCGGAGCGCTGACACGGAGTGTGGTCTCTTTATTGCTGGTGCCCACCCGCGCTTGGGACTGTGACAAGCATTAGGCCGCGGACGTCACCGCTTCCTGGTCCTCCCCGCTGCCGCAGAGTGGTCCTTCATGGCGAAAGGTGGACTCGGGCAGACGGGGTGGATCTTGGTGAGGGTGGGCTCGAAGTATAGTACTGAAGAAAAGCATATCCCACTATAATGTTGCCTATGAAGCGACTGAAAAAACAAAATTGAACATCAAGTCCATTACTTCAGATGTTAATACAAACAAAGGGTGCAATCTAACAGTATAAAACTGAGTAATGGGTTACTGAAAGGCATGTTTAGATTAACCTGCTTACCTGCATATGAATGAACATATTGTTGGGGAACGTTGCAGAAAAATTAAAAATTTTCCTATGGTTTCACCAAGATCCATCTATGAGTTCATCTAAGCAACGAGTGAAAGGAGAGATGCATCTACATACCACTTTGTAGATCGCGAGCGGAAGCGTTCAAAAGAACGGGGTTGAGGTAGTCGTTCTCGTCGTGATCCTATCACCGGAGATCCTAGCGCCGAACAGACGGCACCTCCGCGTTCAACACACGTACGGTCAGCGTGACGTCTCCTCCGTCTTGATCCAGCAAGGGGGAATGAGAGGTTGATGAAGATCCAGAAGACGACGGGCGTGGTGGTGGATGCAGCAGAACTCCCAAGTAGGCTTCGCCAAGCAACCGTGGGAGGAGGAAGAGGTGTAGCGAGGGAGGAGGCGCGGGACTTGAGGTGCGGCTGCCTCCCTCCCTCCCTTTATATAGGCCCCCAGGGGCACCGCCCTGAGATCAGATCTCCCGAGGCGGCCGAGGTGGAGTGCCCCCAAGGCAAGTGGGCGCCCCCCACCCTAGGGTTTCAACCCTAGGCGCGAGGTGGAACAGGCGCACCAGCCCACTATGGGCTGGTTCCTCCCCACTTCAGCCCATGGGGCCCTCCGGGATGGGTGGCCCCACCGGTGGACCCAGGACCCTTCCGGTGGTCCCGGTACAATACCAGTGACCGAAACTTTCCCGATGGCGAAACAACACTTCCTATATATAATTCTTTACCTCCTGACCATTCCGGAACTCCTCGTGACGTCCGGGATCTCATCCGGACTCGAACAACTTTTGGTTTGCTGCATACTCATATTCATACAACCCTAAGCGCCACCGAACCTTAAGTGTGTAGACCCTACGGGTTCGGAGACACGTAGACATGACCGAGACAGCTCTCGGGCAATAACCAACAATGGGATCTGGATACCCATGTTGGCTCCCACATGCTCCTCGATGATCTCATCGGATGAACCACGATGTCGAGGATTCAAGCAACCCGTATACAATTTCCTTTGTCAATCGATGCGTTACTTGCCCGAGACTTCGATCGTCGGTATCCCAATACCTCGTTCGGTCTCGTTACGGCAAGTCACTTTACTGCATCCGTAATGCATGATCCCATGATCAAACACTTTGATTACATTGAGCTCATTATGATGATGCATTACCGAGTGGGCCCAGTGATACCTCTCCGTCATACGGAGTGACAAATCCCAGTCTCGATCCGTGTCAACCCAATGACACTTTCAGAGATACCTGTAGTGCACCTTTATAGTCACCCAGTTACGTTGTGATGTTTGGTACACCCAAAGCACTCCTACGGTATCCGGGAGTTACACGATCTCATGGTCAAAGGAAAAGATACTTGACATTGGAAAAAGCTCTAGCAAAATGAACTACACGATCTTGTGCTATGCTTAGGATTGGGTCTTGTCCATCACATCATTCTCCTAATGATGTGATCCCGTTATCAACGACATCCAATGTCCATAGTCAGGAAACCATGACTATCTGTTGATCAACGAGCTAGTCAACTAGAGGCTTACTAGGGACATATTATGGTCTATGTATTCACACGTGTATTACGATTTTCGTATAATACAGTTATAGCATGAATAAAAGACAATTATCATGAAAAAGGAAATATAATAATAATCCTTTTATTATTGCCTCTAGGGCATATTTCCATGATCTCCCACTTGCACTAGAGTCAATAATCTAGTTACATTGTGATGAATCGCACACCCATAGAGTTACGGTGTTGATCATGTTTTGCTCGCGGAAGAGGTTTAGTCAACGGATCTACGACATTCAGATCCGTGTGCACTTTGCAAATTTCTATGTCTCCATCTTGAACATTTTCACGAATGGAGTTGAAGCGACGCTTGATGTGCCGGGTCTTCTTGTGAAACCTGGCTCCTTGGCAAGTGCAATAGCTCGGTGTTGTCACAGAAGAGTTTAATCGGCCCCGGCGCATTGGGTATGACTCCTAGGTCGGTGATGAACTCCTTCACCCAAATTGCTTCATGCGCTGCCTCCGAGGCTGCAATGTACTCCGCTTCACATGTAGATCCCGCCACGACGCTTCGCTTGCATGCACCAGCTCACTGCTCCACCATTCAACATAAACACGTATCCGGTTTGTGACTTAGAGTCATCCAGATCTGTGTCGAAGCTAGCGTCGATGTAACCCTTTATGACGAGCTCTTCGTCACCTCTATAAACGAGAAACATGTCCTTTGTCCTTTTCAGGTACTTCAGGATATTCTTGATCATTGTCCGGTGTTCCTTGTCGGGATTACTTTGGTACCTTCCTACCAAACTTATGGCAAGGTTTACATCAGTCCGGTACACAAAGATGGCATACATAATAGATCCTATGGCTGAAGCATAGGGGATGACACTCATCTCTTCTTTATATTTTGTCGTGGTCGGGCATTGAGCCGAGCTCAATCTCACACCTTGCAAAACAGGCAAGAACCCTTTCTTGGACTGATCCATTTTGAACTTCTTCAAAATCTTATCAAGGTATGTGCTTTGTGAAAGACCTATGAGGCGTCTCGATCTATCCCTATAGATATTGATGCCTAATATATAAGCAGCTTCTCCAAGGTCCTTCATTGAAAAACTCTTATTCAAGTAGGCCTTAATGTTGTCCAAAAGTTCTATATCATTTCCCATCAAAAGTATGTCATCTACATATAATATGAGAAATGCTACAGAGCTCCCACTCACTTTCTTGTAAACGCAGGTTTCTCCATAAGTCTGCATAAACCCAAACGCTTTGGTCATCTCATCAAAGCGAATGTTCCAACTCCGAGATGCTTGCACCAGCCCATAAATGGATCGCTGGAGCTTGCATACCTTGTTAGCATTCTCTGGGTCGACAAAACTTTCTGGCTGCATCATATACAGTTCTTCCTTAAGATAGCCGTTAAGGAATGCCGTTTTGACGTCCATTTACCATATCTCATAATCATAGTATGCGGTAATTGCTAACATGATTCGGACGGACTTCAGCTTCACTACGGGAGAGAACATCTCATCGTAGTCAACCCCTTGAACTTGCCGATAACCCTTAGTGACAAGTCGAGCTTTATAGATGGTAACATTACCATCCGCGTCTGTCTTCTTCTTAAAGATCCATTTGTTTTCTATCGCTCGCCGATCAACGGGCAAGTCTGTCAAAGTCCACACTTTGTTTTCATACATGGATCCTATCTCGGATTTCATGGCTTCAAGCCATTTGTTGGAATCTGGGCCCGCCATCGCTTCTTCATAGTTCGAAGGTTCACCGTTGTCTAACAACATGATTTCTAAGACAGGGTTTCCGTACCACTCTGGTGCGGAACGTGTCCTTGTTGACCTTCGAAGTTCAGTAGGAGCTTGATCTGAAGTATCTTGATCATCATCATTAACCTCCTCTCTTGTCGGTGCAGGCACCACAGGAACATCTTCCTGAGTTGCGCTACTTATCGCTTTCAAGAGGTAGTACTTCATCAAGCTCTACTTTCCTCCCACTTAATTCTTTCGAGAGAAACTCTTTTTCCAGAAAGGACCCGTTCTTGGCAACAAAGATCTTGCCTTCGGATCTTAAGTAGAAAGTATACCCAATGGTTTCCTTAGGGTATCCTATGAAGACACATTTTTCCGACTTGGGTTCGAGCTTCTCAGGTTGAAGTTTCTTGACATAAGCATCGCATCCCCAAACTTTTAGAAACGCAGCGACTTAGGTTTCTTCCCAAACCATAATTCATACGGTGTCGTCTCAACGGATTTAGACGGAGCCCTATTTAAAGTGAATGTAGCTGTCTCTAGAGCATATCCCCAAAATGATAGCGGTAAATCGGTAAGAGACATCATAGACCGCGCCATATCCAATAGAGTGCGATTACGACGTTCGGACACACCTTATGCTGAGGTGTTCCAGGCGGCGTGAGTTGTGAAACGATTCCACATTTCCTTAAGTGTGTACCAATTTCGTGACTTAAATATTCTCCCCCACGATCTGA
Organism: Aegilops bicornis; assembly: GCA_021605145.1. NCBI lineage: Eukaryota > Viridiplantae > Streptophyta > Magnoliopsida > Poales > Poaceae > Aegilops > Aegilops bicornis. Next base: position 246,537,583 of record CM038674.1, read on the forward strand.
TTGTAGGAACTTTATCTTTTGGTCACATTGATTCTCTACCTCATTCTGAAATTCCTTGAACTTTTCAAAGGTCTCAGACTTGTGTTTCATTAAGTAGACATACCCTTATCTACTCAAGTCATCAGTGAGAGTGAGAACATAACGATATCCTCCGCGAGCCTCAACGCTCATTGGACCGCACACATCAGTATGTATGATTTCCAACAAGTTGGTCGCTCGCTCCATTGTTCCGGAGAACGGAGTCTTGGTCATCTTGCCCATGAGGCATGGCTCGCATGTGTCAAATGATTCATAATCTAGAGACTCTAAAAGTCCATCAGCATGGAGCTTCTTCATGCGCTTGACACCAATGTGACCAAGGCGGCAGTGCCACAAGTATGTGGGACTATCGTTATCAACTTTACATCTTTTGGTATTCACACTATGAATATGTGTAACATCACGTTCGAGATTCATTAAGAATAAACCATTGACCATCGGAGCATGACCATAAAACATATCTCTCATATAAATAGAACAACCATTATTCTCGGATTTAAATGAGTATCCATCTCAGATTAAACGAGATCCCGATACAATGTTCATGCTCAAACTTGGCACTAAATAACAATTATTGAGGTTTAAAACTAATCCCGTAGGTAAATGTAGAGGTAGCGTCTTGTGGCGATCACATCGACCTTGGAACCATTCCCGACGCGCATCGTCACCTCGCCCTTCGCCAGCCTCCGCTTATTCCGCAGCTCCTGCTGTGAGTTACAAATATGAGCAACGGCACGGTATCAAATACCTGGAGTTACTACGAGTAATCGGTAAGGTACACATCAATTACATGTATATCAAATATACCTTTAGTGTTGTCGGCCTTCTTATGCGCTAAGTATCCGGGCAGTTCCGCTTCGATGACCCTTCCCCTTGCAATAAAAGCACTCAGTCTCGTGCTTGGGTCCATTCTTTGACTTCTTCCATGAATCGGCTTATCAAGCGGCAACATCCTTGCCGTCTTTCTTGAAGTTCTTCTTGCCCTTGCCCTTCTTGAACTTAGTGGTTTTATTGACCATCAACACTTGATGTTCCTTCTTGATTTCTACCTCTGCTGACTTCACATCGAAAATACTTCAGGAATAGTTTTCACCATCCCACGCATATTGTAGTTCATCACAAAGCTCTTGTAGCTCGGTGGGAGCGGCGAAGGATTCTGTCAATGACCGCCTCGTCCGGGAGGTTAATGTCCAATGGGACAAAGGCGGTTGTGCAACCTTGACATTTTGAGTATGTGCTCCTTGACGGAACTATTTTCCTCCATCTTACAACTATAGAACTTGTCGGAGACTTCATATCTCTCGACCGGGCATGAGCTTGGAAAACTAGTTTCAGCTCCTCGAACATCTCATATGCTCCGTGTTGCTCAAAACGCTTTTGGAGCCCGGTTCTAAGCTGTAAAGCATGCCGCCTTGAACGAGGGAGTAATCATCAAGACGAGACTGCCAAGCATTCATAATGTCTTGGTTCTTCGAACGGTGCATCACCTAGCGGTCCTTCTAGGACATATTGTTTCTGGCAGCTATGAGGATGATCTCGTGTTAGGACCCAGTCCGTATAGTTGCCGCCATCGTCTTTCGACTTGGTTTTCTCTAGGAACGCGTTGAAGTTCATGTTGACTTGAGCGTTGGCCATTTGATCTACAAGACATATTTGCAAAGGTTTTAGACTAAGTTCATGATAATTAAGTTCATCTAATCAAATTATTTAATGAACTCCCACTCGGATTAGACATCCCTCTAGTCATCTAAGTGTTACACGATCCGAGTCGACTAGGCCGTGTCCGATCATCACGTGAGACGGACTAGTCATCGTCGGTGAACATCTCCATGTTGATCGTATCTTCCATACGACTTGTGTTCGACCTTTCGGTCTCTGTGTTCCGAGGCCATGTCTGTACATGCTAGGCTCGTCAAGTTAACCCTAAGTGTTTTGCATGTGTAAAACTGTCTTACACTCGTTGTATGTGAACGTAAGAATCTATCACACCCGATCATCACGTGGTGCTTCGAAACGACGAACTTTAGCAACGGCGCACAGTTAGGGGAGAACACTTTCTTGAATTTTTTTATAAGGGATCATCTTATTTACTACCGTCGTTCTAAGTGAACAAGATGCAAACATAATAAACATCACATGCAATTATATAGTAGTGACATGATATGGCCAATATCATATAGCTCCTTTGATCTCCAACTTCGGGGCTCCATGATCATCTTCGTCACCGGCATGACACCATGATCTCCATCATCATGATCTCCATCATCATGATCTCCATCATCGTGTCTTCATGAAGTTGTCACGCCAACGACTACTTCTACTTCTATGGCTAATGCGTTTAGCAATAAAGTAAAGTAATTTACATGGCGTTCTTCAATGACACGCAGTCATACAAAAAATAAAGACAACTCCTATGGCTCCTGCCGGTTGTCATACTCATCGACATGCAAGTCGTGATTCCTATTACAAGAACATGATCTCATACATCACATATATATCATTCATCATTCATCACAACTTTGGCCATATCACATCACAAAACACTTGCTGCAAAAACAAGTTAGACGTCCTCTAATTGTTGTTGCAAGTTTTACGTGGCTGCAATAGGGTTCTAGCAAGAACGTTTTCTTACCTATGTGAAAGCCACAACGTGATTTGTCAACTTCTATTTACCCTTCATAAGGACCCTTTTCGTCGAATCCGCGCCAACTAAAGTGGGAGAGACAGACACCCGCCGACCACCTTATGCAACTAGTGCATGGCGGTCGGTGGAACCGGTCTCATGTAAGCGTGCGTGTAAGGTTGGTCCGGCCGCTTCATCCCACAATACCGCTGAAGCAAAATAAGACTAGTAGCGGCAAGAAAGTTGACAACATCTACGCCCACAACAAATTGTGTTCTACTCGTGCAATAGAGAACTACGCATAGACCTAGCTCATGATGCCACTGTTGGGGAACGTTGCAGAAAAATTAAATTTTTTCCTACGGTTTCACCAAGATCCATCTATGAGTTCATCTAAGCAACGAGTGAAAGGAGAGATGCATCTACATACCACTTTGTAGATCGCGAGCGGAAGCGATCAAAAGAACGGGGTTGAGGTAGTCGTTCTCGTCGTGATCCTATCACCGGAGATCCTAGCGCCGAACGGACGACACCTCCGCGTTCAACACACGTACGGTCAGCGTGACGTCTCCTCCTTCTTGATCCAGCAAGGGGGAGGAGAGGTTGATGAAGATCCAAAGACCTGACGGCGTGGTGGTGGATGCAGAACTCGGCGAGGCTTCGCCAAGCAAGCTGTGGGAGGAGGAAGAGGTGTAGCAGGGGAGGCGCCGGGACTTGAGTGCGGCTGCCCTCCCTCCCTCCCTTTATATAGGCCCCTGTGGGGCGCCGCCCCGAGATCAGATCTCCTGTGGGGCGGCGGCTGTGGGGGGTGGAGTGCCCCCAAGGCAGAGTGGGCGCCCCACCCTAGGGTTTCAACCCTAGGCGCAAGGTGGGACAAGGGGTGCACTAGCCCACTATGGGCTGGTTCCCTCCCACTTCAGCCCATGGGGCCCTCCGGGATGGGTGGCCCCACCGGTGGACCTCGGGACCCTTCCGGTGGTCCCGGTACAATACCGGGTGACCGAAACTTTCCCGATGGCGAAACAACACTTCCTATATATAATTATTTACCTCCGGACCATACGGAACTCCTCGTGACGTCCGGGATCTCATCCGGACTCGAACAACTTTCGGTTTGCTGCATACTCATATTCATACAACCCTAAGCGCCACCGAACCTTAAGTGTGTAGACCCTACGGGTTCGGGAGACACGTAGACATGACCGAGACAGCTCTCGGGTAATAACCAACAGCGGGATCTGGATACCCATGTTGGCTCCCACATGCTCCTCGATGATCTCATCGGATGAACCACGATGTCGAGGATTCAAGCAACCCCGTATACAATTCCCTTTGTCAATCGGTACGTTACTTGCCCGAGACTCGATCGTCGGTATCCCAATACCTCGTTCAGTCTCGTTACTGGCAAGTCACTTTACTCGTACCGTAATGCATGATCCCGTGATCAAACACTTTGATTACATTGAGCTCATTATGATGATGCATTACCGAGTGGGCCCATTGATACCTCTCCGTCATACGGAGTGACAAATCCCAGTCTCGATCCATGTCAACCCAACAGACACTTTCAGAGATACCTGTAGTGCACCTTTATAGTCACCCAGTTATGTTGTGACGTTTGGTACACCCAAAGCACCCCTACGGTATCCGGGAGTTATACGATCTCATGGTCAAAGGAAAAGATACTTGACATTGGAAAAAGCTCTAGCAAAACGAACTACACGATCTTGTGCTATGCTTAGGATTGGGTCTTGTCCATCACATCATTCTCCTAATGATGTGATCCCATTATCAACGACATCCAATGTCCATAGTCAGGAAACCATGACTATCTGTTGATCAACGAGCTAGTCAACTAGAGGCTTACTAGGGACATATTATGGTCTATGTATTCACACGTGTATTACGATTTCCGGATAATACAGTTATAGCATGAATAAAAGACAATTATCATGAACAAGGAAATATAATAATAATCCTTTTATTATTGCCTCTAGGGCATATTTCCAACACATATTCCATAGAAATAAAAGAATTAGTTCCTGGTCGACATTAAGAATATCTTCTGCTCAAATTTGTGAATCCATCTGCATTAGAATATCAGAACCCAAGCTTGCCTGATATACTTGGATAGCCATGCTGCAGTTGTGCAATTTCCTTTTATGTGTATGTGATGGAGCAATCACTTTCTGAAATAAAGCATGATGTCATAGTAAGGGAAATAAGCATGTGGATAATGTTGGGCAAATAAATGCATGCCAAAATAATCAACACGTTAGTCTATATGGGGTTATGCAATCATGGAGGGCTTCAAATAAATTTCCTACAGTGAAACCATACTCTCACAAAGCAAGCTGGTAAAGAAAGATTAATTAGATAAATCACCAAATATAAAAGGAAACTTATAACCAAACTCAAAATGTCAAAGTTCAGCACTATGTTGCATAGTTATTGTTCTTTGGAGATCACGGCGGCACTGGCTATCACCATACTTGCTAATTCAGTTTGTAGCCCATGGCTGATAGATGCATCAGGAGACCACCTTCTCCATGCATGGCCTCAGCAAAAGAGGCTACAATTCAAGAAGACACGAACAGTTGAACAAAATACATACAGGTTCATAAATAAAATTAACCACATGTAGATGGATTCGGGCATCTTACCATGGATCATTTTGCTGGCTAGATTTCACGTGGACTTGGTCACAAAATAATATATGGAGGGGACGCACGCACCGCAACTGCTCTCGGCCCTGTCCCATTCACCTCGCTAGCCCGTCTCAGTGCCTCCATCCGCACCAGCCCATCACCGTCGCCCCCACCTTGCCATCCTACGCTGCCCGTCTTCACTTCGAACGTCCTTGCTCGGCCTCCACGACACTTTGGACAAACGTCGCACGGTGTTACACCACGGATGACGCTCCAGCATCCTGCATCCTGCCTCTGGTCCCCGCTCCATGCTCGCTCATGCTCCGTAGCCGCCGCCGCACTCATGTCGCGGAGCCGCCACCACCCCCTAACTTACCGAAGTGCCCCATGGCTTGAAAGCCGAAGGTGTCTCCCAATCTTGATTTACCGAAGCCATGGCCTAAAAGTCTGGTGGCGTGTTTGGATTGAAGCCAAACTTTAAATGATGGATTCACTGGCTTTGCTCTGAGTTAGAAAACCCTAGGCCCGCATGATTAACCAAAATGCCCCATTCCTTCATCTTCTCCAATTTTATTGTTATACATGCTACATTGATCATATTCACGGTAATGTCCGTACATGGCTCAGAAAGATCTAAAGATAAGAATTATTGGACTACTGGAGGTTACTTACGATGAACAAATTTAATTATAGCACATAAGTACTGTGAATCGACAATCACGACCACGTGCCTAAACAAAGTTCCTTCAGTGGACACCTCGCACACAACTTTTCCCCATGACCAATTAACAACAGACCACATCCAACCAATTTCAGCGCAAACCCCCTGGCAGCATGCCCCCTCAAGCAGCTTTCCCAGTGAGGCCTTCCATGTCTACGGATATGAGAGAATGATTGGACACACACCTCCATTGTCGATGTCTCTCTCATCTTCATTCGGTGCCCCTCATCAGCCGGGCCGACCGACAACCTTGATGCAGCAACAACGATATGGTCCTCATCGTGACATCGTAACGAAATGTATGAATAGTAATATTTGAATTCTTATTGACTTTAATATTAAGGCGATATCTACTTTGATCACATGACTAAAGGTTTCATAATTCTGTCCCTAGGAAAAGTAAAATATTTATCTGAATGTAACGTATGTATGACTAATATCTTAGGACTAAACGATGGCCTCGGAGCTAATGTCTATCCCAGGTGCTAATGTCTCTGAAGCTCCATATACATCCCCCGATGCAAGATATGGGTGTCCTTCCCAAACCCCAATGCCCTGATCATGAAGCCTACTCCTTCAATTGTTACGAGGGTATTTGCAATGCCGACGTTCTCTATCAGTGTAGCTTTCCTGCTCACAAGTTTCACTGTAACGGTGAAACTGTAAAGACCTGAGATGACCATACTTCTAATGACCGCGAATGAGTATTGATCTCTTACAACAGTGTTTTTCAGCTCTTACATATTTTACCTAGTTCATTAACTCGATTTGCCACCCCCAAAGTAGCATCCCGACAAGGTGAGCATGTCAGGCTAAAATATGGCATGGCTTATGTGTGCGAAGAAAATTCACTTGTACTGCATAGCAACCATATAATTTCATTTGAAATAATTAATACCTTAGGTGAAGAGAAATGAAGCGTCCACGGTTGGCTCTCATTCTTTAGACAAGCAATTGACCCAATTTGAGAATTGGATCTATAATGCATGATAATTGACTCTCCTCCTCAGATTTTAAAGATCAGTCTCTAACCTATTGGAAACCCAATAGACAAATTTTGTTAGTTCAACAACCTGCATGGGCAGAAATGGAAGAAACATGTCAGAAATGAGCAATTTTCAGTCTAAAGTACTGAAAATAAGAAATGTGTCAGTTTGACAATCTGTAATGATTACATGTTTCTTTAAAAGGGCATGTAGTAGTAGTACTCGACTCTTGTAGAATTTTAGGGTCCGCTTCCTAGGCACAATTCTGCCAGGCACTTGTCATATGATCTTAGGATGAGGATATGTATAAGTTAACATACAGAACACCGAATTAGCTAAAACGACGAAGATCTCAAGAACTGACAAAGCTTATACAGCTGGAAAACATGACCAGATAACCAAAATCATACAGAGATGTCTCATAATCAGTAAAACCAAGCACAAGCATAGCTGCAAAAGGTCCAAATAGATCCACACCTTAGGGAAGAATGACCAGACCATCAGCTACTGGATGAACACATTTTGTGGTACATCTCTACTCCTACCGGATGGTAATGAAGAGTAAAGCACACATAAAAAATAGAAGCTGCTAATATGTATAATATTGCATTGCAAGAGGACACACCTGAGCATTAAATGAAAAGCGAGGCCACAACCTAAAATCTTTATCCATATGCATAATAAAAAGTAAGAAGGGAAAAGAAAAAAAATACATGTAATCGACATGTTGAAGACGAAGGAGTAGACATATACATCATCTCGTCGCCACATGAATCCCAGATCGCTCTGGCCCGCATCACTGCAACAGGGCAATAGCTGTCAGTGCTGCTCCTGTTGTTCCGTCCATGACGCCTATGTACAGATCACCTCGTAGCAGCTGGGCGTTGTCCTCAGTGGCGCCACACTGAGCTAGCTAGCTTCTGTTGTCTTGGTTGCTTGCGGCCATATGGGAACAATGGTAAAACTGAAAAAATGCAATCACAAGAGCATAAGGAGAACTATGGAGGGATGGGGAAAAGACCCAGATCTGAATCGTTTTAACTCGTCCTGCACAGGTTCTTTACGTCAACTTTTTTGATGCCTCACCGATCTTAAAGACACATCCATAGACATCATACTTGTCGACGCAGCAAGATCAAAATACCAACATCCATCGGTTTAACCTGCTGGTAGTGGTACTTGTGCCATGGACTTGGGGGCTGGGACCATGTGGGCATGGTCGAACGTAGTGGTCGTTGCCGTTGTCAGCCCGATCCCGACCTGGGCTACGGCATGGACCTACCGGAGGGCATCATGCCGCGACCTGGCCGGGGGCGTACCTGGATCCGGTGCTAATGCTCCTGTCCCTATGGCGGCGCACGACTTGTTCCCCAGCCATGGCCTCCGCTCGTCCGCTTCCCCCTTGCGCGCCTCTGCATCGAAGTCTCCGTCCACCGCCGTAGGAACGGCACCCCGGGAATCACGTGGGGCGAGGAGATTGGGTTGTTGCAGTTGCAGGTGAGGCAAAGGCGGATGGAACCCTAGCCGTCTAAGGGTGAGTTTTTTTGGAGACCGAGAGATGACAGGACGAGAGGGGGTTTCCGTTCGGGGGAAAATCGATGGAGGGGTTTCGGTTTGGAAACAAATCGGTGGATGAAGAAAAACCAGGAGTTGAGTAGGGGTGGTGCGAGGTGGGACGAGAAAAAATCGAACAAAAATAAAATCGGATTACCAGGCTACCAACTGCTTCATTAGGAGTAGAGATGTGTCGGCTTAATATCTTAGAAGTGCTTATCGGGTAGGGTGTGTTTGTGCCTTGTACCGCGTTCAAAAAAAATCCCTTTTCTAATTGCCCAAGCTCCAATCTGACCCAACGGCGAACGCGGCTCTAGACCCAGAGTAGTCTACCACCGCCGTGCCCTACAGTTTCCGCCGTGCCGTATCCTACGACACCGCCGACGCCTCACCAGCCACCCCCAACACTCCGCCTCTCACGCGCGTCACCGCCTTCGCCGTCCCCGTCCCCGTCCCCGTCCCCGTTCCACCTCATCGCCCCCCCTGCCGCCCCCCACCCCGTCCGCGATCTTGGACGGCATTGGTTCCTGAGGTAAACCCCAAACTAACCTCCACAAATTTTGGGTTTGCGCTGGTGCACGCCCCGGCGCACCATCTAGATCCGCCCCTGTCTGCGATGAACCCTAGCTTGCTTGGATTGTTCTGAGATACTTGTATTGTACGAGTTGTCTTTGCTGTGAGCAATCTGATGCAAACCTTAGTGGGCACTCCGATCCATCCCGTCCCCATCGTATTCCGTTGCTGCGTTGACCACGGGTAGCAATTCGTTTCGAAATTGGAAGAAATTAGGGGGTTCGACTGATCCCGCGTGCCCCACGTTAGGTCCGCCCCTGGACTTTGGGATGGGATCAGGAGGAATGTAGTTTACGGCGGCTGCCCTGCTATTGGAGGTTAAAGGGAAGTATAGATTAGTGTGGGTATCTTTCTGGAAAGAAGTTTTAGAGTAGCGTGTAGTAGATCTGAGAGTAACTGGATTGGTGGATGGAAGTGGAACATTGGGTAAGCCTTGAGGATCCTGTTACTTTTGTAGTTCATCAGAACAGGTAATTAAGGGAACTGGTAAAATCACCAATATGTACCATAACACTGTTTGTAAAGACAATTTGCAGTTTCTTGGATTTAGGACCGTGCACTCAATTGCCATGGTGGCTTTGTTTGCTTTAAAATTTATTTATCCAGTTAATGGAAGCTTGCTATCCATGTGCCAGAACCATGAGTTGGTTGAGTTGTTTTGGGTTTCAGCTCTAGCCTACCCCAACTTGTTTGGGACTAAAGGCTTTGTTGTTGTTGTTGTTGTTGTTGTAAAGATTATGGAATGACCTCAGATCAGTGCAATGATAACCTGATGCATTTTAATTTGGCCAAGAAAAGTCTTAATGGACAATACTTCCTGTTAGGCCATCGTATTACTGCGGAATGTTAGTTCTTAAACTAAGGCAACAGGCTGCACCAGCCAAAATGAGATGTGCTGATGTGGATCACCTGTCTTCCTTTTATTTCTGTCAAAGTAGTTTTATGACACATTCTCGTTAGCATCACCACTTCATCTTGGAAGGATGGGTGTTATGTCATGAAATTCATTGAGCTATGATTTGTTTCTGCTGTTCTTTCCTTCTCTTGACTTGGGAGTTGGGATCATAATGAACTTTGTATTACTTTCGAATTTTGATTACTGTTTGTTGATCATCAATCGGATTCAGACCATCTTATGATTCTTGACTTCAACTTGTCGCAAAATACTTTTGAACACGGTTTTCTTTTGTTATACTGTTCTGAATGCATTGTTTTCTGACTGTCTGTTCAGTTATTATCATGGCGGCAATGAATAGTGATCTGGGTGGCTTAGGTCCTAGGCCTACAAATGCACCACCAAATCCTTTTGAAAGTGCCATGTATGGTGCTGGACCTGGACTGATCCGTACTGGACTTGGAGCATATGGAGAGAAATTTCTTGGTTCTAGTTCTGAGTTCATGCAGAGCAATGTATGTCTTCAACTTTATTCAGTTCTCTTTTGTGGATGATATTTCTGAAACCTGCCAAGCTAACCTCAGTCGATTGTGTCAGATTACTCAATATTTGTCCGACCCTCAATACTACTTTCAAGTCAACAGCCAGTATGTGAGGAACAAACTGAAGGTCGTCTTGTTCCCTTTCTTTCACAGGGTAAGTGCTGTTGCCCTCTCTTCCTTTTCGTTGCAAGATTTGCATACTGTGAAGTCTCATAACACGCATGTTGTGTTTATTGTCTTCCTCAAGGGCCATTGGACGAGAATAACTGAACCTGTAGGAGGAAGGCTATCCTACAAACCTCCAATTCAGGATATCAATGCACCAGATCTGTACATCCCTTTGATGGCGTTTGGCACCTACATTGTCGTTGCTGGATACGCATTGGGAGTTCTTGGAAGGTAAATACAGCGTGTAGCACTCTGTATGTTCTATCTGGAGAACCACTGCACATTTTACATGACTGAATCATCTAAATGTGATTTGTTCGGTGATACAGGTTTACCCCTGAGGCACTGACCCTACAGTTCACAAGAGGTCTAGTTGGCTGGTTTCTGCAAGTCGTCCTCATCAAAGGTTTGCTGTACTCCCTGGGCAGTGGTGAAGCGCCATTGCTAGACATTGTGGCCTACGCTGGGTATGGATTTGCTGGCACGTCTCTTGCGATGCTGGCCCGCATCTTCTGGAGCTACTTATACTACTTCATCATGCCATGGTTCTGTCTCTGCACTGGCGTGTTCCTCGTGAAGACCATGAAGAGGGTTCTTCTGGGTGGACCAAGGAGCTACGAGCGACATCCAAGTCGAAACCACTACTTTCTGCTCTTCCTGGCGGTCGTGCAGTTCCCGATGCTGTTCTGGCTCGGCAACATCAGTGGTTGACCTTCCTGTCATATGATCGAGCTTGGCAACGTGAGTCGACTTTTAAGGAGGATGCTGTGCAGGATACACTCGGTGGTTAACTTTCCCTGGTGAACTTGGTAATAGCTTACCTAATGCTTAGGCTCTTGTGAAGCTAGTAGAGGTGTCTGGATAAACGGAGGAAAGCGCATGTAGCTGCCGTTTTCGTTTTCTGCTGGAGGTGAATGAACTATGGCCACATGGGATAGGATGGAGATGAGTTGCTACACGTATGCACTTTGATTCTTACTGTACCTCGTCGCATCTGATGTTTTGTTTCTGGCCCCATGTTTCACTTGGATGATGAAGATTAAGTTCTCCAGTCTAGTACTGAAGACGCCACTATTTCCGATTTACTTTGCTAATGCCAGCAATTTGTGGCATGTTCACTTGATTATTCTAAATACTTCTCCCAATCTAAAGCTTAGCTATTTTTCAGATTAGTACTTTATGTCCATATTCACAATTTCTTATATAATCCAATTCATTAGAAGCTCTCCTTTTGTATATTCGGGTAAAGGCTAAAATCTTGGATTGTAGTTCCCATTTTTACATAAATCACCCTATTAAAATTTGAAATACTATTCTAGGCCGCGGAGAACCAACATGTGGGTAACAAATATAGTATTGTTAAAAGGGCGATGATAGGCGCCGGTGCGCCGGCCCAAACTTGGGCCGGTTGCACCCTGTCCGTTCGATTATTTCACTCCCAGCCGTTCAGATCCTATCCTTCCTTCGTCCCTAACCTTCCGCCCCACACAGTGCGCGCAAGGGAAAAGCTCGCAGCTGCCGCACACTACGTCTCCTCTGTCGGGCTCCTTCGCAAGACGTGGCGGCCGGGTTCGTCGACGGCGCCGGCCCTGGCAGCACCAACGCTGATGTCAGTTTTGTCGTCCCTGCCTGCTGCCTAGCGTTCGATCTAGCGCGCATTAAGGGCCATGATTAGCGCGGGATTAGGTGCATCGTCTTCCTCCCTTCCCACACATGCTTGGAGAAGAAAAAGAGGCCATCCTCGCGCGCCTTTGCCCTCGGCCGCTTCGCCCGTGCTTCGCATATGCAGCGCCACCGCCGAGTGCGTAGATTCGCCGCCGGTAGATGCAGCTCCGCCCTTGCCCTCCCGCCGCTTGCGGCTCCGGCATGTATGGTGGTAGCTCGTCGCTTGATGGTTGCAACACCTCGTGCCCCAGCTCACCGTCGTCGTAGTAGCACCATTATGTTGTTGGCCGCAGCTATACCATCGTCAACATGTCGCGCGGTTGAAGCTTTTTTGCATGCGGTTAAAGCTTTTTTTTTTGGTTGAAACTTTTTCCACGGTTTGAAGCTTTTTTCCAACATCGATTGAAGCTCTTTCCATGGTTCAAGCTTCCTCCTTCGCCGGTTGAAACTTTTTCACATACTGGTTGAAGCTTTTTCTGTTATTGAAACTTTTTGTCCACATCCACTGAAGCTTTTTTTCATGGGGTTGAAGCTTTTTAAATGTAGGGTTGAAGCTTTCATGTAAACGGTTGCAGCTTTTTTCATTTGGGCAAGAAATCGATAGTTGAAGCTTTTTTCCACCTCGACATTCGCTGCACGGGTTGCACGAATGATGGCCACCAAACATCACCGTTAAGATAGGTGTAGCAAAAACTCTCTGGTGGTAGCAAAAAGATAACGACATTTGCAACCAAAAAACATCGTTGTTGTTGTCTCGGGTGCATCTCTGCCATGAATTGATGTAGCAAATTTCTTCGTCAGTTGTAGCAAAATCCGACGATAGTTGCAGCAGAAATCGTTGTCCCGATCATCCGCATTTAACGCCGCCACCAATCATCACCATTAAAAAATGGATGTAGCAAATAAACACGTTGGTCGTAGCAAAAGACAACGGCGATTGCAGCAACAATCGTCGTCGTTGCAGCAAAAAACGGATGCAACCGTTCGGCTGCGATTGTAGATATTTTTCCCACCCCACAGCTTGAGCGGTTGGTGAAAATAGAGTCGACCGAGTAAACGTGGTGGGCGTAGCCACGTGATGGGCCGAAGAAAAAAAAACAACGTGGATCGGGAGGTGCCGGAGCGCTGGATCGCTACCCGATCGAGCGGCGTGCGCGGGACCGGCCGAAGCTTCGGCCGGTGCACCGTTTGTAAACATTTCCCTTCTTAAAACTCTGTCGACCAACCAAGTCTCAGCCGATTGCGTAGCCATTGGATCTTTGAACTGAGATTTGTGCTGGACTGACCACCATCCCACCGCTTGCAGTTCAGTCGTCCCACTGATCGCAACATCCATTGTTGCTGGTTGCAGCATGTTGTCTCAACGATCACATCGTCCACCCTTATCTCTCCCATCATGTTTTCCCATGAGTCACAACATCTGCCATTGTCACTTGTAGCATGTAGTCCCACCAGTTGCAGCTTTCTTATGTTGTCATTGCTGGCAGCATGTCAACATTTGTCATCAACATTTGTTGCACGTCATCTCACCGGCCCCAACATCCAGCTGTGCCACTCGTAGCACCACAACTATGCTAATGTTACTTGACTGAAACTTAGTGAAGTCTGAATTGACGGAGTTCTAGCCATACCATAACAAATATTGCGTTTTTCTTAAAACAAGACATAGTTCAAGCCACACCATAAGAAATATTGAGTTTTTCTTAAAACAAAACTTTAGTAATCTAACACAATCGAGTGAGAAAGTACATGAACATCAATCTGGGCAATGTTCATTGTTTTATTCTTGGCTGCTTTCATTCTTTTATTTCTTCGACTGTGGTCTCTTTTCCCGTAGGAGCAACTAATCGGGGGTACCTCATGCCGAACAGCATGTGAGTGCACCAAGTGGTGCGTCCAATCGACGTCACGTGTCACATGTTGGACGCACCCGGTGCAAAGAGTCCTTTTTCTTTGGGTTTTGCTTGTTTTTTTTTGGTTTGTTTGAGTTTTCAGGTTTTGCATGTTTTCTCTAGGTTCTCATTTTTCGTTTGTTTTTTTTTCAGTTTTTATTTTTATTTTTCTTGGGTTCTTACATGGAGCACAAGTGTGCTTTCCGCACGACAGATGCGCATCGTGCGGAAGCACAGTTTGTGCTTCATGTTGGAAGCACAAGTTAATACAGAGTGGAAACATGAGTTAGTTCATGTTCAAAGCACAAGCGTGCTTCACACAGGAGCATAAGGCATGATTCACCCCTCGCCGGAGCATAATTTAGTTCACTTGGAAGCATATGTCATACAGTTTGAGAGCATGAGTTAGTTCATTTTGGGAGCATACACTTCACGCGAGATCACATGTTAGTTCACTTGAAAGCACGAGTTAGTACGAGCACAAGTTAGATCACTTTGGGAGCACAATTTTCACTCGGAAAGATATTCTTCGAAACCTATTAATATGAAATCTAATTTTTAAAAGTCACGACGCAAGAAATGCAATGGTGAAAACATTACGTAATTTGGACGTATGGTTCATGAAATGTTCTATTTTCAAAAAACAAACCTAGGGGGAAAAGCACGAACAATCGGCCTCTCGTCCCTCCACGCGTAATGAGAAGACCCCAAAACTCAGTGATTTCATTTTTTTACATAGTATAATCTAAGTCGCTCACATACACGAACAAATACTCAACCCACCCGGTAATCCACTTCTGAGCCCAGGCTCAGCTGCACTCGCCCTAACAAAAAAAATCAAAACAAATACTAGAAAAATTCAAAAAATTCCATTTTTTTTGGTGGTAGATAATTTGATGCGCGAGGTTCGCTTCAATTTTCAAATAATTTGGACATCTTAGCAGCTCTTGGCAAAAAAGATAAATTCGGGGGTTGTAAAATCCAGAAATAAGAGATGAAAGTTCCTACATGGCTCCTTAGAGATCAGCGACTCTGGGCCGTCGAATCGGTTTGCTTGATGCGATTCTGGGCGTCGGATCAAGATCTGGAGGAGGCTGGGCCGTTGGATCTGAGATGATCACTGCTGGAATGAATAGTAACTGCTTCTAATGCCTCCACGCGCTGCCTGTTTACCCGTTTATTCGATCGGGCCTCGCTGACGTGTGGGTCCGCTCGCGGGTGGGCCGCGTTTGTCAGCGACCGTGGCTTGGATATGGCCCGGTCGTCCCGTCGCGCACACCGACGGGTAAAGATCTCGTGCCACCGCACGTAATATCCTGCCCCCGCCGAGGGTACGTCGGTAATTTCGCGTCAAGGCCTCGTGCATGTCGTGCGGTGGTTCGCCCCGTGAGGCTATGCGCGTCCAGGGGGTGATTGGGTGGACACCGGGTCGTTCTCTCCCCCACCCGTCCACTCTCCTCTCTTCCCCGA
Source organism: Aegilops bicornis (assembly GCA_021605145.1). Classification (NCBI taxonomy): domain Eukaryota; kingdom Viridiplantae; phylum Streptophyta; class Magnoliopsida; order Poales; family Poaceae; genus Aegilops; species Aegilops bicornis. Next base: position 246,553,359 of record CM038674.1, read on the forward strand.
TCCCCTCCCAACCCTAGCCGTCGCTACCCATCGAGCCCTGCGCCGCCGCCGTTCTCCTCTCCTCCCCGTTCCCCTTCCCCCTCCCCCCCGATCTAAATCCTCCCCGGAACCCAATCCATGGCGTGCCCAGCTCGCTGCCCTCAGCCTCCTCACGCCGCCGCCGCTCGTCCTCCTTGACTTCCCCCGTGTGCGTTCTCCTCTTCCTCTCCTCTGCGCCACGCCGGCTTCCGATCCCGCGCTTCCAACCCCTGATCCGTCGACGCTGCCGGAGCGCCCTTCGGCGGAGAGAAGGCCCAGGGCAACAACGGCCCCCAATCCCACGCCTCGAGCCCCTGCTTCGTGCATGCTGCTGGAGCGCCCTTCAGCTCCGAGGAGGCGCAGCACGACAAGGCCACCGCCAGCGTCGGTGCTCCCTGGCGCGACACGACCGCCGCCGACGTCGGTTCTCCAAGCACATCCACTCCAACGACGCCCAGGTGATCCATTCTCTTGCCTAGAGACGCCGGTCTATCTTCTCTTTCGGTTCTAGGTTTTCGTGTTTACATTGATTTTGTGTCGGATTTATCATTGCAGGTCCTCTGTAGTTGTTGTTTGTCCCGTTTGTTGAAGCTTCGGCCAGCCTGCTGTCTGCTGCCATGTCGAGAGGTTGCAAGGTTCCTAGGTTGTGAGCTCTTCCTTTTTCCTTCCTGTCTAGCAGAGCTATTAGTTGTTATGTGCAGCTCCAGTAGCTTTTCGGATGTGTTGACTGCCCGAATCTTTTTCTTGTATGCATTTGCTGCTCGATCCTAGATCTGATCGGATTCGTTTGGATGGATTAGGTGCTTGGTTCTGTTTGGATCCCTGGTATTTGTTGTTGCTTTGCAGGAGACTTGGCCTCATGCCTATATCCGGGGGTAGATTTTTGTTGCCTTTCTTAATTTGTCTTGCTTGGATGCATTAGGTGCTCGGATATTGTTGTTGTTGTGTAGGAGATTGTTGTGGTCTGCCTAGATTCCTATGTTTTTATTACCTTTTTTATTTTGTCTGCTGCCTGATTTGTCCTTATCAGTGGTGACAAGCGAAGGGAAAGGTTTGGCACTGGCTCGCTAAATTACTTACCTTGGACATGATAATAAATATAACATGTTTGTAGTTCTTAGTAATTAATTTCACCCATGTAATAATCCATTTTCCTAAAGTTAATTGTTATATATTCCATATCGTTGGTGTGTGACAGGTTCAGATGGCATGGACGAGTACTCATTTATTCATGGAGCTAGCGCAGATCATCCTTTTTCGATAGAGGGATTTGGGCATCAATCCTTGTCCTTGCTCCTGATTATGTATCGGAAGTGGGAGTGCTAATTATGCATGGATGTATACTTTGCCTACGAAGCTTAGTGGAACTGCTCAAATTTACCTCAATTATAGTTTCAAGGTTATATTCTTCTTCACTTATATATGCTATTTTTTTATGCACTCTTATTTCATTTATGGATTTGGTGTAGCCTCAAGTGTGTAAATCCACAAGGTATATAATTAGTACAGGATTAAGCATAGATTATTGAGAGCTGATGCTGAACAATGCACTTGAACTTTGAGTGATCTGTCAGCCATTGTTCAATTCACATCTTTATGTGCTTAGGATTAGGAGGATATATACGAACCCAACTTCGACACAGGTTTTGCATTGGCTGCATAGGCCGCTGCCCCGTTCATTAAGTTTGCTATCCATCTTACTCACATTGTTGGTTGTGGCTGCCATCATCATTATATTACAGGTTCTTCATTTCCTTCTGTTGTGCCACCCTGCATTCTTAACTATATGTTCTTTATGGAAATCGTAGGTTCATGAAAAAGGCTATCTCATTGCAGGAGACATGTTTAGAAAAAAAAATGTTGAAGGATAAACTCTTCATGCCCCAACTACAACAAGAGGAGATAGCTCAAGGTAAATAAAAACTCAAAAGATTCAGCTCCTTTAGGTGTGTTCCACCTGGGTGATACTAATTCAGGTAGAATTTTCTTACCCACACAATTCTTAAATTCAAAGAATTTCCAAGCTAATGTTACTAATCTCTGTTGTGTGATGTATGCTTGTTTGATTATTACTGCCTATTGCGCTTGAACTGGTTCATTTGATCTATTACTCATTTTGTTTATTTACTGTCTTATCACATGGCTAATTTGTTGTTTCGGGCTGCTGTGTGTTTTTAGGTTACTAGAGCTATGCAGCTTGATGGGTATATTGCATGTTACGAGCCAATGCCATGTGGGTGGATATGTCGTGTTAGATGTAAAATCTATGAAAGATGCTTATGGTAATATTTTCTGGCAAGTCCTTCAGTTAGGTCTGAATCATGGATTTTTTGTATCTTCCTTTTGGTTATTGATGATGTTTGTCTCATTCCCCAAATTTGACCAAGCTATTGTTTACAAGCCTCGATGAGTTGATTTCCTGTAGCAAGTTAGATGTACTGATGAGGTGCTTTTGACGAGGACTGAAACAGTGGTGATTGTTTTCAAATGGCAATATTTCAAGGTGAAATTCAGTACATACATGGCTCGGATTTCTTTTGTTCATGATGGCCAACTGTAGGTTTTTGTTTTCCCCTGACAACCATAAATATTCTAAGGTATTTCCCATGATTTTTTCCACCTGCTTTGTGGTTGGAAAGTATCATAATTGATTGCTTGCCGAGGAAATGTGCTTGCTGATATTAGTTATGACTTGTGTGGTAAATTAAATCTGTAAAATTCATGTGAAGTTGGCAGTGAAACCTCCCAAAAACTGTAAAGTTGAACAAATATAGCAACATGCGTTCTTTTTATGGGTATCACAGTGTCATGCGTAGTGCATATTGTAGATTATGGCGTAAACTAGAGAAAGGTGTTGGTGTTTTGATTATCGAGGTTGTATGGCGTATTATTATTTTCGCTAAAACTGCTTCTGCTGTGTAGTCGTCTAATCAGATTTGTAGGGACATAAAAACATAGATTGATATGCGATATTGTAGTGATTACAAAAACATCATCAGCATGGCAGACTGTCATGCTGAGTTACCCCCTCCCCCCCCCTCCCACACACACACACATTCTTTTGATTTAACCCCTGGAATCCCATTCTTGTTTATGTATATTATGTACACCCATATTTTTTTTATTTTCATGTGATTTGATGTGATACTGTACTTATTACAAAAAAGCATCAGCATGGCAGACTGTCATGAGAAATATAAGATAAAAGATAGTTTGTTAGTTCTCTCCGATTGCACATGGATAGTTTGATTTTGAGGTGCACGTGTAGTTTCAGTTATGATATAATTTCGGTTGACCGAAGAATTAGTTCTGACGCACTGGTGGGTGCTCAGTTCAGTTAAAAACATGATGCAATGTTCCCGTTCTCCCTAAGCATTTGCTAATCCCACTCTCTGTTACATTTCCTGCTCTTCAATTTGTGTAGATTCAAGTTTATTATGTATCATTATATGGGTGTAACTGAAAATACTTGCACACTTTTTCTTTTGCTCTAAGCAAGGGCCAAGGAGCGACGACCCTACATACATCAGTGATGATTAAGGTATGGCTTACTGCTTAAGCAGACAAATTAAAACTAATCAGCCCATCCGGCCGTCCTTCCTCATTCGGATTAGTTTTAATTTGCTTGCTTGGTTCGGTTTGCTTTCTAATTACAGGTCTAATTGATATATAAGACATGTTTAGAACCTTTGAGCTTGACGGCTAAACAAACTAAGTAGATACATATATTTAGTAAATTCATGGCTGGCTGTATAAGCATGATTCAGTAAGGGATTGTTTATTTTCTCCCTGGGAATAGTACCTGCTAGCATATACATTTGTTTGTTGATTCTAACAAGATGCATCACTATATCCATAATATAGTAAGCACCTCCTGAAGTTCTGAACTATCCGGTGTTGCCCTTGCATAGTTGGCTGGTTTAGGTATATAAATTAGAATCGAATTGAATTATAATAAATTTAAGATCGTGATTAGGTATTCAGATGAAAACTGATCAGGAAAATGGATGTATAGCGGTCACATATGTACAGCTTTAGGACATACTATATTATAACCGACTGTGACAAATGCAAAACATCTGTAGATATGCATGTTACTTACACGAGTGCATGACTACTAGCAAGTGTGATTGGATGATGGCTATGAGGTGTGTGCACTTGGGTATAGTTGTTTTATCTTAGGTGGCATGTTCTAAAGTGAAGCACTAAACAATTGGGGACATCTTTTTAAATCCTGGGTGTGTGTGATCTCTAATATATATATGAATTCATTCATGCATGAGATCAGATGTACACCATTCCTAGTTTGTGTTGTCCTGCACATGACTAGCTCATTGTAAAATGTTGATGTTCTATGATGTGTTCTCCTGTACATGACTAAGTAATGATGCATTCAGTGGGAAGGTTCTGATAAGTCAAGGACTATTTTATGCATAGTTAGCCCTTTATTTTTTATCTTCCAGAATATATTACATTTGGAAATAGATAAAATTGGTCCTGAACTCCTGATATGGTGAATCGGTTACCTGACGATTTCTGATATGACTTTTGCCAGGTTGACTCCTGCACCAGTTGGGTTCTGGTACGACAAGTTCTGCAACACGGGGTGGAGCGGGTACGGAGGGGAGGAGCCCTGTGACAACCTCGATGCCTGCTACAGCAACGACGACCACTTCGTCAAAAAGAAAGGTACTAACTAAGCTACATAAATATTCCTACCTTCGGGAACAAATGACTGCATCGGTCAAGTCAGGCCCCCCTGAACAATCAGACATCATGGATCAGACATCATGGTCTGTTGTTTTGCTATGTGAATTCAATTACTAGCAATGATTGATAGGCTAAGCTAGCAGTGAGTGTTGTGGCTAGAGAGTTTCAGACTCTTTAGTCTCTGCTAGCTCTACTCTGTGCTTTCATTTACCAACTACTATTGGAACAGCTCTGCATTGTAGGTATGGCCCTTTTCATATCATTTGCTCCTTTTTTTGCTTCGGTTTTTGGGGTTCAATCTATTTTCAATGTTTGGTCTAATGGCGAACAAAATACTTTGCCAAAAGGGCCACATGAAATAGATGTTTATGCATAAAACAATGAGTAATGAGGTCAACTTGGATTTGTCAGGACATGATTAATGGATGATAAGCCTTTACCGGGACACAAACTAAGCTATCAAATTTGTCTTAAAAAGTGTTCGTATCAAACGTACAAGTACAACCTTAAAGGTTACATACGTTGAGTTTATGTTGGTGTATCAAAACTATTCAAAATGTTAATTAGTATTAAAGAAGTGCCCGTGATAGTGTCACTCCATATATTACTATGCCACAATGGGAATAGAGAAACAAAGTGAACTTATTTATTTCAAGATATGCTGCCACATATGGACAACTCAGTACCGCGGCTTCCCTAAATATTTAATGGAGACTCTTCCCTTATGTGAAGTCTTCTGGCATTGTAGTGTTGTTTTATTTATAAAGGCATCGTCATGGGTGATTGTAGTTAGATTGTCTCCTTCAAACTTATATCCTCTATTAACCAGTTAAGAATCCCTATTTTGCCACATAATATCAAGTGAGGGTCGTACTTGCAAACTAATTAGAATGTTTGGGTTTGTAGATACCGTTCATTGATCCCTGGACTTTTGACCAATTTATGTTCGTTACATCTTGCGTGTATTCCCTTTCTCATGATTTGTGATTCTCAATTCTGCCAGCTTTGTGGAGACATGGAACCGAAGTCATGAGGCGGACATCATCATTTTGTTAGACTGGGTGTGGTATTGCAAGTTACTCCATTGGCAACCACATACAGACCCGCACCAACTATCATCATAAATAGAGCATTTCCATGCATCATATCGTTCGTTTAAGAAACATTTTAATCAAGCTGATTGGAATGATATCATTTAGCCATACAAAGCATAGAGGGATTATGTGGCAAATTGCCTTCTGTATGATTCATGTAATGTATGTGATGCTTCTATAGATTTACCATTTTCTAATTAGACAACTCGAGTGTGCTAAAATCACTGTGCATACTATTCCATTCAATTATATTAAAAAATGATTATTCATATTTGGTTGTCTGTTTGGCGGGCAAGCGTGGCAAGCCGCGCCATGAAAACGTCGATTCCTACTAACTTAGCATTACGTGCTTATCAAAATGTCGGGACCGGCATCCTCGCGCCAAGGCGCAATCCCGATCTAGTGTTTACTGTTCACGCACTGTTCTGACCTGATTTGTCTTTTTTGCTGAGAGCTGCTCAGATGTCTAAATGATCTAAAAATTGGAGCGAACCTCATGCATCAAATTGTCTATCACCCAAAAAAAATTCGTTTTTTGAATTTTTCTAGTATTTGTTTTGAATTTTTTTCTGATCGGGTGCAGATGAGTCTAGGCACCAAAACGCCGCACTCCAACCCACCCTATTTCTATGAGCATCTTCGAGAGACTGAGCCGGCATAGCATCTTGAGATTTTACGAAATCACCATAGATGTCTCGCGGTCAACGGGAACGTCTCCTTCCATTGAACGAACATCGCTTAAAGTCTGAAATAAATCCAAAAATAATGCAAACATCAATGTCAAATTCTGATGGACTAAGGATACCAGTGTTCTTATAACTATCCAACCACAGATTGGTTTGGGATTCCATTTTTTCGTTGAACCTGCCGTGATGTGTTCAAGTTTATCGTGCCGGAGACGAAGCTCTAAAATACTCGGGTCCAAGAGACTTACTGGTCTGTGATTGCGGCCAAACCCATTCACCACTTCATGGTCACTGAAGCTCCGGTTTGGGTTTTGGAAGAGATTGAACAATGGATGCGATCGTTCTTTTGGGCCGGCAAAGAGAAAGTGAACGGTGGACAATGTCTTGTGGCATGGAGCTTAGTGTGTAAACCTACTTCGCTTCGTGGGCTGGGCGTTCACAATCTCCAGCTCCAGGGGCTAGCCTTGAGGGTTCGATGGGAGTGGCTACGCAGGACTGACCCAGACAGGCCATGGCAAGGTTTGCCGATGGCGGTGGACAGAGAGGCCTGGCAGGTGTTTGACAGTTTGGTGCAAATTTTTGTGGGAAGGGGCAGTAAGGTCATGTTTTGGAGAGACAGATGGATTCATGGCTTTGCTGTGAAGGACATTGCGCCACTCATTCATGCTCAAGTGGACACACGTACGATAAACCGACGCATGGTGGAGGAAGGCCTATTGGATGGGTGTTGGCTATTTGATATCAGCGGAGATGTGAACTTTGTCGGCCACATGCAACTTTTGCACCTCAACCTTGCGATTAGCACGATCATCCGTGACCCCGCCAGTGAAGACCGTTTTTCTTGGCCTACGGACCCTTCCGGAGTTTATACGGCGAAACCCACTTATAACCGGCTGTGTCAGGGCGCTGAGAGGGCCCCCTACGCCACTTGCATCTGGAGAAGCTGGGCTATCCTTAAGTGTAAAATCTTCGCGTGGTTGGCCGTGCAGCACCGGATTTGGACATCTGACAGAAGAGCGAGGCATGGACTCCAAAGTGACCCGTCCACATGCTACACGTGTTTGCAAGACGAAGACAATGCGGAGCACATTCTCATCCGGTGTGTCTATGCCAGGGAAGTGTGGCACTACATGTTCGAGGAGCTGAGCTTGAGGGGCTCCATCCCTACTCAGGCAGACACCTTACTAGATTGGTGGTTGATCACTAGAGCTAACTTCAGGAAAGGCCAAAAGCGCGGTTTCGACACGGTGATCATTGTGACCATTTGGGCTATTTGGAAACAGCGCAACGCCAGAGTCTTTCATCGATTCAACCAGCAGAAGACCGTGTCGGAATTGGCGCGCGCCATCGTCACAGAGCTCAAGGATTGGAGACTAGCTGGTTTAGGAGGAGGAGGTTTTGGATCGTTCTGTGAGAGTGTAGGCATAGGCTAGTTCGATGGGTGTGCTAGGGTGTGCGTTCCGCTTTGGAAGCCTTGCTTCCATTCTTGTATTGTGACTCTTGCTTTCTCCTTCTATAAAATTAAAGTACACTTTTGGCGTACTCTTAAAAAAAAGACTTACGATGATTTGAGTCGGCAGGTAGGTAGGACTCTAGGTCCACGAGTCTTCCAAGTGATTAACGACATACTTTATGTAGTTCAGCACGGACCCCAAAAAAATAGTTTAGCACGGACCGATATAAGGGAATTCTGTTAGGCACTTCGTTATATACAGGAGTACACGCGTAGGCCTATCTATCACTAGATCCGATCCATCATGCCGGCGTCGAGCGCAAAGGCGGTGCTGGAGACGGCGGCGTCGACGTCGACGTGCACCCCGGAGACGGTGCAGCGCAAGCACGTGTTCGACATCCGCGGGTACAGCCAGCACAAGCTCCTGGGCCCCAACGTGTACATCAGCTCGGGCGCCTTCGCCGTCGGCGGCTTCGACTGGAACATCCGCTACTACCCTGGCGGGTATCTGAAGCCCAAGTACGTGTCCATCTATCTGGAGCTCCTGAGCGCCGGCGCCCGCGTGCGCGCGTCCTGCGACCTGACCGTCGTCGGCCAGCGCCCCGGAGCGCCCTCCCTGGTGTCGCGCACCCCGCCCACGCTCTTCACCTCCGACCTCAGCAGGTTCGCGCCCAGCACCAGCAAGTTCGTCAAGAGGAGCAAGCTGGAGTCGCCGTCGTGGGGGCTCGTCCACGGCGACCGCCTCGTCATCGAGTGCGTCGTCACCGTCTTCATGTACCCGACCGTGGTCACCCGGGCGGCCGCGCCGGACGAGGGGGACCCGCCCTCGGACCTGCACCGCGACCTCGCCAGGATGTACGAGTCCCAGGCCGGGGCGGACGTCGGCTTCCTCGTCGGAGGGCAGGGCTTCCGCGCCCACCGGACTGTGCTGGCCATGAGGGCGCCGGCATTCATGGCGGGCGTCGTGCGTGGTGGGGGGCTGGGGTTCTCCGGCGGGTGCGTCGACATCAACGACATGCAGCCTGAGGCCTTCGACGCTCTCCTCTACTACATCTACATGGACTCGCTCCCTGCCGCCATACGCGACGTGGACGGAGACCGTAAGAGGGAGCTTGTCATGGATCTGCTTGCGGCTGCGGACCGGTACGATATTCAAAGGTTGAAGCTAATATGTGAAACCGCCCTCTCCAAGACCCTTGAGGCCAATACCGTGGTGACCACGTTGACTTTAGCAGAGAAGCATCACTGCCAGAGGCTCCGTCAGGCTTGTGTTAAATTCATAGCTTCTTCTGTAGATCAAATCAAGTGATGATAGGGTTCAAAAAATCAAGTAACGATTCTTGACTAATATATACTCCCTTTGTCCCATAATATAAGAGTGACGCTAATGTATATTATTGGTATTATTGGTCCGATGATTATTTCACTTTTAGGCTGAGTATCATAACTAGTAGTATCATGTATGGCAACAGGCAATTTTGATGAGATGATGTAGAACTAAATGAAGAAAGAAAAGATTGGGTATTATATTAATACCGTATCATAATAAATTTTATACTACTATGTATCATGCATGACAATAAATAAGGACACCAATAATACACATAGTGTTTGAGATAGCAACAAAAATCATTCGTTGTTACAATAGCCGAGTTACACTTAGGCAAGTAAGTTTTAGCAGCAAATAGTATCCTATTCACATGTTTAGGGGGGAGAGGAGGGGGGAGGCCCGGTCTCCGCGGCTGCATGCATGGGAGCGCGGTCAATTTGCAAGTACAAATGTGTAGTTTGATGCAATGCTAAATCTGGTGCACCTTTTAACTATTGGGTTTTATGATAAGGTGCGTCGACTGCAAATTAAAATTTCCTACCCGCGAAACATTCAGGAACATGCTAACAGAGATGGATCACGAATCGTTATCACTAAACGCGCAGTGTCGTGCAGCGGAAGAAGAGTTGGGGCAGCGCACCCGCGGCGTTCGTCTCCTCCTCGTCCGATCTCCCTCGAACAACTGGTTGTCAGATCCCACGTACTGGTTCGCCGGAGCGGCGCAAGCGCACCGCCTCTAATAGTATCCGCGCGTGCAGGAGGAACACCGTGCGGCAGACTGCTAGGTCCGATCACACCGTCAGCGGCGAGTGGATGTGGCTATTGGCAACACATTCAAAACCTAGTGACAGCGCTGAAGCGATCAACCGAATGACTGCGCCGCACTCCCACTATATATAGGCAGGCTCAACACTTGGGCCTCGCACGGATCCTAAAGCCCAAAGTCTGTTCGAGGTGATGTCATGCCTAGCACACCTGGCTGGAGGACTTATTATTATAGTTTCATTTTCATGCAAGGTTAACCATTCTTCCAGGAAAAAATTGTAAGACTTATTTTATATGTTGCTCCTAATGGGTCATTTTTGTATCCAAAGTCTGGTCCTTGCTTGAAACACCATATCATTGCTACCTCGAAGCATGACTATGATACTTCAATCATCAACAAAAACATTGCATGTGTGATGCTAAATGTTTCTTGGTCAATTATCCAAACACCGTTGTGTGAGTAACATCATGATTATTCCATGCCTCTTTATCTAAATGGTTAGGTACTTGCTCTCCTACCCTGTATACCAGGTTCTGCTTGTTCCTGGGAAGGGTATACTCCTAATACTTGTGTGTAATCACAATTTCCTTCCCATTATCCTGATTAATCTCTTAATCACATTTTCCTTTCCATTGTTCTATTTAACCTTCTTGATCTATATGATCTAAGCAGTAACGATTCCCTGCTTATGAAAACACCTTGGTGTACACCCCTGTCAATAAGACCTCGTTACTATTGTTGTAACATTCCATTAACTGCCGGTGAACGAGAACCTTGCCTATTGGCCCGCCTCGTTACAATGAGCAAGAAAATGGTTCTCTTCGTCCCCGTCCTTGGTACCGACATTGTTGCCAACATAGCTGACAGACTATCCTCTGACATGCCTTGCTTTCTGTGCAATATGTCATCGCCCTTCCTACTCTTAACCCACATGGTGGGCCCATGACCCACAGGTCCACGGGATCGAAACCTAACTCTCATGTACAACCCTAATTCTAATGTATTCTTTACACTTGGCTTCGTGTGTAATTCATGAGCTAAATTCTACCATGTTTCATCCTGGTATCAAACACCATATTATTCTCGTTGATCAAGACCCCATTCTTGCTTCTGGTTAGGCATCGAATGACTGCCTACCCGTTTGAAACTTTGGTACAATTGCTTATTGTTCTCAATGCATTCACTGAAATAATACTGGTAGGGTACTTCGTGTATCACTTTCTGAATTCGCCATCAGATGCACAGACTTCGTGGAGATACGTTCCTCCAAAGTTTCCCCCCTTGTCGCGTTCGTAGGACGATGAAGATCCTGAAGAAAGGATGATGACTTGATCATGACGGCCGAAAACAAAGGAATGAAGACATCAACGTAATGAATCAACCTCTTCAAAAGGGCAGCCAAGACCGAGAAGACCCGTTAGAATTTCGCAACCAGAACTTTACCCCCCTTACTACACCGCTTAATCTCGGGACGAGATTTCTTGTAGTGGGGGAGATTTGTGACGCCTGGATAATCAAGCTACAGTAATCCACTGCTAATGATGCCTTGTCATCATTTTACTGTTGCTAAGTACCACGTTAAATCAAACCCGTTTGAATTCAAATTCAAAAATTAGTCAAACAATAAGAGTTTTCGAACGTTAAAACTAAAATGTTCCGAGTGTGTCGGATATTTCATAAGTAATGTGGGTTATGAAACTACACTTTTATAAAATAATATAATGCACCAAAGTAATTAAACCATCATTTAAAATAATTAAAATACTTTTAATTCGATAAATAATTGTAAACTAAGTTAAAATAATGTTGAGACATTTTATCTCAGCGGGTTTTGGTAAGTTACTAATTTAGAATTAAGTTTTGTAATATTCCAAAGTCATTTGGGATCTAAACTAAAACAAAATAGTAAATAAAATAAACAAAAGACAAAATAAAAATAAAAGGCCCAGCTGGCTATCCAGCCGGCCGGCCCAGCGACCACCCCGCTGCCCACTGGCCTACTAAACCACCGACACCCCCACAGACACCACAACCCCCTCCCCCTAAATATCTCCTGGATCGCATCGGGAGAGGAGCTCCCGATCCTGATCCGCCGGCGCCCCGCTCGCCGGTCGGCCGCCGCCACCACCTCGCCTCCCCTGCCGGTCTGTCGCTCGCGCCGGCGTCGGCCACCCCGGCCCGAGCCACCACCCGCGGTGGCGCCCTGATCTCCGGCACCCGATGCGGCCGTCGCCACCAGGCCGTCGCCGGACCGCCGCCCCTCTCTGTCGGACTGCCTCCTCTTCGCCTCCACCCCAACGGACTCCCTCGAGCCTCGCCGACCCCTGTTCCCCTGCTCGAATGTGAGCACGCCGCCGCTCGAACCCTCCCTTTGCTCTCTCCCCGCACGCCGCGCTCCGCCTCCCCCCCGTCGCGGTCACCCGAGCCACGCGCCCCCCCTCCGCCGGCCCACCCCGCCGTGACCTCTGCTGGCCGGCGGCGCCATAGCCACGGCCCTACCGTGCTCGCGTGCGCGTCCAGCCAGTGGCTGGCTGGCTGGGGCCACCGACATTTGGGCCATGGCCCAAGAGTTATAACAAAAAAGAAAATGGAATAAAAGAAGGGATTTTAATAATAAAAATTAAAATAAATATTTAGTTAATTAATTAATTAGATGATGATTATACTAATCTAATTTATGTCATTAGTAATGTGAGAATGACATGTGAGAATGACAAGGGGGCCCCACCCCCTGTTGACTGGTCAAAGTTGACTGGTCAACTGGGACCCCTTGGACCCACATGTCAACTGGTGCACATTCTGTGTACACTGTGCTGGGTACCCCTAGCAATTTAATATTTAATTTCAAATTAAAATAAATTCATAAAATGCTTTAAAACTTTGAAAATCAATATCAAATAAACTGTAATCTGGATCGAAAAACTTTCTACATGAAAGTTGATCAAAAAATCCCATAAATCTAACCGTGCCGCCTGTTTCCGTAACGAAACCCTCTACGTAGGAGAACCCGCAACTTTTCCTCTGTTTCCGGCAGATGAATAGTGCATAACTACTGCCTATTAATTCCAACTTTAATACTAAAATAACTAATGTGACTTAGACATACTTTTAGGCAACCCTGCACCGCACCCTAGCTGTCACTTGCCTCTAACACCGCAAACATGGAACATTCCCCTCCGATCATCTGTCTGGCACATGTCCGGAACCGGGAAAACTTTCCCGGGTGGGTTCCCCCTTCCTCGGTATCGTGTAGCACTGCGATAGAACACACCTGACACTGCGTATTGTCATGTCTTGTATTGTGTTACATTGCTTGCTTTGTATTTACTATTTCTTTCCCCTCCTTCTCTCTCGATAGACACCGAGACCACCGCCGACGACGTTGCTGTGTACGACTACGTCGTCGACGACCCTTCCCTCTCGATAGAGCTTCCAGGCAAGCATTCCCTTTTTGATCATCCCGATATCGCCTACTTCTCTCTACATGCTTGCATTAGAGTAGTGTAGTCAAGTATCATTATCGAAAGAACCTATTCTTATGCATAGCCTGTCTTTGATACTGCTGTTGATACTTTACCTGCAATCCTAAATGCTTAGTATAGGATGCTAGATTATTCATCAGTGGCCATACATCTTGTCCGTCTGCTATGCTGGGCCGTGATCGATGCGGTTGGCGGTCACGGATATATATACGACTTATTACATATGACACCAGATGGATATTAAAGTCGGGTCGGCTCGTAGAGTACCGGTAATTGGATCATGATGTGGGGGTTGAAAGGACGGGTGGCTCCATCCAGGTAGTGATGGGTCTGGGATCCCGATGCCCCCTTGAGTGACACTTTGTGGCGGAGCGACAGGACAGGTTGAGACCACCGAGAGAGAGGTGGGCGTGGCCTTGGTCATTGTCTGTGATTGTTTCATATTAACACGCTTAACGAGATTTGGATATTTGATCTAAGTAGGCCACTGGCCTTATACGCACTAACCAACCATGCAGGGACAGTTATGGGCACTCGGCGACATAGTATCAGCCGAAGCTTGATGTGACATCGGTGGTGGCCCGGCGGCAAGGCCGGTTGGATCGTTAAAACAACTCGCCATCTTGGAGGTTGCAGTGTCTCACTCCACGCGTCACAGACGCAACATTCGAGCGCCTGGGAGATGGGCCTGGACCTCGAGCGCCTAGGTTAGTCCGGCGTCCTGACCACTCCGTTGAGCCTAGGTGGGGTTGTGTCGTGTTGACCTTCGAGGACGGCTTGGTGCTGCTCGAGAAGACAAGCGTGTTGGGAAATGTGGTGTACCCATGCAGGGAAGTTTATCTATTCGAATAGCCATGTCCCTCAGTAAAAGGACGACTTGGAGTTGTATCTCTATCTTATGATAACTAGAACCGGATACTTAATAAAATACACCTTTACAAGTGACAGATACGCCCGGTGACCGCTTTCCCACAGGGCGACGAGGAGGGGATCATCGGGTTAGGATTATGCAACGCGGCTACATGGTTAACTTACCATCTGAATCTTCCCCCTGCTGCAAGATGGAGGCTGCCGGAAGAGAACTTACCATCTATTCTCTTCCCCTACTTCAAGATGGAGGCGACCAGAAGCGTAGTCTTCAATAGGCCTAGCTTCTCCCCCTCATAATTCCGGCATTCTGCAGTATAGTCCAGATATAATATCCCCCTTTCATTTGATACCAATGCATAAGTAGATCCTTGATGTCAGTCTTGCGAGTACTTGAGATGAGTACTCACGGTTGCTTTGCTCCCCTTTCCCCTTCATATAAATGTTGCGATCGGATGACGGATCTCGTGAGCCAGCTACCCTCACGACGGTCACTACTACCCCCGACGGAGCTCAAGCTACTTCATGGAGAACATCGACGGCAGAGTAGTTTGGTGGCACCTAGGCGGGAGGCCTTGCCTTTCGATCCTTGTATCCCAGCTTTGTTCTAGCCTTCTTAAGGCAAACTTGTTAACTTATGTCTGTACTCATATATTGTTGCTTCCGCTGACTCGCTTGTTGTCGAGCTTTTATATTCGAGCCCTCAAGGCCCCTGGCTTGTAATATGGAGCTTGTTTTTATGTTAATTTGTGTTTAGAGTTGTTTTGTGATATCTTCCCATGAGTCCCTGATCGGGTCGTACACATTTGCGTGTATGATTAGTGTACGATTAAATTGGGGGGGGGGGATCACACCTCGTATCTTAAGGGCATCGATCAAGTGCGCAACTAGAAAAACAAACAGAGAGGTAGGGGGATTTCCTCACCGAACCACCGGCGGTCAGGCTCGATGCGAGTGTTGGGGAGCTCCTTGGACTGGAGGTCGTGCTTGCTTGACGATCTTCCCACCGCGGTCCCTCATGGGCCTTAGTTTGTACATCTTGAGCCGCGACTGCGGTGGCACGACTCCGGCGCGCCGCCGGCCAAAGACCCTTCTTGTAGTTGGGGCGGTTGACGTCGAGAGAGTGACGGGCTTGCTCGACACATTCATCGACCGCTCCTTCTTCTTCCCCATCGCGTCTTTGGGTGAAGCTCTTACATTGGTTTTCCCTGTTTGTTTTCGTGAGATGAGAGGAGGCGGTTGAAGGAGGCGGCGAGGAGGAGAGGCTAGGGTTTTGTAGGACAAAGCGACGGGATGGGTCGGTCGACAGGCCATCTGCAGCCGAGCTGATATTGTACCCACCTCCCCAGTGCTGGGGCCGTGACCCATTTGCGATGGACACCGTGAACGGACAAGTATCCTCCTGCCGCAAATGAAGGGAGAAAAGAAGACTAATTACTTCCTCCATTTCTAAATATAAACCCTTTTACATTAAAAAATATAAGTTTATTTAGAGATTTCAATATGAACTACATACAAATGTATATAGACATATTTTAATGTGTAGATTCACTTATTTTGCTCCGTATGTAGTCTACTAGATCGGTAGCGCGCCTTGGCGCGAGGGTGCCGGTCCGAACGTTTTCGGGAAGCATGTAATACTAAGTCATTAGGAATTCAGGGTTTAACGTATGGGCTTATATAGTATATCAAAAAAAGCAGAGAAGAAACATTCAACTGTGATAGAAGCAAAACATGATGGAGTTCAATTCAACATTAGATGATAAGGTAGCCGTAAGTTCAATGCTTTATATGTTGGGGAACGAGTAATTTCAAAAATTTCCTACGCACACGCAAGATCATGGTGATGCATAGCAACGAGAGGGGAGAGTGTTGTCTACGCACCCTCGTGAGACCAAGCGGAAGCAATCACAACGTAGAGGAAGTAGTCGACGTTCTCCTCGCGATCCAACCGATCCAAGCACTGCATTACTCCGGCACCTCCGAGTTCTTGGCACACGTCTGTTCGGTGACGCTCCTCGGGCTCCGATCCAAAGAAAGCTCCGGAGAGAGAGTTCCACAAGACGACGGCGCGGTGACGATCTTGATGTTCTACCAACGCAGGGCTTCGCCTAAGCAATCGCTACGATTTGACCGAGGTGGAATATGGTGGAGGGGGCACCGACACGGCTAAGGAGCGATCTCAAGGATCAACTTGTCTCTTAGGGTGCCCCCGCCCCGTATATATAAAGGAGGGAGGGAGGAGGCCGGCCCTAGGAGGGCGCGCCATGGGGAGTCCTACTCCCCAGGAGTAGGATTCCCTTCCTAGTCCAACTAGGAGTCCTTCCATGTATTAGGAGTAGGAGACAAGGAAGGGGAAGAGAGAAGGGAAGGAAGGAGGTGCGGCCCTCCCCTAGTCCAATCTAGGACTAGGCCATGGGGGAGGCGCGGCCTGCCCTAGGCAGCCCTCTCTCTTTCCTTGAGGCCCAATAAGGCCCAATACTTCTCCCGTATTCCCGTAACTCCATTACTCCGAAAATACCCGAATCATTCGGAACCTTTCCGAACTCCGAATATAGTCGTCCAATATATCGATCTTTACGTCTCGACCATTTCGAGACTCCTCGTCATGTCCCGATCTCATCCGGGACTAACTCCTTCGGTACATCAAAACTCATAAACTCATAACATAAATGTCATCGAAACCTTAAGCGTGCGGACCCTACGGTTCGAGAACAATGTAGACATGACCGAGAC
This sequence comes from Aegilops bicornis, assembly GCA_021605145.1. NCBI lineage: Eukaryota > Viridiplantae > Streptophyta > Magnoliopsida > Poales > Poaceae > Aegilops > Aegilops bicornis. Next base: position 246,570,501 of record CM038674.1, read on the forward strand.
ACGTCTCCGGTCAATAACCAATAGCGGGACCTGGATGCCCATATTGGCTCCTACATATTCTACGAAGATCTTTATCGGTCAGACCGCATAACAACATACGTTGTTCCCTTTGTCATCGGTATGTTACTTGCTAGAGATTCGATCGTCGGTATCCAATACCTAGTTCAATCTCAAGCATTCTTGGCAAGTCTCTTTTTACTCGCTCCGTAATGCATCATTCCGTAACTAACTCATTAGCTACATTGCTTGCAAGGCTTATAGTGATGTGCATTACCGAGAGATGGCCGGAGATACCTCTCCGACAATCGGAGTGACAAATCCTAATCTCGAAATACGCCAACCCAACATCCGCCTTTGGAGACACTTGTAATACTCCTTTATAATCACCCGATTACGTTGTGACGTTTGGTAGTACCAAAGTGTTCCTCCGTAAGCAGGGAGTTGCATAATCTCATAGTTATAGGAACATGTATAAGTCATGGATAAAAGCAATAGCAACATACTAAACGATCGGGTGCTAAGCTAATGGAATGGGTCATGTCAATCGGATCATTCAACCAATGATGTGACCTTGTTAATCAAATGACAACTCCTTTGTCTATGGTTAGGAAACTTAACCATCTTTGATTAACAAGCTAGTCTAGTAGAGGCATACTAGTGACACTCTGTTTGTCTATGTATTCACACATGTATTATGTTTCCGGTTAATACAATTCTAGCATGAATAATAAACATTTATCATGATATAAGGATGATGACTTGATCATGACGGCCGAAAACAAAGGAATGAAGACATCAACGTAATGAATCAACCTCTTCAAAAGGGCAGCCAAGACCGAGAAGACCCGTTAGAATTTCGCAACCAGAACTTTACCCACATTACTACCGCTTAATCTCTGGACGAGATTTCTTGTAGTGGGGGAGATTTGTGACGCCTGGATAATCAAGCTACAGTAATCCACTGCTAATGATGCCTTGTCATCATTTTACTGTTGCTAAGTACCACGTTAGATCAAACCCGTTTGAATTCAAATTCAAAAATTAATTAGTCAAAGAATAAGAGTTTTCGAACGTTAAAACTAAAATGTTCCGAGTGTGTCGGATATTTCATAAGTAATGTGGGTTATGAAACTACACTTTTATAAAATAATATAATGCACCAAAGTAATTAAACCATCATTTAAAATAATTAAAAATACTTTTAATTCGATAAATAATTGTAAACTAAGTTAAAATAATGTTGAGACATTTTATCTCAGCGGGTTTTGGTAAGTTACTAATTTAGAATTAAGTTTTGTAATATTCCAAAGTCATTTGGGATCTAAACTAAAACAAAATAGTAAATAAAATAAACAAAAGACAAAATAAAAATAAAAGGCCCAGCTGGCTATCCAGCCGGCCGGCCCAGCGACCACCCCGCTGCCCACTGGCCTACTAAACCACCGACACCCCCACAGACACCACAACCCCCTCCCCCTAAATATCTCCTGGATCGCATCGGGAGAGGAGCTCCCGATCCTGATCCGCCGGCGCCCCGCTCGCCGGTCGGCCGCCGCCACCACCTCGCCTCCCCCCGCCGGTCTGTCGCTCGCGCCGGCGTCGGCCACCCCGGCCCGAGCCACCACCCGCGGTGGCGCCCCCGATCTCCGGCACCCGATGCGGCCGTCGCCACCAGGCCGTCGCCGGACCGCCGCCCCTCTCTGTCGGACTGCCTCCTCTTCGCCTCCACCCCAACGGACTCCCTCGAGCCTCGCCGACCCCTGTTCCCCTGCTCGAATGTGAGCACGCCGCCGCTCGAACCCTCCCTTTGCTCTCTCCCCGCACGCCGCGCTCCGCCTCCCCCCCGTCGCGGTCACCCGAGCCACGCGCCCCCCCTCCGCCGTGACCTCTGCTGGCCGGCGGCGCCATAGCCACGGCCCTACCGTGCTCGCGTGCGCGTCCAGCCAGTGGCTGGCTGGCTGGGGCCACCGACATTTGGGCCATGGCCCAAGAGTTATAACAAAAAAGAAAATGGAATAAAAGAAGGGATTTTAATAATAAAAATTAAAATAAATATTTAGTTAATTAATTAATTAGATGATGATTATACTAATCTAATTTATGTCATTAGTAATGTGAGAATGACAAGGGGGCCCCACCCCCTGTTGACTAGTCAAAGTTGACTGGTCAACTGGGACCCCTTGGACCCACATGTCAACTGGTGCACATTCTGTGTACACTGTGCTGGGTACCCCTAGCAATTTAATATTTAATTTCAAATTAAAATAAATTCATAAAATGCTTTAAAACTTTGAAAATCAATATCAAATAAATCAGAATCTGGATCGAAAAACTTTCTACATGAAAGTTGATCAAAAATCCCATAAATCTAACTGCGTCACTGCTTTGTTTAATCTAAACCCTCTACGAGGAGAACCCGCAACTTTTCCTCTGCTTCCAAGCAGATGAATAGTGCATAACTACGCCTATTAATTCCAACTTTAATACTAAAATAACTAATGTGACTTAGACATACTTTTAGGCAACCCCGCAACCGCACCCTAGTCATCACTTGCCTCTAACACCGCAAACATGGAACATTCCCCTCCGATCATCTCATCGGCACATGTAGGGCAGGAAAACTTTCCCGGGTGGGTTCCCTTCCTCAGATCGTGTAGCCCGCGATAGAACACACGACAACTGCGTATTGTCATGTCTTGTATTGTGTTACATTGCTTGCTTTGTATTTACTATTTCTTTCCCCTCCTTCTCTCTCGATAGACACCGAGACCACCGCCGACGACGTTGCTGTGTACGACTACGTCGTCGACGACCCTTCCCTCTCGATAGAGCTTCCAGGCAAGCATTCCCCTTTTTGATCATCCCGATATCGCCTACTTCTCTCTACATGCTTGCATTAGAGTAGTGTAGCTGTTACTGTTATCGAAAGAACCTATTCTTATGCATAGCCTGTCTTTGATACTGCTGTTGATACTTTACCTGCAATCCTAAATGCTTAGTATAGGATGCTAGATTATTCATCAGTGGCCATACATCTTGTCCGTCTGCTATGCTGGGCCGTGATCGCTGCGGTTGGCGGTCACGGATATATATACTACTTATTACATATGACACCAGATGGATATTAAAGTCGGGTCGGCTCGTAGAGTACCGGTAATTGGATCATGATGTGGGGGTTGAAAGGACGGGTGGCTCCATCCAGGTAGTGATGGGTCTGGGATCCCGATGCCCCCTTGAGTGACACTTTGTGGCGGAGCGACAGGACAGGTTGAGACCACCGAGAGAGAGGTGGGCGTGGCCTTAGTCATTGTCTGTGATTGTTTCATATTAACACGCTTAACGAGATTTGGATATTTGATCTAAGTAGGCCACTGGCCTTATACGCACTAACCAACCATGCAGGGACAGTTATGGGCACTCGGCGACATAGTATCAGCCGAAGCTTGATGTGACATCGGTGACTGAGCGGCGCGCGCCGGGTTGGACTGGTTAAAACAACCTGCCATACTGGAGGTTGCACAGGTCTGCTCACCGGCCGCGTACGCAACATTCGGGAGCGCACTGGGAGATGGGCCCAGACCCCTGAGCGCCTAGGTTAGTCCGGCGTCCTGACCACTCCGTTGAGCCTAGGTGGGGTTGTGTCGTGTTGACCTTCGAGGACGGCTTGGTGCTGCTCGAGAAGACAAGCGTGTTGGGAAATGTGGTGTACCCATGCAGGGAAGTTTATCTATTCGTATAGCCATGTCCCTCAGTAAAAGGACGACTTGGAGTTGTATCTCTATCTTATGATAACTAGAACCGGATACTTAATAAAATACACCTTTACAAGTGACAGATACGCCCGGTGACCGCTTTCCCACAGGGCGACGAGGAGGGGATCATCGGGTTAGGATTATGCAACGCGGCTACATGGTTAACTTACCATCTGAATCTTCCCCCTGCTGCAAGATGGAGGCTGCCGGAAGAGAACTTACCATCTATTCTCTTCCCCTACTTCAAGATGGAGGCGACCAGAAGCGTAGTCTTCAATAGGCCTAGCTTCTCCCCCTCATAATTCCGGCATTCTGCAGTATAGTCCAGATATAATATCCCCCTTTCATTTGATACCAATGCATAAGTAGATCCTTGATGTCAGTCTTGCGAGTACTTCAGATGAGTACTCACGGTTGCTTTGCTCCCCCTTTCCCCCTTCATATAAATGTTGCGATCAGATGACGGATCTCAGGAGCCAGCTACCCCCGCTGACGGTCACTACTACCCCGACGGAGCCTGCTACTTCATGGAGAACATCGACGGCCAGGAGTAGTTTGGTGGCACCTAGGCAGGAGGCCTTGCCTTTCGATCCTTGTATCCCAGTTTGTTCTAGCCTTCTTAAGGCAAACTTGTTAACTTATGTCTGTACTCACATATTGTTGCTTCTGCTGACTCGCTTGTTGTCGAGCTTTTATATTCGAGCCCTCAAGGCCCCTGGCTTGTAATATGGAGCTTGTTTTTTATGTTAATTTGTGTTTAGAGTTGTTTTGTGATATCTTCCCATGAGTCCCTGATCGGGTCGTACACATTTGCGTGTATGATTAGTGTACGATTAACTTGGGGGGGGGGATCACACCTCGTATCTTAAGGGCATCGATCAAGTGCGCAACTAGAAAAACAAGCAGAGGTAGGGGATTTCCTCACCGAACCACCGTGGTCGGGCTCGTGAGTGTTGGGGAGCTCCTTGACTGGAGGTCGTGCTTGCTTGACGATCTTCCCACCGCGTCCCTCATGGGCCTTAGTTTGTACATCTTGAGCCGCCGCAGTGGCGTGGCCGCTCCGCCCGGCGCCCGCCGCCTTGACACCCTTCTTGTAGTTGGGGCGGTTGGCGTCGAGAGAGTGACGGGCTTGCTCGACACATTCATCGACCGCTCCTTCTTCTTCCCCATCGCGTCTTTGGGTGAAGCTCTTACATTAGTTTTCCCTGTTTGTTTCCGTGAGATGAGAGGAGGCGGTTGAAGGAGGCAGCGAGGAGGGAGAGGCTAGGGTTTTGTAGGACATGACGGGGATGGGTCGGTCGACAGGCCATCTGCAGGCCGAGCTGATATTGTACCCACCTCCCTGTGCTGCGGGGCCGTGACCCATTTGCGATGGACACCGTAACGGACAAGTATCCTCCTACCGCAAATGAAGGGAGAAAAGAAGACTAATTACTTCCTCCATTTCCAAATATAAACCCTTTTACATTAAAAAAATATAAGTTTATTTAGAGATTTCAATATGAACTACATACAAATGTATATAGACATATTTTAATGTGTAGATTCACTCATTTTGCTCTGTATGTAGTCTACTAGATCGGGAGCGCGCCTTGGCACGAGGGTGCCGGTACGAACGTTTTGGGGAAGCATGTAATACTAAGCCATTAGGAATTCAGGGTTTAACGTACGGGCTTATATAGTATATCGAAAAAGCAGAGAAGAAACATTCAACTGTGATAGAAGCAAAACATGATGGAGTTCAATTCAACATTAGATGATAAGGTAGCCGTAAGTTCAATGCTTTATATGTTGGGGAACGTAGTAATTTCAAAAAATTTCCTACGCACACGCAAGATCATGGTGATGCATAGCAACGAGAGGGGAGAGTGTTGTCTACGTACCCTCGTAGACCGAAGCGGAAGCAATCACAACGTAGAGGAAGTAGTCAGACGTTCTCCTCGCGATCCAACCGATCCAAGCACCGTTACTCCGGCACCTCCGAGTTCTTGGCACACGATACAGCTCGGTGGCGCTCCTCGGCTCCGATCCGCAAAGCTCCGGGGAGAGAGAGTTCCACAAGACGACGGCGCGGTGGCGATCTTGATGTTCTACCAACGCAGGCTTCGCCTAAGCAACGCTACGATTTGACCGAGGTGGAATATGGTGGAGGGGGCACCGCACGGCTGAGGAACGATCTCAAGGATCAACTTGTCTCTTAGGGTGCCCCCTGCCCGTATATAAAGGAGGGAGGGAGGAGGAGGCCGGCCCTAGGAGGGCGCGCCATGGGAGTCCTACTCCCACCGGGAGTAGGATTCCCCTTTCCTAGTCCAACTAGGAGTCCTTCCATGTATTAGGAGTAGGAGACAAGGAAGGGGAAGAGAGAAGGGAAGGAAGGAGGGGGTGCGGCCCCTCCCCCTAGTCCAATTCGGACTAGGCCATGGGGGGGGGAGGGCGCGGCCTGCCCTAGGCAGCCCCTCTCTCTTTCCCTTGAGGCCCAATAAGGCCCAATACTTCTCCCCGTATTCCCGTAACTCCCGGTACTCAAAAATACCCGAATCATTCGGAACCTTTCCGAACTCCGAATATAGTCGTCCAATATATCGATCTTTACGTCTCGACCATTTCGAGACTCCTCGTCATGTCCCCGATCTCATCCGGGACTCCGAACTCCTTCGGTACATCAAAACTCATAAACTCATAACATAAATGTCATCGAAACCTTAAGCGTGCGGACCCTACGGTTCGAGAACAATGTAGACATGACCGAGACACGTCTCCGGTCAATAACCAATAGCGGGACCTGGATGCCCATATTGGCTCCTACATATTCTACGAAGATCTTTATCGGTCGGACCGCATAACAACATACGTTGTTCCCTTTGTCATCGGTATGTTACTTGCCGAGATTCGATCGTCGGTATCCAATACCTAGTTCAATCTCGTTCTTGCAAGTCTCTTTTTACTCGTTCCGTAATGCATCATTCGTAACTAACTCATTAGCTACATTGCTTGCAAGGCTTATAGTGATGTGCATTACCGAGATGGCCCAGAGATACCTCTCCGACAATCGGAGTGACAAATCCTAATCTCGAAATACGCCAACCCAACATACGCCTTTGGAGACACTTGTAATACTCCTTTATAATCACCCGATTCACGTTGTGACGTTTGGTAGTACCAAAGTGTTCCTCCGTAAACGGGAGTTGCATAATCTCATAGTTATAGGAACATGTATAAGTCATGGATAAAAGCAATAGCAACATACTAAGCGATCGGGTGCTAAGCTAATGGAATGGGTCATGTCAATCAGATCATTCAACCAATGATGTGACCTTGTTAATCAAATGACAACTCCTTTGTCTATGGTTAGGAAACTTAACCATCTTTGATTAACAAGCTAGTCTAGTAGAGGCATACTAGTGACACTCTGTTTGTCTATGTATTCACACATGTATTATGTTTCCGGTTAATACAATTCTAGCATGAATAATAAACATTTATCATGATATAAGGAAATAAATAATAACTTTATTATTGCCTCTAGGGCATATTTCCTTGATCTCCCACTTGCACTAGAGTCAATAATCTAGTTCACATCGCCATGTGATCAATAGTTCACATCTATATGTGGTTAACACCCATAGTTCACATCGACATGTGACCAACACCCAAAGGGTTTACTAGAGTCGATAATCTAGTTCACATCGCCATGTGATTAACACCCAAAGATTAATAAGGTGTGATCATGTTTTGCTTGTGAGATAATTATAGTCAACGGGTCTGTCACATTCAGAGCAGAAAGAATTTTGCAAATTTCTATGTCTACAATGCTACATGAGCTACTCTAGCTAATTGCTCCCACTTTCAATATGTATCTAGATCGAGACTTAGAGTCATCGGATCGGTGTCAAAACTTGCATCGGCGTAACCCTTTACGGCGAACCTTTGTCACTTCCATAATCGAGAAACATATCCTTATTCCACTAAGGATAATTTTGACCGCTGTCCGATGATCTACTCCTAGATCTCTATTGTCTTGGTACTGACATGGCATACTTTATAGAACCTATGGCCAAGGCATAGGGAATGACTTTCATTCTCATTCTATCTTACGCCGTGGTCGGGTTTTGAGTCTTACTCAATTTCACACCTTGTAACACAGGCAAGAACTCTTTCTTTGACTGTTCCATTTTGAACTACTTCAAAATCTTGTCAAGGTATGTACTCATTGAAAAAAACTTATCAAGCGTTTTGATCTATCTCTATAGATCTTGATGCTCAATATGTAAGCAGCTTCACCGAGGTCCTTCTTTGAAAAAACTCCTTTCAAATACTCCTTTATGCTTTGCGAATAATTCTACATTATCTCCGATCAACAATATGTCATTCACATATACTTATCGGAAATCTTTGTAGTGCTCCCACTCACTTTCTTGTAAATCTGAGGCTTCTCCAAAAGTGCATATAAACCCAAATGCTTTGATCACACTATCAAAGCGTTTATTCCAACTCCGAGATGCTTGCACCAGTCCATAAATGGATCGCTGGAACTTGCACACTTTGTTAGCTCCCTTTGGATCGATAAAACCTTCTGGTTGCATCATATACAACTCTTCCTCCAGAAACCCATTCAGGAATGCAGTTTTTTACATCCATTTGCCAAATTTCATAAATTGTGGCAATTGCTAACATGATTCGGACAGACTTAAGCATCGCTACAGTTGAGAAAATCTCATTGTAGTCAACACCTTGAACTTGTCAAAAACCTTTTTGCGACAAGTCGAGCTTTGTAGATAGTAACACTACTATCAACGTCCGTCTTTCTCTTGAAGATCCATTTATTTTCTATTGCTTGCCGACCCTCGGGCAAGTCAACCAAAGTCCACACTTTGTTTTCATACATGGATCCCATCTCAGATTTCATGGCTTCTAGCCATTTAGCGGAATCTGGGCTCACCATCGCTTCTTCATAGTTCGTAGGTTCGTCATGATCTAGTAGCATGACTTCGAACAGGATTGTCGTACCACTCAGTGCGGATCTCACTCTGGTTTACCTACGAGATTCGGTAGTGACTTGATCTGAAGTTACATGATCATCATCATTAGCTTCCTCACTAATTGGTGTAGGAATCACTTTGGAACTGATTTCCGTGATGAAATACTTTCCAATTCGGGAGAAGGTACAAATTACCTTATCAAGCTCCACTTTCCTCCCACTCACTTCTTTCGAGAGAAACTCCTTCTCTAGAAAGGATCCATTCTTAGCAACAAATGTCTTGCCTTCAGATCTGTGATAGAAGGTATACCCAAAAATTTCCTTTGGGTATTCTATGAAGACGTACTTCTCCGATTTGGGTTTGAGCTTATCAGGATGAAACTTTTTCACATAAGCATCGCAGCCCCAAACTTTAAGAAACGACAACTTTGGTTTCTTGCTAAACCACAGTTCATATAGTGTCGTCTCAACGGATTTAGATGGTGCCCTATTTAACGTGAATGCAGCTGTCACTAATGCATGATCCCAAAACGATATTGGTAAATCGGTAAGAAACATCATAGATTGTACTATATCCAATAAAGTACAGTTATGACGTTCGGACACACCATTATGATGTGGTGTTCGGTGGCATGAATTTGTGAAACTATTTCACATTGTTTCAAATGAAGACCAAACTCGTAACTCAAATATTTATCTCCACGATCAGATCGCAGAAACTTTATTTTCTTGTTATGATGATTTTCCACTTCACTCTGAAATTCTTTGAACCTTTCAACTATTTTAGACTTATGTTTCATCAAGTAGATATACCCATATCTGCTCAAATCATCTTGTGAAGGTCAGAAAATAACGATACTTGCCACGAGCATCAACACTCATTGAATCGCATACAGCGGTATGTATTATTTACAATAAGTCAAGAGCTTGTTCCATTGTTAGGAGAAGCGGAGTTTTAGTCATCTTGCCCAAAAGGCACGGTTCGCAAGCATCAAATGATTCATAATCAAGTGATTCCAAAAGTCCATCGACATGGAGTTTTCTTCAAGCGCTTTACACCAATATGACCTAAACGGCGGTGCCACAAATAAGTTGCACTATCATTATTAACTTTGCATCTTTTGGTTTCAATATTATGAATATGTGTATCACTATGATCGAGATCCAATGAACCATTTTCATTGGGTGTGTAACCATATAAGGTTTTATTCATGTAAATAGAACAACAATTTATTCTCTTACTTAAATGAATAACCATATTGCAATAAACATGATCAAATCATATTTATGCTCGCACCAAATAACACTTATTTAGGTTCCACACTAATCCCGAAAGTATAGGGAGTGTGCGATGATGATCATATCAATCTTGGAACCACTTCCAACACTCATCGTCACTTCCCCTTCAACTAGTTTACATTCATTACGCAACTCCGTTTCAAGTTACTATTCTTAGCAACCGAACGAGTATCAAATACCGAGGGGTTCTGCGAACACTAGTAAAATACACATCAATAATCTGTATATCAAATATACCTTTGTTCACTTTGCCATCCTTCTTATCCGCCAAATACTTGGGGTAGTTCCGCTTCTAGTGACCAGTTCCATTGCAGCAAAAGCATTTAGTCTCAGGCTTAGGTCCAGACTTGGGCTTCTTCACTCGAGCAGCAACTTGCTTGCCGTTCTTCTTGAAATTCCCCTTCTTCCTTTTGCCCTTTTCTTTGAGACTAGTGGTCTTGTCAATCATCAACACTTGATGCTCTTTCTTGATTTCTACCTTCGTCGATTTCAACATCACGAAGAGCTCGGGAATCGTTTTCGTCATCCCTTGCATACTATAGTTCATCACGAAGTTCTATTAACTTAGTGTTGGTGACTAGAGAATTTTGTCAATCACTATCTTATCACGGAAGATTAACTCCCACTTGATTCAAGCGATTGAAGTACCCGGACAATGCGAGAACATGCTCACTAGTTGAGCGATTCTCTTCCATCTTTTAGCTATAGAACTTGTTGGAGATTTCATATCTCTCAACTCGGGTATTTGCTTGAAATATTAACTTCAATTCCTGGAACATCTCATATGGTCCATGACGTTCAAAAACGTCTTTGAAGTCCCGATTCTAAGCCGTTAAGCATGGTGCACTAAACTATCAAGTAGTCATCATATTGAGCTAGCCAAAGCGTTCATAACGTGCGCATACGCTCTCTGCAATAGGTACATCACCTAGCGGTGCATTAAGGACATAATACTTACGTGCAGCAATGAGGATAAACCTCGGATCACGGATCCAATCCGCATCATTGCTACTAACATCTTTCAACACAGTTTTCTCTAGGAACATATTAAAACAAACATATGAAAGCAACAACGCAAGCTATTGATCTACAACATAATTTGCAAAATACTACCGGGACTAAGTTCATGATAAATTTAAGTTCAATTAATCATATTACTTAAGAACTCCCACTTAGGCAGACATCTCTCTAGTCATCTAAGTGATCACGTGATCCAAATCAACTAAACCATAACCGATCATCACGTGAGATGGAGTAGTTTTCAATGGTGAACATCACTATGTTGATCATATCTACTATATGATTCACGCTTGACCTTTCGGTCTCCGTGCTCGAGGCCATATCTGCATATGCTAGGCTCGTCAAGTTTAACCTGAGTATTCGGCGTGTGCAAAACTGGCTTGCACCCGTTGTAGATGGACGTAGAGCTTATCACACCCGATCATCACGTGGTGTCTCAAGACGCATTTAACTTTGGCAACGGTGCATACTCAGGGAGAACACTACTTGATAATTTTAGTGAGAGATCATCTTAAAATGCTACCGTCAATCAAAGCAAAATAAGATGCATAAAAGATAAACATCACATGCAATCAAAATATGTGACATGATATGGCCATCATCATCTTGTGCCTTTGATCTCCATCTCCAAAGCATCGTCATGATTTCCATAAATCACTGGCATGACACCATGATCTCCATCATCTTGATCTATATCAATGTGTCGTCACATGGTCGTCTCGCCAACTATTGCTCTTGCAACTATTGCTATCGCATAGCGATAAAGTAAAGCAATTATTTAGCGCTTGCATCTTATGCAATAAAGAGACAACCATAGGGCTTACGCGATTGCCGATAACTTCAACAAAACATGATCATCTTATACAACAACTTATATCTCATCACGTCTTGACCATATCACATCACAACATGCCCTGCAAAAACAAGTTAGACGCCCTCTACTTTGTTGTTGCAAATTTTACGTGGCTGCTACGGGCTTAGCAAGAACCGATCTCACCTACGCATCAAGACCACAACGATACTTCGTCAAATAGACTCTGTTTTAACCTTCTCAAGGACTGGGCGTAGCCACACTCGGTTCAACTAAAGTGAGAGAGACAGACACCCTTGACCCACCTTTAAGCACGAGTGCTCGTAACGGTGAAACCAGGTCTCAGCGTAAAGCGTCTGGCGTAATGTCGGTCCGGCCGCTTCATCTCACAATACCGCTGAACCAAAGTATGACATGCTTTGGTAGGCAGTATGACTTGTATCGCCCACAACTCACTTGTGTTCTACTCGTGCAAAACATCAAACCATAAAAACCTAGGCTCGGATGCCACTGTTGGGGAACGTAGTAATTTCAAAAAATTTCCTACGCACACACAAGATCATGGTGATGCATAGCAACGAGAGGGGAGAGTGTTGTACTAAGCCATTAGGAATTCAGGGTTTAACGTACGGGCTTATATAGTATATCGAAAAAGCAGAGAAGAAACATTCAACTGTGATAGAAGCAAAACATGATGGAGTTCAATTCAACATTAGATGATAAGGTAGCCGTAAGTTCAATGCTTTATATGTTGGGGAACGTAGTAATTTCAAAAAATTTCCTACGCACACGCAAGATCATGGTGATGCATAGCAACGAGAGGGAGAGTGTTGTCTACGTACCCTCGTGAGACCGAAGCGGAAGCAATCACAACGTAGAGGAAGTAGTCGACGTTCTCCTCGCGATCCAACCGATCCAAGCACCGTTACTCCGGCACCTCCGAGTTCTTGGCACCGTACAGCTCGGTGGCGCTCCTCGGGCTCCGATCCGCAAAGCTCCAGCGGAGAGAGAGTTCCGTCAAGACGACGGGCGCGGTGACGATCTTGATGTTCTACCAACGCAGGCTTCGCCTAAATCGCTACGATTTGACCGAGGTGGAATATGGTGGAGGGGGGCACCGCACACGGCTAAGGAACGATCTCAAGGATCAACTTGTCTCTTAGGGTGCCCCCCTGCCCCCGTATATAAAGGAGGGAGGGAGGAGGAGGCCGGCCCTAGGAGGGGCGCGCCATGGGGAGTCCTACTCCCACCGGGAGTAGGATTCCCCCCTTTCCTAGTCCAACTAGGAGTCCTTCCATGTATTAGGAGTAGGAGACAAGGAAGGGAAGAGAGAAGGGAAGGAAGGAGGGGTGCGGTTCCCCTAGTCAATTCGGACTAGGCCATGGGAGGGCGCGGCCTGCCCTAGGCAGCCCTCTCTCTTTCCCTTGAGGGCCCAATAAGGCCCAATACTTCTCCCCGTATTCCCGTAACTCCCGGTACTCCGAAAAATACCGAATCATTGGAACCTTTCCGAACTCGAATATAGTCGTCCAATATATCGATCTTTACGTCTCGACCATTTCGAGACTCCTCGTCATGTCCCCGATCTCATCCGGGACTCCGAACTCCTTCGGTACATCAAAACTCATAAACTCATAACATAAATGTCATCGAAACCTTAAGCGTGCGGACCCTACGGTTCGAGAACAATGTAGACATGACCGAGACACGTCTCCGGTCAATAACCAATAGCGGGACCTGGATGCCCATATTGGCTCCTACATATTCTCTGAAGATCTTTATCGGTCAGACCGCATAACAACATACGTTGTTCCCTTTGTCATCGGTATGTTACTTGCCCGAGATTCGATCGTCGGTATCCAATACCTAGTTCAATCTCGTTACTGGCAAGTCTCTTTTTACTCGTTCCGTAATGCATCATTCCGTAACTAACTCATTAGCTACATTGCTTGCAAGGCTTATAGTGATGTGCATTACCGAGATGGCCCAGAGATACCTCTCCGACAATCGGAGTGACAAATCCTAATCTCGAAATCGCCAACCCAACATACGCCTTTGGAGACACTTGTAATACTCCTTTATAATCACCCGATTACGTTGTGACGTTTGGTAGTACCAAAGTGTTCCTCCGATGGCAGGAGTTGCATAATCTCATAGTTATAGGAACATGTATAAGTCATGGATAAAAGCAATAGCAACATACTAAGCGATCGGGTGCTAAGCTAATGGAATGGGTCATGTCAATCAGATCATTCAACCAATGATGTGACCTTGTTAATCAAATGACAACTCCTTTGTCTATGGTTAGGAAACTTAACCATCTTTGATTAACAAGCTAGTCTAGTAGAGGCATACTAGTGACACTCTGTTTGTCTATGTATTCACACATGTATTATGTTTCCGGTTAATACAATTCTAGCATGAATAATAAACATTTATCATGATATAAGGAAATAAATAATAACTTTATTATTGCCTCCAGGGCATATTTCCTTCATTATAATACCACAAAAGACATCCACTGGACATGCATTTCGATAAGTAAACCGATAATACATGATAGGAGTTAGTAAGAGCAGGAACACAACGAAGAAGAGCAAATAGCATAATTGAATTGCCTTGGTGGCCTACTTCACAGGCGCCAATTCATACAAGCAATTGAAACAAACAGACATGCCACAAGATTGCTGCATGAATGCAACGATGAATAATGGCCAAGGCAACCGTATGGATAGTTCATACAATTTAACGGAAACGAAATTCCAAAGAGAATCTATACGCGGTTGTACTCAAGCACAAAGCATCGTAGAGGAGATAAGGTGATACACCCAGAGGAATGCATATCCAAGCAAAGGTATATCCTGCACACTATATACCAGCAAATATGATAAAAAGTAAAGAACAACAACGATCAATCAGAAGCAAAGGGAGTTTGTGGGCAGAAGATGAGAATCCACCTGATAAGACACGAACATAAACATAACATTTCACAGCAGAAGATGAGAAGCCACCTGATAAGAGTACAGACAGCTGCTTGCCTCACACTTGTTTACACATACACTTACATAAAGGAAGCTGTCATTGTAGGTTCAGTCTTTGGAGTAGAACGTCGTCGCTACATGATTCTTGCATAGTACAAATCTAAAAGCACTTGGAGACCTCCAAAAGACAAATGTTCCACTACTAAACTTGACTAATAAGAACCAAAAGTGTGTTGCCTACTAAGCACTCAAGCCTGCTGATTGGGACATGTTTTTTAAGGCTATCAGAAGCTATCTTTAATAGTCATCAGCCGCTCTTCTGACTTCACTCCAATATAATGTAACCTCTGTGTCAGTTCCTCAACGCCAGCGCTGACTTCATAATCCCTTTGGTATTAGCTTGCCCTCTTAGGTGCCGAGCAGTTGTTGAGTTCTGTATCTGGTCAGAATATGAGCTCATATACCTAACAGCATAGTACCAGCCTTTGCGTAGTTTCTTGATAGTCTCATTTCCTTGCAACAACCACGTGACCAAATGCCTAACTTGATTTTGAAGCGTTATGACATGGGTGTAGTGGTAGTCTCTAATTTTTTCCCACGCGCGTTTTCCATATATCTAATAGCTTCTATAGCGCCACTGTCTTTTGCATCTTCATAGGTATGTGAAACCATACCAGATATTCAGGTAGGAACAAGCAAACCATCAAGCTGCTCTAAGGAAGAATTTAAAGTGACTGTCACACGAGCCTTGCCACCCGGACGTATCTTGTGATGGTAAATTGCAGGGGGCAATTTTAAAGCTTCCAGCATAAGCCCAAATATGTGGGAATAGGGGATTACTATCATATAGTCATCTTCCTGTAGGTTCATAGTGAGGTCAAAATAGTTGTTTCACAAAAGAACATCTAGGTAGTCAGATGAGGGTTTGAATCGGATATGCCAGGTCATAGAAAGTCAGAGCATGTGTTTAGAAGATTACGTTCAAGTATTCTTGTCCTTGACGATGTTGAACCTGGAGATCCCTCGTCACAAATCACACCAATGTCCATGGCGTCCATGCCTAAGATGTCCATCGCTTCCATGCCTAAGGTCTTGGATCTGAGCCTGTAGTGTGAGATTGAAGTGAGGAAAAAGTCAACAGTGAATGAGAGAGGAAAGAAGGCGTTGAATTACCTTTAATTCGAAGAATGGCTGCCGAAGACGCTGGTGGAGCCGTCGCTGGGCACACCTCATATTCAATAGATTTGGATGATGAAAGTGAAAAGCACTTCATATTCGTCAGATTCACATGATGAAAGGGAGAAGTGCATAGGTTCAGGGCACTATACCAAAAGCAAAGCAGAGCAGGATCGCATCACACTAACATATTTACAATGTAGTGACTTTTTTTAGGGAATACAATGCAGTGACAGTAATATTTGATAGAGTGTGGCTTACCGTACCCCATTTGTCCCCAACCATATCAAGCCTAGTAGGGTTCACAAAGATGAAAAGGTTCGAGCATCGAATTCTATTACATACCAGTTGTGTTTTACCATAGGCAATGCAACATGTGATACACCAAAAGGATGGAGGATTCAAGGTTCAGTTCATCGTACCAAAAGGCCACAAATAACCATTCATCTATTAATACTCCTAGATGTTGAGTCACAGGAATAAGAGCGGTACTGACAATACATCAGAGCTTATATGTGCACACAAATTCATGTTCATTATTCATTAAGTGACTTTACATCACCGACAGGAAGTGCAGCTCACTGCAACCCACCTCTAGCCAACCTGGTAGTACACTATTCAATAGATCCAATGAATGCAAAGGTATAAGGGCAGCAGACAGATGAAAGGATCAAAGAAAGACACAAGGAGGAGTAATCACTTGTAATATTAATGGTTCGGTTCATACATCCCTTTGAGCATGTCATGGAACCAATATATATGGTTCTAACTTTGATCCCATCTTTGAGCGAAACTACATTTTTACAGATCTCCTAATTTTGATCCCATTATTTTATAGTCCAGCATTCAATAGTTAATTTAACATCAACATCAGGAGGGAGTGTACCTCCCTTTTGCATTTGAATCGGTTGAAACGATTAAACCTCTCCGCAAACAAAATATGCAAAGCATGTATCAAACATTTTAGAGTATGATGGCAATACAGAGCAATAAACGAACCACAAGACAATAACAAATATGCGTTAAATTCTTCCTTGATTCCCGCTCGATCCATAAAGTCTTCTAAAGGCCATTCACAAGGCCGCACTGGAGCGTTCCTTGGTGGCTCATCATCGGCATCGCGCATTGCGAGCCTGGGTCCTTGCTTCCTTGAAGGGCCACCTTGGTACATTTTCCTAAACATATTTCTTCCTCTGAAAAATTTCTGAAATTTTTTAGTAACTTTAAATAAAAGTAAACCAAGCTCAACAAAAGTGATAGCAACTACTCCTACATGTGCCTAGAGCCTATATCATGCATTAGAACTACTTGGAACCATATAAATTTGACATGCAAGCTCAAGAACATGGTCACCTAGGCAGCACAAATTTGCAATGAATAAAGCACTAGAACAAAAACTAATTGGACCAATGGAGGAGTCACATACCAAGGAACAATCCCCCAAAGCAGTTTTGTGAGAGGTGCTTTGAGCAAGGAGATCGAAAATCGCAGGAAAATGAGCTAGAACTCGTGCTTGAGCTGGATGGTGATCTTTTTGGGAGGAGGAAGAAGTGTGTGGGTGCAGGAATAAGTGGAGGGGGGCCATCGTGGGCCCACGAGGCGCGCCATACAGGGGTGGGGCGCGCCTGGACCTCGTGGCCAGTGCTTGCTCCCCTATTTGTGTTCTTAGTGCCAGATATTCTCAAATATTCCAGAAAAATCATATTAAATTGGCAGGGCATTTGGAGAACTTTAATTTTTGGAGTATTTTTATATTGCACGGATAATTCAGGAAACAGACAGAAAAATACTATTTTTACTTTATTTCAACTAAATAACAGAAAGTAAAATGAGGGTACAGAAGGTTGTGCTTTCTAACTTCATCCATCTCATGATCATCAAAAGGAATCCAACCAACGAGGTTGATCAAGTCTTGTTAACAAACTCATTCCGAATAACATGGAACCGGAGAAATTCGAATAACACTATGTTACCTCAACGGGGATATGCACATCCCCAATAATAAGAATATCATATCTCTTTTTGACAGTAGGAAGAGGAAATTCAAAACATCCAAAAATAATCGATGGAATTTTTCCAATAGAGTTGATACTATGAACCTGAGGTTGTTTCCTCGGGAAGTGTACCGTATGCTCATTACCATTAACATGAAAAGTGACATTGCCTTTGTTGCAATCAATAACAGCCCCTGCAGTATTCAAAAAAGGTCTTCCAAGAATAATAGACATACTATCGTCCTCGGGAATATTAAGAATAACAACGTTCGTTAAAATAGTAACGTTTGCAACCACAACATGAACATCCTCACAAATACCGACTGGTATAGCAGTTGATTTATCAGCCATTTGCAAAGATATTTCAGTAGGTGTCAACTTATTCAAATCAAGTCTACGATATAAAGATAGAGGCATAACACTAACACCAGCTCCAAGATCACATAAAGCAGTTCTAACATAGTTTCTTTTAATGGAGCATGGTATAGTAGGTACTCCTGGATCTCCAAGTTTCTTTGGTATTCCACCCTTGAAAGTATAATTAACAAGCATGGTGGGAATTTCAGCTTCCGGTATCTTTCTTTTATTAGTAACAATTTCTTTCATATACTTAGCATAAGGATTCATTTTGGGCATATTAGTTAATCGCATACGCAAAAAGATAGGTCTAATCATTTCAGCAAAGCGCTCAAAATCCTCATCATCCTTTTTCTTGGATGGTTTCGAAGGAAAGGCATGGGTTTCTGAACCCATGGTTCTCTTTCTTTACCATGTTTCCTAGCAACAAAGTCTCTCTTATCATAACGTTGATTCTTTGATTGTGGGTTATCAAGATCAACAGCAGGTTCAATTTCTACTTCGTTATCATTACTAGGTTGAGCATCATCATGAACATTATCATTAACATTTTAATTAGGTTCACGTTCATTACAGATTGTGTTTGACATCGAAATAGAAATATCATTTGGATTCTCAGGTGGTTCAGCAATAGGTTCACTAGAAGCATGCAAAGTCCTATCATTTTTCTTTTTCTTCTTTTTAGAAGGACTAGGTGCATCTATATTATTTCTCTGAGAATCTTGCTCAATTCTCTTAGGGTGACCTTCAGGATACAAAGGTTCCTGAGTCATCTTACCAGTTCTAGTAGCCACTCTAACAGCATAGTCATTATTCTTAGTATTTAATACGTTGAGCAAATCATTCTGAGCTTTAAGTACTTGTTCTACTTGAGTGGTAACCATAGAAGCATGTTTACTAATGAGTTTAAGTTCACCTTTAACTCTAGACATATAATCACCCAAGTGTTCAATCACATAAGCATTTTTTTAATTGTCTACCAAAATAAGCATTAAAATCTGCTTGCTTAACCATAAAGTTATCAAACTCATCTAAGCATTGGCTAGCAAACTTAGCAGGAGGGATTTCAGCTTTATCATATATATAGAGAGAATTTACCTTTACTACATGTGTCGGGTTATCAAGACCATGTGTTTCTTCAATAGGTGATGAATTAAGATCATATATTTCTTCAACAGGCGGTAAATTAAGACTATATTTCTTCAATAGCAGGTAAATTCTTAACATCTTCAGCTTTAATACCCTTTTCCATAGATTTCTTTGCCTCTTGCATATCTTCAGGACTGAGAAATAGAACACCCCTTTTCTTCGGAGTTGGTTTAGGAATTGGATCAGGAGTTGGCTCAGGAAGTGTCCAATTATTTTCATTTGTCAACATATTATTCAATAGAATTTCAGCTTCAACTGGTGTTCTTTCCCCGAAAACAGAACCAGCACAACTATCCAGGTAATCTCTGAAAGCATCGGTTAGTCCATTATAAAAGATATCAAGTATTTCATTTTTCTTGAGAGGATGATCAGGCAAAGCATTGAGTAATTGGAGAAGCCTCCCCCAAGCTTGTGGGAGACTCTCTTCTTCAATTTGCACAAAATTATATATATCCCTTAAAGCAACTTGTTTCTTATGAGTAGGGAAATATATAGCAGAGAAGTAATAAATCATATCCTGGGAACTACGCACACAACCAGGATCACGAGAATTAAACCATATCTTAGCATCACCCTTTTTGAGAACGGAAATATTTTAAGGATATAAAAATAGCGAGTTCTCTCATCATTAGTGAACAGGGTGGCTATATCATTTAATTTAGTAAGATGTGCCACAACAGTTTTAGATTCATAACCATAGAAAGGATCAGATTCAACCAAAGTAATTATATCAAGATCAACAGAGAATTCATAATCCTTATCAGTAACGAAGATATGTGAAGTAGCATAAGCAGGATCATATTTCATTCTAGCATTCAGAGTTTTTTGTTTAAGCTTAGCTAATAATTTCTTAAGATCACTTCTATCATTGCAAGCAAGAAAGTCTTTTTTAGTTTCTTCAACCATAACATAGCCCTCAGGCACAACAGGCAATTCATATTTATTAGGAGGAGTCTTCATCATCACTATCATCAATATTATCAGTTTCAATAATTTCATTCTCTCTAGCCCTAGCAAGTTGTTCATCAAGAAATTCACCAAGTGGCACAGTAGTATCAGGCATAGAAGTAGTTTCATTATAAGTATCATGCATAGCAGAAGTGGCATCATCAATAACATGCGACATATCAGAATGAATAGCAGAAGCAGGTTTAGGTGTCGCAAGCTACTCAAAACAGAAGGTGAATCAAGTGTAGAGCTAGATGGCAGTTCCTTACCTCCCCTCGTAGTTGAGGGATAAATTTTTGTTTTCTCGTCTTTCAAGTTTTTCATAGTGGCCAGCAGATATAAATCCCAAGTGACTCAAAGAATAGAGCTATGCTCCCCAAAGAACGGCGCCGTAAAAATAGTCTTGATAACCCACAAGTATAGGGGCTCGCAACAGTTTTCGAGGGTAGAGTATTCAACCCAAATTTATTGATTCGACACAAGGGGAGCCAAAGAATATTCTCAAGTATTAGCAGCTGAGTTGTCAATTCAACCACACCTGGATAACTTAGTATGTGCAGCAAAGTATTTAGTAACAAAGTAATATGGAAGTAACGGTAACGGTAACAAAAGTAATATTTTTGGGTTTTGTAGTGATTGTAACAGTAACAACAGAAAAGTAAATAAGTGGAGAACAATATGTGAAAAGCTCGTAAGCATTGGATCAGTGATGGAGAATTATGCCGGATGCAGTTCATCATGTAATAGTCATAACATAGGGTGACATAGAACTAGCTCCAATTCATCGATGTAATGTAGGCATGTATTCCGAATATAGTCATACGTGCTTATGGAAAAGAACTTGCATGACATCTTTTGTCCTACCCTCCCGTGGCAGCGGTCCTAGCGGAAACTAAGGGATATTAAGGCCTTCTTTTAATACGATGCGGACCAAAGCATTAACACATAGTGAATACATGAACTTCTCAAACTACGGTCATCGCCGGAGTGGTCCCGATTATTGTCACTTCGGGTTGCGGATCATAACACATAGTAGATGACTATAGACTTGCAAGATAGGATCAAGAACTCACATATATTCATGAAAACATAATAGGTTTAGATCTGAAATCATGGCACTCGGGCCCTAGTGACAAGCATTAAGCATAGCAAAGTCATAGCAACATCAATCTCAAAACATAGTGGATACTAGGGATCAAACCCTAACAAATCTAACTCGATTACATGATAAATCTCATCCAACCCATCACCGTCCAACAAGCCTACGATGGAATTACTCACGCACGGCGGTGAGCATCATGAAATTGATGATGGAGGATAGTTGATGATGACGACGACAACGGATTCCCCTCGCCGGAGCCCCGAACGGACTCCAGATCAGCCCCCCAAGAAAGTTTAGGGCTTGACGGAGGCTTCGTATCATAAAACGCGATGAATCCTTCTCTCTGATTTTTTCTCCCCAAACACGAATATATGGAGTTGGAGTTGAGGTCTGTGGAGCAACAGGGGGCCCACGAGGCAGAAGGCGCGCCCAGGGGGGCAGGCGCGCCCCCTACCCTCGTGGGCAGGTGGTGGGCCCCCTGGCCTTAATTCTTTCACCAATATTTCTAATATTTTCCAAAAATAAGTTCCGTGGAGTTTCAGGTCATTCCAAGAACTTTTGTTTCTACACATAAATAACACCATGGCAATTCTGCTGAAAACAATGTCAGTCCGGGTTAGTTCCATTCAAATCATGCAAGTTAGAGTCCAAAACAAGGGCAAAAGTGTTTGGAAAAGTAGATACGATGGAGACGTGTCAGTATTATATGTACATATTATACCACAACAAAAACAAGTTGCCAAAGTTACATTTTGAAGGCCGTGTAAAAGACACCACTTTTTCGTGAGCTAGAGGGAGTACTTCACTGACTGTATTTGCCCCAGTAATTATTTTGCAGTTGGTATATACAGATTTGTCCGCATTTGGGTAGTCCCTTCTTTGTAACAAAACATTTTGGTATAGCCAAAACAATACAATCTTTACTCTCGAGAAAAAAAAAATGGGGCTTGTAAGCAACTTACTATCCCTTTCATCTCAGCTATCCGGTACATTTTCTCTGAATAAGCGGGGGACTGGTAAGCATCTGTCAGAATCTCTATTGCTTCAGTTGCCGTTTTTCTCCTATCTTTGGAACTCTCTACAATTTCCTGCATGCATATGGGATCACATAGCCAAAGTAAAGATGTTGCACTTCTTGTTTAGAGTATCATACAACGAAATGGCAAGGAAAAACAGGTACTACCTCATCAAAATCTTTGTTGATTGTCGTCAGGAAGTGGTCAGATGGGTTCCTCAGGTGTGGGCATGGAAGCCACTTTCAGTGTAATATGGAAAGGTCGATAACACACATGTTTTTCTATCATAGGTCAAAAGTAATTCAGTAGGAATAAACTGGATGCTTTAGTATGTTCTCATTCTAAAGCAAAAGAAACAACATTGGCTGACACTTGTACACATTAACACAAGGCTTATTATACAACCAAAGTTTGATCAAGCCAATAGCAAATCTGCTAATACACATACTACAGAACGTTTATAGCACTCGTGTAGCACTTCCAGCGAGGTTGACCAGTGAATAGCAAATCTGTAGCTACAGAGAGAGACGAACCTATGGACGACTGCATCGTTCTCCTACCCATGCTCGACGTTGACGGCGGTGCTGCCATGCCACCACGAGGAAGAGCAAGAGGAACGCCTCCACCTATGGCATGGTGAGGCCGGGAGAAGAAGGTGGTCGCCGCCATCCGGTGGCGCCAACCGCTGGGGGTTGGCCTGGTGCTCCTCCCGTTGAAGCCGCCCGTGCTCCCTCTATCAAGCATCATGCAGGAGTGGATGAAGAGGAGGCTAAGGTGAGCTCGTGTGGTGGCTGGAAGGGGGGGAGGGACGAGAGGGAGAGAGAAGTGTACCTGGTCGCCCAGGAACGCCTCGCTAGATCCAGAGATGCAGCGAGGCCTAGGACGGTTCTTGGCGCCGGGAGGCCAAGCACGCGCCATGGCCAGTGGGAAGCGGAGCCGCACGTGGGGGTGAGGGAGGAGACGGAGAGGAGCCGCCGGAGTCCACCCTCGACGAAGGCGATGCCCAACCCAAACCCCTTGCCACAACTGAGGGTCACGAGCAACGTGAGAGGCCTTGCTCCGCGAATCTTGCTGGATGGGAGGTAGAGGCGGGTCAAGGGGAGGTCCTCGGGGTGTTGCGCACTGCCGGGAGTGGGAGTGGAGGAGGATTAGGCGAAGGAGGCTGCCGATGGATGAAGGAGATGGCGCGGCGTGTGGTCACGGGAGGGGTGGAGGAGGAGTGAGTGCGGGCGCGGGTCTAGGGTTCTCTCCACGGGCGTGCTCCTGTTTTATATAACTGTGTGCGAAATGACAAAAATGCCCTTGGCGGGGCATGGGAACTACAGGCGGTGGCACGGGCGAGAGTGGCACTGCTCATCGCGAGAAATATCGGACGGCTCACGTCAATCAGGGAAATATCCGACGGCCGAGGTCATCCGGGAGCGAGATTGGACGGCCCTGATTGCATCAGAGAAACGATCCGACGGCCAGCAGACACTGAGCTCTAAGAACGCTCGGTTTCCCCTTGTTTTCTTGTTTCTGGATGTTGAAATCTCAAAAATGGGCTTATATTTAAGAACGAGGGAGCAGCTGATTTTTTATCTAAAAAAACTGTTTTTTAACTGAGGTAAATAATAGATAATAGGGTTTGTTACAAGTACAAAGAACACATTATTACTCTCGCAAAATTATTCACCCCAATTTTTTACTCCGACGATGACCCAAAGGTTGGCTTCGGTCGAGATAATGGTAAGCAAGATTGTCGGTGGAGCGCTTTTAAGCCTGAAAACTCTTGTGTTTTGTTCATTCCAAATTGTCCACAAGATAAGCATGGTGAGGGAGGATTGTTCATTCTGTTGTTGGATCGAACCACTAAGCTGGCGCAGTTGGGACTTAGAGTACCATGCATGAAACGAAAGAGTATTTTGATTCCTCTGCTCTACCAGCCAAAACCTAAAAGGACACTTCACACCCGATTTGAGACAGCAGACTGGAAACACCTTGCTTGTCGGTTTGGCATGCCGTCGGCGCAGGTACTTGCCCACCAAGCC
The DNA here is from genome assembly GCA_021605145.1 of Aegilops bicornis. Taxonomy (NCBI): domain Eukaryota; kingdom Viridiplantae; phylum Streptophyta; class Magnoliopsida; order Poales; family Poaceae; genus Aegilops; species Aegilops bicornis. The sequence continues at coordinate 246,595,114 of CM038674.1, forward strand.
TCGACCAGTCCATGAAGGGCCAAGTGGAAGTGACCCAAAGATGTGAAATTTTTCGATGACCAAGAACCAAGGCCTTAGAGTGTAGCAACATGCAAAGTAGGTAAATACCGCAATTTGGCCAGCCACACTTGGCTAATCTATGGGCGGTCCAAATTTTATATTGAAGTACCAACCAAGCAAAGAACTTGACTTTTGGAGGGAGCCCAAGTCTTCCAAACCATTTGGTCCATGGGTGAGTGCACCATCCCTAGGAATTGTGCCTCGTAGGGGGAGGCCACCTCATAGTGCCCACTAACCGTGTGTTTCCACATAATGTCATCCTTAGCGAGCTTGTCAAGATGCACCTCATGCAAGAGCATCCAAAGGGGGAAAATTTGTGTGATATGTTCAATGGAAACAGTGGTGGAGGGTTTGATCTTGAGAATCCACACATTGTGCTTGAGGCCTCCCGCACCTTCCAATTAATTTTTTGAGGAAGCTTTGTGGATGAGCATGGCAATGTCTTTAGGCTTGCACCCAAGGAGCCAAGGTGAATCCCAAAAAGTGGTCTTCGCGCCATTACCAACAGTGATGGTGGTGGATGCATAGAAAAATTTGAGGTCCTCCTCATTCACGGGTTTCCTATCCCCCACCCACATCTTGGTAGGCTCCTTCCATTCATACCAAGGCCACCGCAAACAAAGAGCACGCGCAAACTTGTTAGTGTTGAGAACCCCAAGCCCCCATAGTCAAGTGGCCGACAAAAAATCTCTCAATTCAGCTTGCATTTTTTCCCCGTCATCTTGTCCGGGCCGGACCATAGGAAAGATCTCTCAAGTTTGTTTACATTTAGAAGGGTGCTTGGCGGGATGACCACGATGTGATGAGATAGACCACTTGGGAAGTGATTAGGAACTTGATAAGAGCCATGTGTCGAATGGTCTTGATGTTTTGCCGTCATAAGTTGTCAACTTGCTTGCAACCTTGTCCATAAAAAAATGTAGATCCAACAACTTCAATTGCCAAACTAAGAGATGAAGTCCCAAGTACCGCAAAGGGAAGGAAGCCCTAGTTGTTGGGAAAGTTTGGGTTATATGATCAAAGTCAAGATGATTGCAACGAGTGGAAACCATTGAACACTTGTGGAAGTTGGTGTGAACGGCAGACTAAGGCGTAGCCTAGTGGTGGGAAGGGGCTGATGCCTTCCCACCCACCCAGGTTCTAGGCATAGTACTTGCAATACCAATTATACTATAGGGGGTTCCCTTACAATCTTTATATCAAAAAAGGTGGTGCAAAGGTCCATGACCTCCCCAAAAAGTCACAAAATACTCGCAAGATTATCAACATATTTTTATTGATCGGAGCCATGAACACAGATGCGTCGTCCGCATAAAGAGACACTAGTGCTGAATCGGGCTATAATCCCGGTTCGGTATTTCTGGTTCGGTATTTTGATCCACCAAAAACTTTAGCAAGTTTTCCTCTATTTCTTTTCCATGACGTTCCCATATCTTCTCACTAATGGTATTTGGGTCAATGAACCCAACGCCAAAGCGTCCAACTTTTTTCATTTACTTTCCCAAATGACTTGTTGATGCTTGCATGGAATGCTAGGGTGGGATAGTCCCTCGATAGAGTACGCAACCACCCTTTTGTTGCCCAACCAGGTATTAGATCACACTGAACAACAAATGAAATGTGCCCAATCATCATTGTTTGTAATGCATTGCAACAGGTAAACAATCAACATTTGCACTAAGGGCACAACTTAAAATGATACCTTATTTAGTAAGAATATCAGGTGTTTGTGCTTGGCATTCTCCTTCAGATGTTTCTCCAGATGGTAGCATCTCGTGATCCCTGGCATCCAACACCTGTGGAATAAATAACAATGTAAGCAATCAATATATACAGATACTAATTTAAAACAATATCGACATGCAAAGAAATTCTATTGATTACATAGTAAAGAGTAACTCTGATGGGGTCACCACATTGTGTAACACTAACCTGCACAACAACATCTGAAGAGTCAAGAACTTTATAAAGTTCACCCCCAAATTCTTTTGCTTTGTCCTTTCTCAAACATATTATGCCTAACTAGATCCCTTAAGCCATCTTCCTGTTCATCCTTTGGCAACTTTGATGAAGAATGTTTTTCCTCAAACGCATCTAAAAAGCACAAAATAAAAGTTTACCAAGATACACAGCTATCCTTGCCAAATATTACATGCAACTTCATGCAATTAAATATTACTTTAGAAAATTATGGAACTTCTTAAGACTGACACACTTATTATTTGTCATATACACTAGCAGATGAACAACCAGTAGGCCAGATTTCTTTGTAATATGCATGCAAAGTTGAATGACATATTCGGCTCTAGCTCGAAGCTGGATACCACTCTTAAAGCTAATTGCTCGACTCGTACCTTGAGAATCATCGACTTTCTTCATTAGAGATTCATAATCAAGACTGGATAGTTTTTGGTCGTTTACGCTTGCCCTTTGGTCCAAAGGCATGCTCAAAAGGCTCGATGTCAAGAAGATGTGCACGAGCTTCTTTGTAAAATCAACATGAGCGAACATATGTGAGTAGAAAAATAATATTACAATATGATACTTCACAATAATGTGGAAGGTTCCAAGCTATTTAACCAAAAATAAAATTGAACCCAGGAGTACAAGTAATTAAGTTAAACACTAGTTTCAGCAAAATAGTGTCAGTCACATACACTAATACTCCATAAGATCCACGTGCAAAATCAATGATAAGGATGATAGAAGTATACATAAGTGTTTACCTTCTGATGATCCTGGAGAAGCGATAGTGGCAACTGTTTAGATTTCAGTAACACATTGTAGTTATTTGTAAGCCGTGCCTGGAGTTCTTGCCTGAAATATTCAAGTTCTTTCTGATTGATAACTTGTGTATTTCCTGCCAAGAGGCAGAATAATACAATCAACATTCACTGTTACACCACCAGGCTTATAATGGAATAAATTCGTATACAAATTTAATGGTCAATCATCTGCACTGCACATCATGTGACAGTATAACAAATTCAATCCAGCATACATCATAACAAAGTTTGATTTAACCAACTGTTATGTAGACGATCTGATGTATCACCCACCAAGTTCACTATATGTACTGTGTGTTAGCAATTACATGAGCCAATCAGTACTCAGACAGACTCTAATCAGCAAAAGAGCTTTAGGCATGGTAATTGCTACACTACTATCTGGATACAAAAATGAAACCATAACATCTTCTCTGCTCTCCTCGTGCATCTATCAAGCACCCGAATGCTCCTAAAAGTGTACACAACCCTACTTGATCCAAATCAACAGCAACGTAATTACCTGACCTCGTATCTTAAGGGCATCGATCAAGTGCGCAACTAGAAAAACAAACAGAGAGGTAGGGGGATATGCTCACCGAACCACCGGCGGTCGGGCTCGATGCGGGTGTTGGGGAGCTCCTTGGACTGGAGGTCGTCCTTGACGATCTTCCCACCATAGTCCCTCATGGGCCTTAGTTTGTACATCTTGAGCTGCCGCACCGTGGCCGCGGACCGGCTCCCGCCGGCGCCGCCGCCGCCGCCAGCACCCTTCTTGTCATTGGGGAAGTTGACGTCGAGAGAGTGACGGGGCTTGCCCAACACATTCACCGACCGCTCCTTCTTCTTCCCCATCGCATGCTGGGTGAAGCTCTTCTGTTGGTTTTCCCCTGTTTGTTTCCGTGAGATGAGAGGAGGCGGTTGAAGGAGGCGGCGAGGAGGGAGAGGCTAGGGTTTTGTAGGACAGGCGACGGGGATGGGTCGGTCGACAGGCCATCTGCAGGCCGAGCTGATATTGTACCCACCTCCCCAGGCTGCGGGGCCGTGACCCATTTGCGACGGACACCGTAACGGACAAGTATCCTCCTACCGCAAATGAAGGGAGAAAAGAAGACTAATTACTTCCTCCATTTCTAAATATAAACCCTTTTACATTAAAAAATATAAGTTTATTTAGAGGTTTCAATATGAACTACATACAAATGTATATAGCCATATTTTAATATATAGATTCATTCATTTTGCTCTGTATGTAGTCTACTAGGTCGGGAGCGCGCCTTGGCGCGAGGGTGCCGGTCCGAACGTTTTGGGGAAGCATGTAATACTAAGTCATTAGGAATTCAGGGTTTAACGTATGGGCTTATATAGTATATCAAAAAAAGCAGAGAAGAAACATTCAACTGTGATAGAAGCAAAACATGATGGAGTTCAATTCGATATTAGATGATAAGGTAGCAGTAAGTTCAGTGCTTTATAATACCACAAAAGACATCCACTGGACATGCATTTCGATAACTAAACCGATAATACATGATAGGAGTTAGTAAGAGCAGGAACACAGCGAAGAAGAGCAAATCGCATAATCCAATTACCTTGGCGGCCTACTTCATAGACGCCAATTCATACAAGCAATTAAAAAAACAGACATGCCAAAAGATTGTTGTGACCTCCCCAAAGCGTTGCAAGATTATCAACATCATTTTCTTGATCGGAGCCATGAACACAGCCACGTCATCCGCATAAAGAGACACTAGTGCAGAATCGGGCTATAATCTCGGTCCGTAAGGGCCTTTAGTGCCGGTTCCAGAACCGGCACTAAAGTGTTGCAACTAAAGCCCCCCCCCTCCTTTAGTCCTGGTTCAGCACGAACCGACACTAAAGGCCAGCCACGTGGCACGAGGCCGCACCATGGGCTGAGGGAACTTTAGTCCCGGTTGATAACACCAACTGGGACTAAAAGGTTAGGACGCTGATAACTGCCACAGGTGTGGCATATCGGGTGGTTGTGCCGTACGCCCTGTGTGGCATGGAGACGACCCCGCCCGCACGACCGCATCCGGGCGCGCGCAACCACAGCCCGCACGTCCGGTGTGTGGCACAATCGCCCACACGTCCGGGCGAACGACCGCGCTGCCCGCATGACCCAACACGTCCGTCGTCCCGCCCTCCTTTTGATCCCCGGTACGACCTGCGCCGTCGTCTCCTATCTCTCGATCCCCTACTTCCATCACCTTCCTTCTCGGGTTGCCATGGCAACCACAGAAGATCCCTAGTTCCTCCCCACCGCTAACCACTCCCAACCCCGCCCTCCCAAGACGACGAGCTAAAACAGGTGGATCTCCGATCTTCTTCTGTTTCTCGTCCTTCTTCTGCCCAGAAATTTGAAAATTTGTAGATTGCCCACGAAGATGGCGACTAGATCCACGCTGTCAGGGCAAACACACCATGGATTTGTGTTTATTCACATTTTCCCACCAACATACGCCAGATCTGCCATATTCTATACTAGAGTTGAGCCAAGCTTCTGGGTTGGCTTGGTGCGAGTAGTTGGTACTGAAGGATGCGTAGGAATCTCTAAAAATAGGGAGAAGAAAGGAGGAATTTGGCATAGGGAGGGAGGGAAGATAATTGCCACTTGTATCGAACGTCAGTTGCCACCTATGGTTGTCGTTAGCTGCCACCACGTTATGTTGGTGCTTGCCATCCTATTATATTGCCTGTTGCCATCGCTTCAAAATGATAGCTGGCATCTAGATTTTAGAAAAGAGAATGAATGTGCATGTCCTGCTTGCCATGATGTGTTGGTTGCCTATGCAGGAAATGTGATAAGATTGTTGTGTTATCTTGTATGTGAAAACAGCAAGAATGCATTTTGCGGATTATTGATGCGTTCTTGTTCATGCAATGACTGAAAACACAGTGGCAAAAAAAAGTGGAAGAATGAATCACGAAGATGGCACTGATCCTTGGTTTTCTCAATGGCTGGAAACGCCCCCTTGGGATGCAGCAGAGTACAATCAACTCATTTCTGCAGGGCCGTTGCTGCCACTACTAGAGCAGTACGCGGGCATCGGTACGATGCATGATAAAAAAAGGAATAGTTGCCATGTTTGTGAGGAGGAAGATGCCATTCTATGTCCTACAATGTCATTTTTTGCAAGTTCTTATGACCAAACCACACTCAGGGGGATACCATGGCAAGTTCAGTCACAGGGCGCTAATGCTGACAAATGTACGGGTGACCAACTTCAAGTAGCTAATGTGGAAAATCAAGGTAACGCATATGAAAAAGAAACATACTGGTGTGGCCATGGAATTAAACTTGCAATGATGGCAAAATACTCACGAGTTATATGGGAAAAATGTAGGACCTTCATGCAGCACGTGGCATCAGGCGGCAACCATGTACCTGCCATCAACGTCGTACACAGGTGAGTCCATGAAGTGAAATTGTGGACAGTGAATTAGGGGAAGGAACATAGGTGACATTGGGGTTGCCATGCCTGGACAGCTGCAGTTGCCATGCCTGGACAACTGCAGTTGCCATGCCTAGAGAGCTGCAGTTGTCATGTGTCATAAAATGTGATTGCAAATGTCTAAACAACTGTGGATGACAGGTGTGAACAAATCTATGTGGCATGGATGCACCGCTACATGTGCCATGTTGTACAAACTACAGTTGACATGCATTGACCAACTGCTAACATGATTGCAGGTTGTTATGGTGGAACCACATCGGCAAACGTCTCATGGCAAGCTTCACAGTTGCAGGACAGCGCTATTGCAGATAGAGCACATCAAATTGGAATGACAAACCAGATATGATCAGCACATGCGGCACAACAAGGTAAAAAATGTGAACCAGAAAAATAGTAGTGCATTTGCTTTTGTGGAAAAAGCATGGGAGGAAAAGTAGATTTGTCACGGTGGTGGTGGAAAAAACAAACAAAAATGCTACCAAGTGGTCGCGTGCAAAAAGTCATCTGTTGTCTTCATGATTTGCCAATTGCTATATGATTGTGTGCAACATTCATGATTGATCCCATTTGCCTAGTGAGCTCATACCTAGAATACAAGTTTTAATGCTAAAAGATGTTGGTTGCCATGTCTTGGCAACAATAGTTGCCATGTATGTTGGACTATAGCTGCCATGGCTATGGAATCCAAGTTTTGATGCTAAAAGATTCTGGTTGCCATGTCTTGGCAACAGTAGTTGCCATGTTTGTTGGACTATAGCTGCCATGACTGGAGAACTACAGTTGCCATGTATGGCCATATGTAGATTCCACGGCTTGTTGTGTGAATGATGTCATGCCAAATCACATGCAGTTGTTGTATTCCGTTACGATAAACATGCCATCCAAGCAATGCTTACACTCGTACCTGTTTTTTTTATTGCAGGATCTTCAACTACAATCAACAGCGGCGCGGGGACATCTACTGCGCGAACCTCTAAGCACACGGAAGAAGTGTTCCACCAGCCAGCCAACAATCATGCCACAAACAACGCGGAGTCAGTGTCGGAAATGGCAATCGTTCCAGCAATGCCGACAAGCACACCTTTGCACACCAGCACAAGCAACACTCAAGCAGATGAAAGAGTCGCCGATACTGAAGTGAATGATGAAACTGATGACGAAGCACAAGGGGATGAAGATAGTGGGCAATCAGAAATCATGGTACCTAAGCCACCGTATGTTGGGCAGAGATTTGATTCTTTGAAGATGTCAAGGAATTATACCAGACATATGCAATGTTCCATGGGTTTGCGGTCAACACCGAATACCATAGGAAAATTTAAAAAACTAACGAGTACAGCAGAGGTGAAATAAGGTGCTACAAGGCACGAAGGAACAAGAAGGGTAAAGGTGTTGCGCCCGTCGTTCCGGAACGAAAGAGAGGTATCATTTGTCAAGACAGAATGCCCTGTCCGGTGTAAGCTAAACATAGATGGAGCACGGTGGGTGGTCTCTGAATATTTTGACGAGCACAACCACGAACTCATAAAGAAGTTTGACCTGGTAAAATTTCTGAGCGCCCACAGAGGATTCACCCCCCTCGAGAAGAAATTCATAAAGCTGCTACATGATTGTAACATCGGTCCATCAAGAATGGTCCAGATACTGTCCATGATCCACAGCAAAAATGGGACTCTGAGTAGCATGCCCTACATACCAACAAACGTCACAAACCTAAAAGCAAAGTACCATAGAGAGAGCAGGTTGGCTGACATAGAAGACACGATAGCCTACTTCGATGAGAAAGCGAAAGCAGATCCAGATTTCTTCTACAGGATAAGATTGGACGATGAGGACCGTGTCAGGAACATGTATTCGGTGGATGTTGCTGCAAGAAGAGCCTACAAACATTTCCGAGATTGCATTTCGTTTGACGTGACATATCTCACTAATATGTACAAGATGCCCTGCGCTCCATTCATAGGAATAAATAACCACAATCAGTCATTGCAGTTCGGATGCGGGCTTGTTTGGAATGAAGACACAGATGGGTACACTTGGTTGTTCAAAACCTTCTTGGAGTGCATGGGTGGACTTGCTCCGATGAACATAATAACATACCAGGATTTCAGCATGCGTGCAGGCATAGAGGAGGTCTTTCCATTGGCAGTGCACAGGCACTGCAGGTGGCATGTTATAAAGAAGGCTGGGGAGACGCTATGACCATTCTTTGCTGACCGTCCAGAGCTGCACAAGGCATTCGAGTTGTGCGTGGACCACAGCTTGACGGTGGAGGAGTTTGAACGGAGCTGGATAGCTATGATTGAAACATATCAAGTCCAGGACAACGAGACGCTTGCTAGCCTGTGGGAGAAGTGAATATACTGGGTGCCGGCCTACTTCATGCAGTGCTTCTTCCCATTTCTGCAGACTACTAGGCGCAGCGAGGGGTTCAATGCTGTTTTGAAGCGGTGCGTGAGCCCTGGCAACTCATTGCTACAGTTTGCCAAGCAGTACACAGCTTTGCAACAGAAAATACTGGAATCTGAACTACATCAAGAAGCAAACACCGCGCTCAAGCAGCCTAAATTGCTAACGTATTTACCGATGGAGAGGCAGATGAGCTAGACATATACCAACAAGATTTTTAACAAGTAAGTCATTGTGGTACCGTCTTATTTGCACAAGCATGAAGGTAGTAGGTGCCATGTAGAATGCAATGCAGTTGCCGGCTTTTCTGAATTGCTGATATGTTGAAAGTAGCCATTGAGTGCAGGGTAATCATGATATGTAGTTGCCACGCGAAAGCAACTGTAGTTGCCGTGTGAAATCAACTATAGTTGCCATGTTTAATGAAATGTAGTTGCCATGTTGAATGAACTGTAGTTGCCTGATACGTCTCCAACGTATCTATAATTTTTGATTGCTCCATGCTACTTTATCTACTGTTTTGGACTATACTGGGCTTTATTTTCCACTTTTATATTATTTTTGGGAATAACCTATTAACCGGAGGCCCAGCCCGAAATTGTGCTTTTTTGCCTATTTGGTGTTTCAAGAAAGCGGAATATCAAACGGAGTCCAAACGGAATGAAACCTTCGGAAACGTGATTTTCTCACCGAACGTGATCCAGGGGACTTGGACCCTACTCCAAGGAACAAAAGAGGCGTCACGAGGGTGGGGGGCACCCCCCTAGGGCGCGCCCCCTGCCTCGTGGGCCCCCTGTTGCTCCACCGACGTATTCCTTCCTCCTATATATACCTACGTACCCCCAAACGATCATAAGAGGAGCCAAAAACCAAATTCCACCGCCGCAATTTCCTGTATCCACGAGATCCCATCTTGGGGCCTGTCGCGGAGCTCCGCCGGAGGGGGCACACCACAGAGGGCTTCTACATCATCACCATAGCCCCTCCGATGAAGTGTGAGTAGTTTACTTCAGACCTTCGGGTCCATAGCTAGTAGCTAGATGGCTTCTTGTCTCTTTTTGGATCTCAATACAATGTTCTCCCCCTCTCTCGTGGAGATATATTCGATGTAATCTTTTTTTTGCGGTGTGTTTGTTGAGACTGATGAATTGTGGGTTTATGATCCAGATTATCTATGAATAATATTTGAATCTTCTCTGAATTCTTTTATGTATGATTGGTTATCTTTGCAAGTCTCTTTGAATTATCCGTTTGGTTTGGCCAACTGGATTGGTAGTTCTTGCAATGGGAGAAGTGCTTAGCTTTGGGTTCAATCTTGCGGTGTCCTTACCCGATGTGAGAAAAGGGCTGCAAGGCACGTATTGTATTGTTGCCATCAAGGATAACAAGATGGGGGTTTTATCATATTGCATGAATTTATCCCTCTACATCATGTCATCTTGCTTAAGGCGTTACTCTGTTTTTAACTTAATACTCTAGATGCCTGCTGGATAGCGGTCGATGAGTGGAGTAATAGTAGTAGATGCATAATTGTTTCGGTTTACTTGTCTCGGACGTGATGCCTATATACATGATCATTCCTAGATATACTCATAACTATGCTCAATTTCGACAATTGCTCAACAGTAATTTGTTCACCCAAGTAGAATACTTATGCTCTTGAGAGAAGCCACTAGTGAAACCTATGGCCCCGGGTCTATTCTCATCATATCAATCTCCATCACTTTAATACTTGCTTTGTTTTTACTTTGCCTTTTACTTTTCACTTTGCATCTCTATACCAAAAATACCAAAAATATTATTTATCATCTCTATCAGATCTCACTAGTGAAGGGATTGACAACCCCTAATCGCGTTGGTTGCGAGGAGCTATTGTTTTGTGCAGGTACGAGGGACTTGTGTGTGGCCTCCTACTAGATTGATACCTTGGTTCTCAAAAACTGAGGGAAATACTTACGCTACTTTGCTGCATCATCCTTTCCTCTTCGGGGAAATCCAACACAGTGCTCAAGAGGTTGCATTGCCATGTTTAATCAACTGTAGTTGCCATGTTTAATGAACTGTAGTTGCCATGTTTAATGAACTATAGTTGCCATGTTTAATGAACTGTAGTTGCCATGTTTTGTGATGTGCAGTTGACATGTGACACAAAACTGCATTTGCCATGTTGTATGAACTGCAGTTGACATGTTAAATGTAATGCACTTGCCAATTAAAATGTTATGCATTTGCCATGTGAAAAAATATCATACAGTTGCCATATGGAAACAAACAACACAAGAACAGATGTGGGCAAAAAATCAGGATTTCCATACCATCATTCATTTTAGATGCCTTTGCTACGTTACAGCCTACATCAACATAAGGTGCTACAAAACATCATATAAGAGTTTAACAAAACCACAAAAAACTTGCAGATTCCAAGAAGAAATAAAGCGTGCCAGCATGTACACGGCTTACTAGGTGGACGAACATACGTTCAAGGTGTGTTCTCTCTTGGGCATGTCGGATTCAGAACCTGAAGACCCAGACAAAGGAAGGAACTACTTTGTGAAGGCCTCGATAAGCGAAGGCGAATACTACTGCCAATGCTGCAAATTCGAACGGGACGGAATTGTGTGCTGTCACATACTAAAAGTAATGGACATGAACGCAGTCACACGAATGCCCCGCCATTTCATACGGCGGTGATGGACTTGGGACGCTGACGACGCATTGGGGCCACAAACATCAAATGCAGTTTTGGCTGTGCATGATGAGAGACCAGAGTCAACCATGGAAGTCGTGAGGCACGTTGTGTTGACAAAGAACTATGTTGAACTAATAGATGAAGCGTGCAAGAGTGATGAGACAAATGAGGGTTGCGTAAAAAACACAGGAAGGCCCTGAAAAGAGAGCTTGATGAGATCAAGAAGAGGTAAGCTGAGGAAGCCTTACACAGGTTCCCCCGCACCTCAAGTGTGCCTTCGTCCACGGGGCCATCATCTGAAAACTCGGAGGTAGGATCTAGAACAGCAAGCACACAAACCCAGGTCAGGAACCCGCCCCGTTCCATCAAAAAGGGGCGTCCAAAAGAGGTGAGATACAAATCGGGATTGGAGATTCAAGCAAAACACAAGAAAACAAAGAAAGGGACGGGCAATCCGTAAGCAACATTGGAGCACTGTAACTTGGTTGTTGGTGACATTTTTTGTAAGGTAGATGTTCTAAATTTTAAAAATTGGGAGAATGACTCTTGATGGGCACCAGAATTTGAAGGAAAATGCCATGAATGAATGAGTACAGTTGCCCCGTGTGTGGTACTAAATTTGCCATGTTATCTCTACTGAATCTGCCATGTTATTTGCACTGAATCTGCCATGTTATTTCCATTGAATTTGCCATGTTTTTTCCGCAGAATCTGCCATGTTGTTTCCACTGAATTTGCCATGTTGTTTCAACTGAATCTGTCGTGCCTTTTCTACTTAATCTGCCATGCCTTTTCTACTGAATCTTCCATGTTAGTTCTACTGCATATGCCATGTTATTTATACTGAGTCTGCCATCGCGTAGATTTCCGTGTTCAATCAACGCATTTGATTCCACACATATTATATTGTGTGCAAACTATGAAAACCAAGTTGAAACGATCACGTGCAAAAACCGCAAGGTTACAGCTGCTTATGAACTACCATGCTAACCAATAAAGTTAGCAATGCAAAAAAACCAAAAGCCAAACGAAAAAGAATGATAACTTTCACTAACCATGTCTGATCAACTACATTTGCCATGTTTTCAAACATCATAGACGCATTCAAAACACCAAACTGGTACTACCAACCACGAACGCATAATAATACTGAAAAACATAAATGTATCTGCTGTCACACCTAAGTAGGTTCACATCCACACATATATTACAAAAAAAATTCAAATATCGCTCACACACCACCACTATATACTAGGCTACGGGGAGATGCAGTCATAACATAGTACACGGACATAGTTTTGAAAGAACAAGGTAATACCTTACATTCCTCGGCAACAGAATGTAAGGTAGGTGTACGGTATGGAGCACCACGTGATCACTTGTACTTCTTGGTGGCTTTCTTGACAACTTCCTCTATGAACTCTCGTGTGTTGGCCCGCGTGTTGAAATCTTCATTCATCAACCAGTTCCATGTGTATATTTGTGGAGCTCGACGACCATTGCGACTGTGACGACAGGGACCCGTAGACCTTCCCACTTTGCAAGGTATTCCAACGTGTGAAAGCCACAGTCGTGCCTATAAAAGAAAAGAATCAGCTGAACTCAAGAGAACAGATAAAATCATAAACTTCAATGCAGAGGTGTCAAAAAGGGTTAGCATTGATGTAGAGGACACATGAAAAAAAGATAGTAATTACCGGTTTCCTTGCTTCGTAGTCGCAACGTACTCGATTGGAAAATGTCTGATCTGGACCTTTGAGTCTTTGTAGTGACGGTTCCATGTCTCTTTGAGGTTGTTGATGAAGTATTCAGCATGCGTAGTAAGGTCTTCATCAGCTTCTGAATGCATTGAATCAAGCACCTCAAATCTTTGGTTCTTTAGGTCAAGGCAAATCGCGTAGTGGTGACCACACTTGTCATGTGGGTCGTGTGGCGCAAGCTCCTGGAACATGGGGAACAGGACCTGCAAGTAAAATAAAGGAAAGAAAAAGCAGAGTTCACATCGAAAACAGAAATGATGTAGTTGGAAAATGATGTGTAAAGATATCGCCGGTTGCACTAAGAGGTACATGAAAGACAAAAAGCAGCAAGTGTCCAAAATTACACCCACATGGAATGTTTAGTTGCCATGTGTAATTAAAAGAATTTTCCAGCCATGTATGAACAAAGTTGACAAGTATTTTAGTTGAAGTTGCCACATAAGTTGCATTAAGAAGCAAATCAAACTCATTTTACATGGCAGCTGTTGCCACATGAAACTGCTGTCACAAAACAGTGTGTAGCCCACATGTGAAGCATAGCTACTGGCAAAACATAGCGTGGGAGGAAAATGTGCAGAAAAGAAGGAATACTCACACATTTCTTCATTGTGAGCTTGAATTCACCATGCGCAGCAAAATGCTTCCTCGGGATTTTATGGTGGAAGTCACCATCCCATATTTTGCAGGTCACACTGTACTGCATGATTGTTTTGTCGGGACAAATATCCATATGCATGTTGATGAAGTCAATCCCACATGCAACTACATTCTTTGACATTTTACCGAGTGTCCTCACAGACTCGGCAAGATCACCCAGGTCAACGTACGTTGCATCGCATTGTATGATCTTGGTTCTGTCCAAACATGAGTTGTATGAAAAATGATATAACATGAAAGAATCATGCCTACTAAGTAAGAAAAAGAAATAAAACATAAACAGAGCATCTCTAGAATAGCAAAAGGAAGAAAAATAAAGAGGAAAGCAACTGAGGGGTTATGTGGTGTGGTCATTACGCCTTCAGCTCCTTCATGTGCTTGCTGTTGGACCTCTCATTTCTAAAGCGCTTGAAAATATCGTACAGCTGGTTCTGATCCTTTGTGGCCTTGACTTCTGGCTCATAGTCATCCGTGGGTGGTGCGTGAACTACTCTATGCTACCTCACAGAACCAGGGGTGGCACTTCTAACGGTATCCTCAGATACCGACTCAGCAGGCACGTTAGAAGATGATTTCCCCTGACCTCGTGAGGACCTCCTCTGCAGTCCTGCCTCCTCAATCTTGCGGTAGGCTTCATCAAGTGACGGCGTAATCTCCTCAGGGGTGGCTGCAAGGATAAAAAAAGTGGGTTAGGATACCTGGAAAATAAAACAAGTTTAATGTGAAAAGAAAGGGTGCAGAATAAGAAATGCAGGTGCAAAAAACAGGGAGTGGTCATGTGGAGGCAACTCCAGTTGCCACGTGTAGTGCACTGGAGTTGCCATATGGCAACAACTACAGTTGCCACGTGGGTTGAACTGTATTTGCCATGTTGCATCGACTCCAGTTGCCATGTGCTTGCCGAATAGAAAATGCAACATGGCAACAAATTGTAGGTGACATTGTGCAGCAAATCCAGTTGCCATGTTCATCAGATAACATTTGCCATCACCAGTGAGAAACCAAAAAAAGCTTGGGACAAAAGTCAGACTAAAAAAAATGTATACAACAAAATGATAAACGCAGAAAAAATGTACCTTGCACAATCGGCTCTGCAAACTTCACAGCCTTCCTGCCCTCAGCCATTGGCTGCGCCATCATTGGGGCCATGCCTGCCGGGAAAGCAAAGGCAACTAGCATAGGATCTTGCACCACTGGTTCATCTTGACTGCGATCGATGCCAAGGCTAAAGCTCGGCGGGGTGAAAGCCATTGGGTGCCTCTCCTGCCTACTAGCCGGACCGCGAACAACTTGCTTGGCAGAATCCAGGGGTGACAGATCAACAAACATTTCTACCTCATCTGCTGTAGAATCATGAGGCTTATTAGTAGGGCGGGGCGTGTTGTCAGCAATATCAATCACACCTTTCTTGCCAATCTTCTTGTTTGGGTTGTAGGGGACACCAATGTTGACTGGGAGCTTAGAAGTGCGCAGATTTAAGCTAGGGTTCTCCACGGCAGGTAAAGACACAGTCTGCTCCAGACGTTCACCTCCGTCAGTCGTGCCCGGCTTGCCACCTGGGTTAGTTTTACTCCAGTCTTCCGTTTTCTCCATAACATTGCTTTTGGCAGGTGGTGGGAACAGTGTGGACGCAGGCACATAACCAGAGTCATCTCTACTGCTCCTAGCTACAGCTAGTGCGTTGGGTATGTCCGCAGATTGCTTGCGGGGGGCTACGACACCTAGGCGGAAGACCAGCTTGCGAAACGGTCGCCATAGCAACCTCTGGACCACCAGAAGCTGGAGCTGTTGTGCCAAGAGTCTCACCTATGGATGGCATATCTTTCTGAATTGTCGTCGCAGCCCCTTCTTTTGTGGCCGCAGAAGTGCCACCACCCACGCGCTTGGAATCCGTATCAGATGAGCGGGAATCTTCCTTGTTTAGGTTGATATCGGGAGCGTCCACTTCGACACTTGTTGATCGGGTGGCATGGGTCACGCCATCATCCTTCATTGCCAGCAGAGTGGGCAATATCTCAGTAGTCCTGGCAGATACTGACTCATCACTCCCAGATGTAGGGATGCCTGTTGTTGTAGCCTGCACATCTGCAACCGGCGGAGATGGTCAACCGCTTGCATCAGAGCTAGTGGGAACAGTGGACGGTGCAGCAGCAGTTTTGTTGACTAGCGCCTCATGAACATCTGAGTTGCCACCTGTTGACAGCTTTGAGTGCATGTGTTCGAGTGGGTCTCTGGGGTTCTGCTTGGTCACGCTTGTGGTAGTCTTCTTCACCCTGCAAAAAAAGCACATGAATAGTGTAAAAAATTGAACAAAATAGTTGTCGTGGTAGCCATCTTAAAAAATGTGTGGTGTGACAGAGCTGCCATTTCAGAACTAGGTATGGATGAGCACGCAGCCAATGGAAAGCTGGTAGTTTCCATATAAGTGGAATAATAATTGCCATGTGGCCTAGTTAGCAGTTGCCACGCAGAACAAGCAGGAGTTTCCATGCAGTAAAAAAAGATCATGAGAAAACAGCAGTTGCCATGTGGGACTGATGGCAGTAGCAAATGTGGCAAGCTGGACAGCTGCATTGAAAAGCAAAACGGGTAGTTGCCGCATAAATGTATAAACTAAAAAGGGTGTATATGATCTACAATGCATCAGGCAAAAATGTAGCACTATGACAATGAAAAAACAGGGATAACCTACTTCTTGACTGTCTTCCTCAAGTCTACCAACACGACAGGATCCCCAGTGTTGGACGTCGACGTACGAGGAGACGACCTGGTGAAAGGGGTGTCACCAGCAATGGGGGCACCCTTGTTCAATCTGGCAGAAACACGGGTTGGTGTTGGTGCTTGTTTCTTCATAATTGCTCGTCCACCAGCTGTCGCCTCACTGCACGTATAAAAGAATGACAAAAAAGGTACCAAGTGTCAAACACGAAAATCATTGCCACACTTAGCAAACAAATGAAAAAAAGGGTCGGTCTGTTAAAAAGGAGAGACAAACAAAGCACTAAATAGATGTCGAACCTCCTCCTAGCAGCTAAGGGATCGGTCCTAGACCTCTTGCCAGCAGAGCCCTGCCCAACATCCTCTGGAGCCCTGCCCCTCTTTGAGGGCGACACCCCCTTTTCTCTCGCAATTGTCTGTTCTTTGACTTTCTCTGGCGGGGGGACATCTGGTGCAGCCTTGTCCTTCTTACCACCTGCACGAACTTCAACATGTTCATCATCGTCAGTTTCATGTTGCACGTTCTCCATGTCATCTTCATCGTCCTTGTCGAGACTAGCATCTCCATCTAGTTCATCTTGCGTGTTAGGAAGCTCCTGGGAGCTGTTGTAGTCGTACCAGCCACGGCAACCAGTTGGCCGATGTGTTCGTTCTGCAACAAATGGAGTGAACTGCCTCGCAACCGCGTCGCTGTCAGAGCCATTAAGGGGCGTCCAACCCTCAACCAACTTCCCGAGCAAGCTGGTCATTCCGGAAGAAAAATGCCCAATTAGATGCTCAACATGTGCTCTCGCCTGTGCATGAAACAAGAAGCAACAGTAACCAACCATATTAGAGTCACGTGCACAGGATCAAAATAAACCAAAACAACCATAGAGATATATCAACAAAAGAAGAAAGAGAAAAAAAATCCTTGATTACCTCAGCAGGACAAGACGGAGCTGAGTGCACGTCGTCCACTTGCCAAAGTTTTGAGGCCCACCAAACACGCTGTAGTCTATAGCATGCTTGGCCATCAGCTGGAAAATCATCAAAAATAGCTAGGATGTAAGAGAGAAAATAAGGAACACTAACTAACAGCTCATGTATTGCAAAAAAGAGGGAGAGAATAGAAGTTTCAACACGGATGGCGGAGTTGCCGCGTGGCGTCAGACATGGGTGCCATGGGCAGACAACCATGGCTAACAAGATATTCATCTCTTGTTAGACACAGATGGTTGCCGTATGGGGATTTTTTCATATGTTATGCAGCATCGAAATTGAAGAATGTCGTGCAAAGAAAGGAGGCATAACTAACCTACAGTTTCCCATATTTCTTATCAGTTATCTTGTCTGTGGCAAGCACAGCCTTGACAGCATCGTTAAGGATGGCAATGGGTAGGGTATGGGCAGGGTAGAGCAATACCATACCCATACCCATATAGTCAGTGGGTACAAAATTCTACACATACCCGTACCCATGGGTATGAGACTTTACCCATACCCATACCCGACGGGTACCCATACCCATTGGGTACCCAACGGGTAGAACAAATAGTACACAAGTTGTTCACAATTTTATGCTCATTGATAGCACATTTGACCCAAAAAAATCAATCATCTCAGCTCAATAACAGGCAGATGAGTAAATGGCATATATCAAAATTTAGAAATCAAAACATACTCTTAATTCATTAGGAGTAGACGCGTCACATGACAAATTAATGACTAACTGAAGACAACTTAACATTAGTTCACAAACGGGCAGGGTATGGGTATACCCGCGGATCCAAGGTTATACCCATACCCTACCCATGACTTAATGGGTAGGGTATGGGTAGTACCCATGGGTATAAAAGTGTGCCCATACCCTGCCCATGCGGGTACGGTACCCGCAGGTACCCGTACCCATGGGTAAAATTGCCAGCCTTAAGCATCGTACGTCCACGCAGAGACAACAAACTTATGTGGAGGTGGTGGGCCTCCTATCCCAGTAAAGTCAACGGTGGACAGATCAAGTCGATCGACATACATGAGCTGGTGTACACAATAAAAAGGGAAAATATGTCAGTTTCCATCATGCTATGTAGAAAATGAAGCTAATGTATATTCCTTCAGTCATCAAGTTGAAGGGGATGAAGAAAAAAAGAGTTTCCATCTATCTGTGTTAGTTGCCATCGTGCTGTGCTGGCAGTTGCCATCTTGTTATGATGATAGTTGCCACAAGGTCAACATTATGGTTGCCATGCATATTGTATGAACAGAGAGTGGATGTATGAAATGAACATTATTTTTTTTGTGTGTGTGCTGTTGAAAAATGCTATTGCCTTGTAGGCAGCAACCACGGATGCCATCGATCAAACATAAGTCGCTTTCACACGTAAACAAAAATCACATAAAAAACAATGAAAACAAACGGGTTGCCATGCATGATCTTGTACGGTTCACACTTATCAACAGCTGACATGTTGATTTGGGAAAACATTCAATGTGGTAAGAGTGTTTGCAAAGGAGTAGGGAAAAATACCATTAAATGGAGTCGACAACCCTGCTGGTACATCTTGTTTGAGAATGCATCATGTAGAAAGTCTGCGATAAATTTACACCAATTCATGTTCTTCACGTCTTTCAGCTTCGCCTGCACGACACAAATTTCAGGACAAGAAGTTGCCGCATCAGCATTCAAATGAAAAAACAATCAAAAAACTGGCAGTGACTAGCTTACAAATGACATCAGAGTCAAAAGATTGAAGGAAGAAAGGAGTAGAGATAGATCATTCACCAGGATGGGGAAGCACTTGTTGCTTGGGCGAAGAGATGTGGTAGGCGCAAACACAGCTGAGATCAGGTACATGAGGTGCTTCATCTTAAAAACCTCACCATGGGTTTTCATGCTCTCCAGCGAATTTGCCAGCACAGCCGTGTTTGGCATGGATGCCGTCCCAGCAAACAAACGGGCAAACAACGTTTCCTCAATCTTATTATTGACCTCATACAGGACTTTGATTTCTCCATGGGGTACACCCAAAATGCAGAGCACGGATTCCTCGTCCAACGGCAGTCTTTCACGTCCCGGAATCACAAATTCCCTGGAGGCGGGATCGTAAATCTCACCGAGCCAGTCGCATACAGGGTTCACTAGGTTCTTGCACCGAACATCCATCAGAGCCTGCATCCCCATCCCACCAGCAACTCCCTTCTGCTCGTCAGTAAATCCTCCAGTCAATATAGTCCGGCGTTCTTGTGAAGCCCTATTGCGATAACGTTTCTTCTTCTGCATAACAGACAAATGATCATTTGTTGTCATGTTTCAATGTCATGAAAATTTAGTTCCTGACAGACAATTGCAAACTCAATGTGACAATTAAACATATGGGGGTGGAAAATTACCTCATCGCCATCTTTTGTCCGTCCAGTTGCGCGATTCTGTTGCGGTAACTCCATGAAGTCATCATCATCGTCTTGATGGTCGCCGCGAGCCATTGTGCTGAGGTAAGAACAAAACACATGTCAGGGTGGAATAAAAACACAGCCGACAAATACACAAAGAACTGCATAAAGTAAGTATTCACTTGATATCATCGATGAAACAGAAAAATAAAACTCTAATAGTTGCCCCAATGTTTAAGCATCTGAAAGAGGACAGTAATTGCCATGTGATGAACATACACAAAAAAGGCAGAAAAAATAAAACAAAATGGAAAAGCAAATGCATAAGCATGGCAAACTGGACGTGTATGAACTTATGAAGGAAGCAGTTGCCAGCTAACAGAATGTACTTGCCACATTGGCTCAATTGAAAGTGGCAAGATGAGGCAAGATCATAGGAACACCCACACCCCCTATGATTGTCCAACAAGAAATGTGGCAACTAAACACATTGGCTTCATTAAAAAATGTACAGATCATAAGGCAGTTTAACAATGTTCAAGTTGCCATGTTAGCACAAGACAATACAAAGAAAGGCACACATCTTTCACTCCACAAACATATAATGTAGCAACTCACAACTTGTCCTCATGTAAAAATGAGTCGCCATATGTTCACAGGCAAATGTACTAGGTTGAAACTGCCATGTTAAAATGCAAGACAATTCAAAAGGTGTAGAAAACATCCACTAAACAACATGTAATGTGGCAATTCACACCCTGGCCTCATATTAAAAATGAGTTGCCATGTAATACAGCCAAATATGTTCAGATATCACAAGTCAGCATGGCAAAACGCATAAATTGAGTCTATGGGATGGTGAATTTGCCCATTATCCCCGCCTGACAAAGATGGCAACAGCCATAGTGTGTTCACAAAATTAGTTGCCACATGGAAAGCATATTTGTGGCAATTGACACGGTTGATCAGGAAATTAGTTGCCATCCAGTGCAGATAGTTGCTGAAACTGCCATGGCTGCCTTTATACTACACTTTGAAATACAACTACCTAGATCTAGGGTTCATTCGCAACTATCATACCCTGAAATTCAACAACGAAAAACTTCCTGCACTGATGGCAATAGCATTTCGAGGCAATACATAACTAACAACTAGAAAAAACGTCGGCTCAATCGCAAAGCAAAACCCAGATGTGGCTGCGGACATGCCGAGCCACACCGGCATGACTGCCACCGCGGCGGCGATGAAACTGCGCAATGCCATCCTAAACGGCAAGCACGGGACTCCGCCGCCGACGGGAATGCCAGAGCACCACGAATCCGCCGGAATCTCAATGAATCTCGAGCGGAAAATTGACCATAGAGGGGAGGGGGGAATGCAGGCAAGGAATGTGAGCATGGGAGGGAGCATTACCTTCAATCTGCGGGCACTCCGGCGAAGACGCTCCGGTCCGGCGAGCCCCACCGACGGCCGCGAATGCCGTCGACTCTTCCGCCTCCGCCGCCGCCTTCTCCTCTCGGCTTCTCCTCCAATCGATTGAACTGCTATGGATGGTGGGTTGGGTGAGTAATGAAGTGGAGAGAGTAATGGAACCGCGAGGGGAGGGGGCGAAGTGGGAGATGTGGTTGACGGCAACCGCAGTCGGGCGTGGCGTGTGGGCGCCACGGCAGTTCCACCGCACGCCCCCGACTGGCAACCATTGACCGCGGAGAGGAAACCGATGTGCGGGCGAACCCTCTCACATGCCACACACACGAGTTGTCCTACGTGGCACACAAAATCAGCCATTTCGTGCAAGATTCGTGCAGAAGTAACTGGACGGCGATGAAGGCGTGTGGATGAGTTGGCTAACCCCACACGTGTGGGCGTTAGTGTTTCCGAAAGGTTATTAGTTTTCCGTTTAAATTTTTTTTTTATGAATTATGGTTTAATTATTTTTCAATTAATAATTTTTCATTTCAAACATATTTGACGGTACTACGTATTGTACACATTGTGCATTATATATATATATACATAAACACTATTCTAATCACGGGATCAGAATAATATTCTGATCACAACATGAACTTCCCGAGTAACGCGCCTGACCTTCCCCGAGTACTAGGTTGAACTTCAGCTAAAAGGTGTCCAAATGAGGCTTGCGATATACCATTGGAAAGCTATGGACACTAGTATCATGACCCAAATTAAATTGTTGGCAAAATGTAAGCGGTTTAAGAACAGTTCTGAAAACCGTTTTTTCTTCATACAAAAAACATGAATCGTATTTTCGATCACATTTCTAAACCGTTTATCGGAATGTGGTAAATAATATGGCGTTGGAAAGCTGCTGCAAAACCGCTACTTCAACATGTTGAAAGTTTTCTCTAATTCCCTATGGATAAAGAGTAATTTGGAAAATCGTAAAATTTCGCCGTCGAATGTACCGAGTTCGTATTTTCAATGTAATTTCTAAACGGCTAATCCATTTGAGGCAAATGATATGGCGTTGGAAAGCTTGTGAAAATGAGCTACTTTTTCATGTTGAATTTTTTTTCTAATTTGGAACGGTTTAGAAGTAATTTAGAAAACGGTACAACTTTCATCAAGTTTGTATTTTCAAGTTAATTTTTTAACCGTATGTCCGAATGCAACAAATGATACGGCATTGGAAAACATGAGGAAATGCGAAACTTTTTTGTATATATTGTTTTTCTCAATTCCTTACTGTTTTAAGTCAATTTTGAAAATGGCTAAATAATATACCGCTGAAAAGCTACGGAAAATGCGAAACATTTTCATGTTGATGGTTTTCTCTGATTCCTACCCGTTTTTAAGTAATTTTAAAAACAGCGAGATCATGCGTTCTGCCTTCATCGCGAAACGAATTCTTCGAAAATGCATCGTGTGAAGAACTTGAACTTCTCTTCATGTCTACCTAAACTTCACTCTGTTTTTCACGTGCTTTTTTTCCCATGGCTCTCCATCCACTCACCGGAACACTCACCGGAATTGAGCAAATAATATACCGGTGGAAAGCTGATGTATACACGCAACTTTCTCGTGTTGATCATTTTTTCATACTCGCGGCAATTTTAAAAGTTTTTCATCTTAAATTCATTCAGTGTAGTAGTTGAACTTCTCGGTCATGTCTGTTTGAACTTCTCTCTGTTTCTAACGTGATGTTTTTTGCCCGTAACTCCCAAACCACTTATCGGAATTGAGCAAATGATATACCAATGGAAAGCTGTTGAAAAGATGCAAATTTTTCGTGTTGATCAGCTTTTCGTACTCGCGATGGTTCAAAATATTTTTTTAATGCGTAAAAATGTGTTATTAACGGTATACATAAAACTTTTAAACCATTCATCGGAATATAGCATATAATATACCGTTGAAAAGCTTATGAAAAGGAGCATCTTTTTCATGTAGACAAACGTTACAATTTTTTATCATTTCAGAGCAGTTTTAAAAATGGCAAAAACAACGTAGTTTTTTGCCTATTTTTTACATGTAATTGAAGGTCGGACGTCTCGCACTAGAGATCTTGAACTTCACCGGGAGGAGCACGTGAACTTCTTGCAACAAAACTTTTAAGCTTTTGTTTTCTATTCTTATATTCCTATCTGAAACGCATTTCGTGTAGTAGTTGAACTTCACGCTGTTTTCATCTTGAACTTCTGTCACGTATTTTTGTTCAACTTCTCTCACAAGAATTTTTGAACTTTCTCGGTCCGAGCACTTGAACTTCTAGCAACAAAATTTTGGACTTCACCTTTTTATTTTTTATTTTTTATACGAAACGCACAACATGCAGTACATGAACTTCTGGCTATTATCCATTTGAACCTCTCTCTATTTCGCTTTAGTAACGGAAAAAGTCTGAGTTTTTTATATACATCAAACCTCTCTAACTGTTTTTTTAACTTATTTGTGTATTATTTAGTAACATGAAAATTAGAGTTTTGTTAGAAAAATCAAACTTCTTCGTTATTTTCGAAATGGACTTATTGGTTTTATTCTTTATTCACTGGGAAAAAAAATCTTTTTTTCATATAAATATCAAACTGCTCTGCCTTTTCCAATTGAACTTCTTGGTTTTATTTTGTAGTAACGAGAAAACCTGAGTTTTTTATACACATTGAACTACTCCGTTTTTCATATTGAACTTCTTGGTTTAATCTTTAGTATTCGGCAATATCTGAGGCTTTTATAAACATCAAACATCTTTTTAATAAATATTGAACCACTTCGTTATTTTAGTGTGAACTTCTGATTAAAAAAAGGAAAATCTATGTAAACTTCTTTTAGTTGTTCCTTTTGTTTTAATTTGAACTTCTTCATTTTATTCTTTATAACGAGAAAAAAATTGAGTTTTTTTATAACTTCGAACTTCTCTTGTTAATTTAACTTGAACTTCTTAGTTTTTTTCTTATAAAAATATGGTTTTTAAATAATCATAAACAATTGCTCCAAAAAATTGAGTTTTTTATAAGTTTTTTTTCTCTTTTTAAATCAAATTGCTACAAAAAATTGAAAAATGACAAGAACGACGCTACCCTTTATCAGCAAAAAAATGATTTTTATGGACATCGAACCGCTCCATTTTTCAATTTTTTGAACCTCTTTGTGTATTTTAAAAGCGGGAAAAATTAGAGTTTGTTTAGTAAATGTCGAACTTCTTCGTTATTTTGAACTAAACTTCTTGGTTTATTCATTAGTAACGGGAAACATTCGAGTTTTTAATGAATACCGAATTGCTCCGATTTTTGAAATTAAACTTCTCGGATATTTATTTAGCAACGAGGAAATCTGGGTGTTTCATATACATTGAAGTATTCTATTTTTAAAAATTGAACTTCCTGGTTTTTTTAATTTGGACTTCTTGGTATTATTCATTTGTAACGGAAAGAATCCTGATTTTGTAATAAACATCATACAATTTCTTGGTTATTTGAAACTTAACTTCTTGGTTTATTCGTGTTTCTTATTGTTTTAGAAATGAGTTTTTTTTATGAACATCGAACCGCTCTATTAATTTAATTTGAACTTCTCTGTTTATTTTTATTTTTTTTGCAAAATGGAAAAACAATTCCATTTTGTAAAAGTTCATAATTAATTTATACAGAACTTCTCCACGACAGGTTAGAAGTGCTCAGCGTAGAGGCATTTACATAAGGAAGAGTTGCCGAAACAAAAGAACACATTTTCTGGAATGTGAATACGGAGTGAAGAAGATCAACACATTGGACTGGACACGTACCAATCACTACAGAAATTTGTTGTCTTTAAAATTTTCAATTACTGGGTAGTTCTTCTGCATGACCTGCCCACGTAATAACATATGAACTTCTCAGAAACCTATTTTCATTAAGCACATTTAAGTACATAACATACAGGAAGGGGGTCGAAGATGTGAGCGCGGATGCATCTACATGTAGGGAAGTTTTTGGCTGCTCTTTTTTTAACAGGGCAAGGTCAAAAGAAGTCTCATATCCATTGAACATCTACAATATTAACTCTCAAACATCAGCAAAACAAGTTGAAGAAAAACAATACCGGTTCTCATTTGGCATTTCAACAAGCATGTACAGAGCACATAATCAGAACTTGTTCTTTACATCAATTTACAGTATGATGTGTTCTTTGCATCAATTTACAATATGATGTCCATCAGTGGCTGAGAGAGAGGTTCATGTTAGGCGGGGCTCCTGAGAAGACCACTGTCGCTGCTTCTTTTGTGTGTTGAACCTGGTTCTGCTGGAGCACATGATGGAGGAGAGGCAGGACTGGTGCAGGCTGCCTCGCCAAAACTTGTTGAACTTCCAAACTTTTCTGTACTGTGTCGATGGGGATGAAGAAGGTCGATGAGAGGCGCCGGGAAGGTCGATGAGAGGCGCTGAGGAAGGTCAGTGAGAGGCCCACTGAAAGTGCTAGTTATCGACTAGAGGGGGGGTGAATACGCGATTTTTATGAAAGTCTTCAAAACATGGAAGTTTCGAAGACAAACAGTAGAAATGACCTAATTGATATGCAGCGGAAGATAAACTACAACAAGCTAACCATAGTCAAGTATGCAATAATGAGAAAGTACAAGACTAATAGTAGCTTGGTAGTAAGGATCAAGATGGAAGATAGTATGAAGCCAATCAACAAAAGTAGTCAAGCAATGAAGTCAAACAGGTACGACAAGTAGGCAATGACTTCACGAAGACAAACTCCAAGTAAAGGAGGGGAGAGGATAGAACCAGTCACTTGTTGAAGACACATGATTTGTTGGACTAGTTCCAGTTGCTGTGACAACTGTACATCTGGTTGGGGAGGCTGAGATTCAACTCGGAAGACCGCATCTTCACCTTATTCCCCTTGAGCTAAGGACACACAGTCCTCGCCCAATCACTCTGGTAAGTCTTCAAGGTAGACTCCCGAACCTTCACAGACTACGTTCACCAAATGATCCACAATGACTCTTGGATGCTCGAGCGCGACACCTAACCCGGTGGAGGATTCACGCAGTCCTCAAGTGTAATAAGTCTTGAGGTCACGAGGACAGGAAAGACTTCGGTGATACCTAACACTCTTTGGCTCACGGGGGTGTTTGGGCTTTGTCCTGCGCAAGGATTTCTCGCTCTCAAAGGCTTTCCGAGGTGGGTTGCTCTCAAACGACAAAAGCCATGCACTAACTACGTGCAGCGACCACCAATTTATGGTGTGGTAGGGGGTGGGCTATTTATAGCCACTAGGCAACCCGAGCCTGTTATGTCCGAAATGACCGGGTCACTACAGGAAAGGCCGACCACGTGTTCCAACGGTCGGATTTCAAACACACACGGCAACTTTACTTGGGCTACATAAGCAAAGCCGACTCATCCGGCTACTCTTGGATAGATTTGCTCTCATTGTCTTCGCTCGTAGACATAGGATTTGGGTTGAGCATCACTTCAGTCATTCCGACTTTGTTCACTTGGACCCCACTTAACATTACGGTGGTTCCTATGACTCAACAAAGAAGAAAAGGAAACAACGAAAGCACACGAATCTTCAAGGCTCCATAGTCTTCACTCAATGTCTTCTCACGTCACTTAGTCTTCAATGTGAATATCTTCACATACCACCATTGTCGCCAATGTCTTCATTACATTTTAGGGGTCATCTCCGATAGGTAAACCAAATCAATGAGGGACACTACCTGCGTTATCCTGCAATTCTCACAAACGCATTAGTCCCTCAACCACATTTGTCGTCAATACTCCAAAACCAACTAGGGGTGGCACTAGATGCACTTACACCCACACCAAGTAATGCTCCAGGGATGGCACTTGAACTTGATCCACCTCAAAGCGGCGTCATCAACTGCAAAACAAGCGCGAGTTGTTCCTCGATGGTGCTACCATAGAAGCACACATGCGCACAAACAAAAGGAATGAGACGCGAGCCACACCGGCGATTCTATTTGGCGTCACGGCCGGGAGAAGAATGCATGAGCTCCACCGAGAGGCAGAATGGGTAGAGTGAGAACTCATGTATATGCACATACAGTGAAGAGCATCAAGTCGGCATATACAGATTAAACATTTTTCTATAATCTTTGAAGTACTGAACCTTTGCAACAGATTTTGAACTTCTTGTGTTATGGGAGAGAGCACTTAGCGGGAGAGAGGGTGTTCGTGCTCGTCACCATTTACTCGTGCGGAAGAGGTAAATGCCGGAGGGAGGCCATGCCCATTTTACGGATAAATGGCGGCTGCAATGCGCTTTGGAGAGAAGAAGCAGTACCGTCGGTCAGAGGAGAAGAATGACGGGCAGAGGAAGATGGAGGAGACCGCGATTTACGGCCGATTTGGCGGGAGCTTGTGGTCGGGTTGGTGTCTACGACCCTCGGCGGTGGGTGCTCCTACGTCGTCCCGTGGCGCGCGCTTGAAGGGCTGGGTGGAAGTGACCCAAGCAAGAGGTGGTAGGAAGTAAGCGGCGGGCGGTGGAAGTAAGCGGTCGGCAATTGGGGAAGGCAGGGCGGCGACGATGGGGAAACATGCCATCGAGGCGGCGAATCGGTGGCGGTAGCGGATGGATCCGAGGGGCGGTGGCCTTGATGGTAGAAGCAGGGAGAAAGCGACGGTGGCGCAGGATCTTTGGTCGGGCGGCGTCGCGTCACTAGGTTGACCGGGACAGCGCCCGGCGCCGACGCTGGTAGGATGGGTAACCTCCGCTTGTTTAGGCAGGAGTGTGCCGAGTGGGTGGAGTGAGGCGGCACGGTTAGTGGCAGGGCCGGAGCCCAGCGCGGGGCTGTGGAGGTGAGGCGGCGGCGCGCGATGCAGTGTGGAGGAGAGGCGGGTGGGATGGGGGTTCGGGAAGTGGGTGGGGAGGGTGTTTTTTCTTTTGGACCGGTCGAATCGTTTTCGGGGAGTTCATAGGCCGAGGATCCTGTTCCTATATAGGGGGCTGACGTGATCCAAATAGTTATTCTAATCCCGAGATTAGAATAGTGTTATCCTATATATATATGTGTGTGTGTCTACATATATATATATATATATATATATGAGTATATATATATATATATATATATATATATATATAGTGATGCTATTCATTACCGAAGTGCGAATAAGTTATTCTTCACCGGTAATCTTACGATCATTTCATAATTAAATTACATTTGGAATTCAAATAGATTCACGTTCCTATTGATTCTCGTACGAAAATTTGGTATAAGAAAATAAAAATATAGGTCATAAGACAAGAAAATTTGGAGTTTATGTATATTATACACTATGTTTTTAAACTTGTGTAATTTTACATAACATCAAATATTTTTTACGGCGATTATATATTTTCTTATGGTCTCTTTTACGTCACAAATAAAGACAAAACTTGAAACTTAAAATTACGGTGGGTGGTAAAAATAGAGGGTGGAAGAATAACTATTCCTCATCGAGGTGATGAATAGTCAATCCCTATATATATATATATATATATATATATATATATATATATATATATATATATATATATATATCATCTGGGCTATTCTGTTACGGCAGTAACAGAATATTATTTTGTTACCCTACTTGAACTGATGAATTCAGCGGTTGAACTGATGAAATTCGAGGTTGAACTAATGCTACATCTTTATTAAAATCGTCTTTTTAGTTCAAATTTTTTTGCAATTTTTTTTAGTCGAAGCAGGGCATGTAATATATACGTTGAAGCTCTTGACATCCACATTACAATCTTATAATTTGTTTTGTAAAAAATTGATTTAAGAGCAGTTTTGAAAAACCGTTTTCAAAACCGTCGCGAATACGTATTTTGGACTTGAATCTTTCAAGCGGTTTGTAGGAATTGAGCAATTGAGATGGCGTTGGAAAGCTTGAAATACGCATCTTCCATATATCTACTATGTTTTCAAATTCTATACGATTTAAAAGTAATTTGAAAAGCGGTGAAATCTGGGGCAAAGCATTTTTTTCACCTTTTTGCAAGCGGTTTGAACGCATTAGCGCCAATGATCACAGCGTTGAAAGCTATGGAAAATCGCGAACTTTTCTGCGTATAGTAAGTTTTTCTAATTCCTCACGGTTTAAATCACGAATTCAAATACGGTTAAAATTGATTTTGAACACGGGTTTCTTTTAAAAGTTTTGCCTCGAAATAGGCCGAATAATAAACCGGTTGGATAACTATCGTAAAATCTGAAACTTAGTCATGTTGGACGTTTTCTCTACTTCATAACCGTTTAAGAATAATATTGAATACGGCATGACGGATCCTGGCTTCATTTTCTCGTCGAAACACAGAAGTAAATCGTCTTGATATATGTGTATGTTTATCTTTGAGCTATTTTTGTAGAGTAATACTAAATGGTTCGAAAAAAGGTACTTGTACTGGATGCTTGCATCGGTTTATGCTGAGCGTGTTTTCACTAACTAGACTTTGCTTTATTTTGTGGGTAATATTTTTCTCATAATTTTTTAGCAGTTCTTGTATCCTAGCCACGAACTTGCATGGTTTATATTGTTGAACTGAATGTTATTTGTATCGCCGGCCTGTACTTGCATGGTTTATATCATCGAACTGGATGATATTTTTCAAAAAAGAAAATGTTTTTTATTCTTTTTTTAACTAAACATTTTTTTTTACAACGATGTTCTAGACTTATTTTATGACTTGTACTTTTACCATTTGAATTGCATGGGGTTTCTTTTGCTTGAACTTTTACAATTTGAATTTTGTCATTTCTTTTATTCGAGCGGACCACTGTTTTTTAACTTGTAATCAACTATTTTTAATTAAACAAATTTTCCTTTGTAGAACGGACCAATCGCTTTTTTGTTTGTAATGGATCAGTTGTAGAACTTGGACGCCAATATCACAGAATAAATTTGTGGAGCTTCTCCGTTTTAAAGTTGTTTTTTCTCTCGAACTTTATTGGCACCAAATTTTCTTTTCCATGCCTTCCTCGAACTGATGCGATTTTTCTTGGCGAGTACTGTTATGTTTTTAACACACACACATATCGAATTGTTCCCATTTCATTATGAATGTATTACATATAAAAGTTGAAATACACGACACCTTTAAAATGAATCTAACAAGTATTGCCGCTAAACTTCCAAATGTTTTTTCACGTGGGCATAACATCAAACAGGCAAGGGTGAAAATAAAATCGAAAGGAAATCAGTTTTAGCTATTTACTGTATAAGTATCATCCAACGTGTACTCGGTGTCAACTTGCATATTATGACACAGAGCAATAGCAACATCGTGGAACTATGTATTAGCAATAGATAGCAACTCAATACAACAGTAGAACACACAATATTATATCTTTTTCTACATACAATGCGATGATTTATTATACATAATTGTTGGCAAGTACATGTCAAGCGAAACAATTTTTCAACAGAAAACAACCTCTTTTGAGTGCATGTCAAAACAATGATATTTTTATTTTCTTTGATCCTCCGAATTTGGGCTAAGTAGAACGTGAACTGAGAAGTGAAGCAATGCCACCACCTAGTACCTGCATTTAGCATACACTTCTATTTGAGATCAGAGCTTAAGGCAGTGAGGTTGCAAAACCAAACACATGCCTGAATTGAACTCAAATAAGAAATTGAAATCCAACTACAATAAGAATTGAACTGAATGAAATTTATAAATTGAACCAAACCGAAAGAAGAAATTGAACATCATATGTACAACAAGAAATAAACTTGAGCAGTATCAAATACTAAACAAAAAGATTGCTTTACTTCAAACCTAGAGATTTTATATTGGTGGGAACTTTTCTTCCTACGTAGATCCTAATCAAATACATGTACTGTTCGCTAGGTTTTAGCAACATGATAAGTACTAGCAGTACTACTCTAGGTAGCAAAGTAGTAGCGCCACAAAGGAAGGCCACCATCAACAGTGCGTACTACCGCCGCACCTAAAGTATGTGTTACTATGCTTGCTTTATATAGTACTACAAGATTTTTATTTAAAAAAATGTACTACAAGATTTGTGAACATGAGGTCGCAAAGAAGTTGTACCGAGGTGTGAGATTAGGAGCGGCCGGACGAGGATGCAGCAGCACACATACACACACACATCACGAGACAAGTTCTTCTCTCTCCATAACACATGTATACATACACACATCTCCATCTACAAGGAAGGATAGATGAGGTACTCTTTATAAAGAAATATAAGATCATTTAGTTCACTAAAGTAGCAATCTAAAATGCTCTTATATTTCTTTACTTGGGAAGTAATGGCGATAAGAAAATAGGTATTCTAGAACGTAAACCTGGAAAGGGAAAAACAAGAACAAGAGATAAATCTTGAAGCGCAAGCGCTCCATGATGGCGTATACTTAAGTTATTTTATTTATTTATTTTGAACTGATGTTTTTCTGACAATGAACTGATGTATTCTTTTGTAGTTGAACTAGTTTTTCTGTCGATGAAGGGAAAAATGACATAATCAAGCAGAACCATGCTTTTTTAACCTCCTTTAGTGCTTTTTTGGGAGGAACTGAATCCAACAAAACATGTGCAGAACATTTTTCAAAAGCATCTAAGTGCCACAAACCAAAACAACAATGTAAAGCTATGAAAATCCCATCTTATACCTGGGCGAATCCACCATGAGATACACAAACTAGCAGCAATCAAAACCTATGTTGTCGATGGGGTTCGACCAAAGACAATCAAAACCCCATTCTAGACATTAAATAACCTCAAGACTAATTGAACTACAGGATAACATTGGAAGACTGATCCATGGATTATTGTCTCGGCAATCTCAAAGCCTAAATCTAGCAATTGACCAATGAAATGAACACACGGAGTCGGTAACTTCATAAGTTAACAATTGCCAAATTTGACCAAAAATGGTCAATAGCCATACAGGTCAAAGAGATGGAACGAACCTATCATTTCTAAACTTTTTAGTGGCTTTTTGTTGGTGAGCCCTCCTGTTTCCACTTATCCTAGCGTTCACAAGGTTTTCTTACCCGAGTATAAAAACAAGAAATAAAGTGTTACGTTCACATAGGCATTACTGGTTAGAACAAACACCTATCAAAAGCATCATTTTTGCAACAGATAGACACATGACTTTTGCTTATTTTTATGCGAACTACTTTTTGCAAAAGGAAAATTTTTTTATGCAATAGTGTCACTTTGGTTCATCCATGCAAGGAATAAATTCACTTTTAATAGCACTACCTCGGTAGCATATGTGTGTGTGTGCGCATGTAAGCTTTAATCAATCAGTGATGATGGACAACATCCCTAGTATGTGTACCATGTATCCCATTTTGGACACACACATTTTTAACACACATTGACTGCTTCGGGGTTCTTAATGAGCTGATGATAGAAAACATGTTGAACTGAAATTTGGACTTCGGGTGTGACTATCGAATGTTTTGGGTTCTTTTATGAACCTTTTTGTTATTTTTTCTTAACTAAAAACCAAAATTACAATCACACACACACATGTACTACACAACAATGTGCGTTTGTACTGTATCCATGTAAACGAATTAACCAAAACAACTAATTTATGAAGGAAAACCATGTTTATATGTTGCTCAAGACACCATGTGATGTAACTACAAACTCCTTTTCTCTCTGAAAAAAAAGCATGATTCACAAATGACCTACATTTCTAGCATCGGGTACATACTTGTCATGAACTGATAGAGTTACTCAAGTAGACCAAATTAAGAACTAGATTAGAAGAAATTCTACAAAGCATCATTTCTAGCATCGGTACATACTTGTCCTTTTACGGACTGATGGTAGATATATACATGGCGAACTGCTATACCACCCTCTAGAGCATCATTTTTCTACGTAGAGAACACAATTCATCATTTATCAAAATTACGAGTTTCTTTGGACATAACCAAAAACAAGAATTTGAACAGCAAGGAGGGAGCACGCGGCGGGCGCAGGCGTGTGGGAGGTGGAGTGGGGCTGACGGTGGAGGTGGTGGAAGGTTGGCCCGAGGGTGGTGGCGGGCATTGCATCGGAGGTTGACCTGCTTGGGATGCAGTGGAGTGGCCTCGAGTGAGTTTTTTCTTTTTGCTTTTTTTCTGCTTGCGTAATCTTTGGTTCGCTCACGAATCCTAACAGTACATTTGTCTTGTAGATTTCATTTGTCCAAAACAAGAAGGAAACACTCCAATACTTAACAACAACTAATCTATTAGTACATCCAGAACAATTTCAATTTTAGAAACAAACTTCCATTGATGTGTTATACTCTGGAATCTGTATATAGGACATGATGGGTCTCAGACTACTTTCAAAAATAGGTTGCATTAGGGGAGAAATTACCTCTACCTCCTGCTTGGATAGAGGATACGTACTTCAATACACGAACAGCAGAACTGAAGTGGTTCTAAATCACTAGTCTGCCGATTGCTCCAGCTGCTCCCTCGTGCTTTGCATTCAGAGAGAAAATAAATTAGTGACAGAAAGGAGATTTAGAGAGGAAGAGAAAGCAGGAGGAGGAGGGCATTATAATGAAGTGCAAGATTATTCTTTACTTGCATCTGAGAGACGGACCAATGGTTAACTATAATGAAGTGCAGACATAGTGAAAAAGCAAACTACGAACTATTACTTGCAGCTAAGAAAAATGTTCAAGAGAAAAATGAGATAGGCGTTCTCCACCGTGTGGGTGCTCAATGGGTGCAGCGCGCCGGGTGAAGATGGTGGTCGCAATTCCACTTGGACTGCGATCGAGCTACGACTTGGATGCATGGATGTTGTGGCCCAGGAAGAAAGTAGAACACCATGGAGCTTTTCTCTCGAAAACAAACTCTCGAACTTTCGGGGCTTTTGTTGAGCTGAAGTACTTAAGCAAATACATGATGGCATCAAGAGAAAACAAGTGTCTAAATCATTTAGCAATAAAAAGCGATGGTACGTTGAAATTGAATTAATGTTTTTGTCTCATTGGAGTAGTGCGGAAGAAACACCATATTTTATTGCAAACCGCATGAGTTACGGTTTCTTGAACTCCTCCGTTAACCCAGACATGAACTTCAGAGGCAATAAGCAACATAATATTTTTTTCTCCTCGAACTTTATAGGGATAAACACTCTGAACTGTATGAAATGACAGCACACCACGCACATCTACTTCATACCTCTGTCTCGGTTGCTCATTGTGGTACAATTGCCACCTACTCGTTGTCGCCCGATCGTTACCCTACAAACATCAGTAACCAATTAAGCACGCAGACTTAACACACCTAGGGTTGTATCTTCATTACACTTTGAACCCGATGATATAGTAGATTAGTAGCACAAGAAAACAATTCTGTAGTCACATCTTGAGAATACTATAGGTACACCCCAGGACTTTGAACCGATGACATGGTTGTTTTGGGTAGTACTGGAGGTGGAACCTTACATCTCATTTCAATTGAGGTTCCATGTGACACTTTGCTTCCCATTTCATCAGTACTAATGCGACTCCAACAATAAATTCAGAATTGCTTAGCATCGTTGAAACAATGTCGAGAGAGCCACCATCGACGGACCACCGTAATGGGATCCTCGGGAACCCGCTCATGGATGAGCAATAGTCAGCAAGGAGGAAGGCGAACTTTGGAGGATTTATATTCTTATGTGTGTACTGTTGTTTTTGCAGAGTGGACTTATGTTCTTATGTACTTTGAACTCTAAGAGTCACACAACACAAAAGCCCAATGAGCTTTTTCATTTTCTTTCACATTTTGAACCATCGAGCTTTTTAAGGTGAACTTATATTTTTTAATGCACCTTCCCATTTTTTTCAGATCATACTATATTTCAAAGCCAGCTGTAACACAGCTCAGTTATTTTTGCATGAACTTTTTTTAAGGAAAAGCTCAGAAATATTTACTCAAAGTTCAGTAAAAGATTAAGGGAAATAAATTGCAGTGCCAATAGCGAACTTCTCTGCCATTTTAGTGTTCATGCTCAATCCTAATTTCAGCATTGCTGTAAAGGAGTTAAAATCCTGATTTTGCAAGTACCTCTGGATGCATCAATATACACTTAGCTAGGACTAGTTATTGTTGTGAAATTAAAACTCAAAAAAGATTGTCCAATTCTCAGAAACATAACAACAAAGAGGTTATGGGCAGCCAGAGCACATGTCGTCGATGAGCCAGCTTTTTACCGCCGATTGCCCCTGCACGGCCGTCATGCTGAGTCCCCGCCTCTGGCCGCGCGCACAACCACTCGATGGCCGGCACGCCTGGACACCTTCCCGCGCCTCCCCTCCTGCACCTCTTCGGTCGGCCCTCGACCGAGCCACCAGCGCATCTCTGCCTTCCCCTCCACCCTTCTGCTTCTTCTGCACGCGCTCCGCTTGAGCCGACCGATCGACCGTGTTGCACGACCTGTTGTCGTCCGCCGCATCCCTTCCCGGTGTGCCTGCCATTCTTTGCCGGCTGTCATGGGTCACTACCGACGGCTCATCCCCGGGCAAGCCCTGTGCTTCTCATTGATCAAATCCATGCTGGCCACTCCCTGGATACCTGAAGACCACTAGCGGAAGAGCACTTCCAGTGAGCATCGTATCCGTGGTGGATGTGATGCATGTACATCGGGCGTGCCTGCCAGCTCTCTGGTGTAGCAGGACGGCAGGAACCCAGGAGTTGAATGGCCGGGGAGCCCGGACGGGCAGCCATGTCGCATGCTGCGATGAAGAACGCGATGCGCCACCAGCGCGTGGGATCCCAGGCGCCGAGCAACACAAAAATAGTACGATGGGAGGAATTGGTTCTAGATTGCGCTCGACGGCGAGGCGTATGTGCAGAGCGTGAGCTTGTGGGCGAGCGTCGAGCGATGCAGGGAGAGTCGACGAGGCGACGACGGCATGCACCACCACAGCCGCGAGGTGCCACAATAGGTCCAGCCGCGGCGATCCCTCTCCTGGCGCTCTTGCTCACGCTATATATCAAGACCACAAACAGCGGCAGCTTGCTCCTCACTGTGCTCCCTGTCCCTCAGGCGCCGCGTATGAGAGAGGGAATCAAGGAATTCAGGACGTCATTTCTTTTGCCACGTCAGCATACATCGGTCAAAACCGCACCAAAACCGGTCAAAAACCGAAAGAAGGGGACTAAACTTGTCTGGTTTTTTTAAAAAGATTGGGATGCAAATTGTGCAGTTTGGTAGTTGAGGGACCAAGAAATATAGACTTTGGCTCCAGATTTGAGGCGATTGAAAAGTATACTTTCTACCAGAGAAATTCAAATATGCACGCCTATCACAATCTAAAATAATTATTGGAATCGAGAGAATTACGAGAGGATTTCTTCCATTCACAAAATCCATGGCATACATGCTTTGCAAGTATGGGTGAGAGAGAGGAGACACGAACATGGGGAGGCGGTTGGGGAGGCGGTTGGAAGTACGATCGCTAATGTTGCTTTCGCCGACTTGCAATGCAATACCATAGCTCGGCAATGTCATTTGGAGCGGACATGGGCGGCGGGGAATTGGACTGCTGGGCAGAGCTGGCAACCGAACTCGCGATTCGCTGCCCGTTCAACCTCCCTTATGCCGCAGATTCGGAGAAAAAACAAATTAGCGGGAGAGAAGAAGCGTTAGAGAGTGGGAAGAGGTCAAGACGGATGCATGGAGTAGCTTCTTTGGTTTTATTAAGTTGAATCATA
Organism: Aegilops bicornis; assembly: GCA_021605145.1. Classification (NCBI taxonomy): domain Eukaryota; kingdom Viridiplantae; phylum Streptophyta; class Magnoliopsida; order Poales; family Poaceae; genus Aegilops; species Aegilops bicornis. The sequence goes on from CM038674.1 coordinate 246,632,179, forward strand.
GACTAAAGACACGGTACAGCTTAGGATGCCCTCGGCGTGCGCGTGGAGTTTTATTGGCGAGGCGGTGGCTGGACCTCACACTCACGGGCGGCGAGGGAAGCAGCTGGGTGGCGCCCAGCCGATCCGGCGTAGGAAGCCTCGGGCCCGGAGGAAGTAGCCTTCGCGGGAGGACGGGGCACGGCCGTGGCTGCCAGGGCGCTCGAAAAGCCTTCGACGGGCAAGATCCAGCCGGGAGGCGCGCAGCGATGGAGATGAAGGAAGGAGCGCTGGAGTAAGGGGAAGAAGGTGGCCGGGCGGCCCGGGGGAAGAAGACGGTGTCCGCCATCCAACTAGGCGACCGCTGCCGATGTCAAGAAGGGAAGGCCGATGTTGGGGTAGAGAATGGACGGCCCGTCCATGGCCTGGCTGTAGAGGAAAGGTGGCGGCGTGGGAGCGAGGGGCTCAGGCGGCGGCGCATGGGAGCGAGTGCGTGATGCGGCGGCCAGCGTCTGGGGAAGCGAGGGGCCACGGCCAGGCGGCCGGCGATGTGGGAGTGCAAAAGCGGCACGACGACGCGTGGGGCTTGAAAAGGGGTGCGGCCATGCGGTGTGCATTGGAGCAGCGGGCGAGAACGGTCGGCTGGAAGGGATGGTTCGAGAAGATCTTTGGGGAGGTGGGTACAGAGCTTTCTCTCTGTTTCGGGTGGGGAGTGCGGCACCGGGTTTTGCAAATGGATCCCGGGCCCTTATAGAGGCGAGAGGTAACACAATATTATTACATTGCTATCGGTAGCGAGAATAGTCCAGCCCTATCGAAGAACCGATCAAATATATATATATCACATCATCGAATTGGACCAGATACACGATCGAAGAACCTGAATCTGCGGCCGTTCCTGCGTGCTTCCACGTCCCCAGCGACGACAAGCCAGCCTCCTACGTGTGCACATCGTCTCCGCCCCGCGTCCTCGATAAAGCAGCCGATCGTCGTCAAGCAAAGAGTCCGGTGACGGAGGCCAGGTCTACGTCGTGGGCGACATTAAAGCGCGTGCACAAGGCCGGGACGAAATCACCGCTTTTGACCTTTGTCGGTGATTTTTGGTCACAACCGCTAAACCGGTGTGAAAGTGATTTTCACGATTGTGACCCTTTTATAAATGCGGGGGCCTTGGCGTTTCCACCCAACATAAGCAGCCGGTAGCAAGCTAGCGTTCTGGACAACATGGAAACGCAAGTAGTAGCTAAGCGTTGCTACGCAGCAGCCTGATCGGTCAGAACCAGCTCATTTTGACCGACGTGGCACATGTGAACGCCAATGTCCTGGCGTTTACGGACTCGATTATAATATCTTGGCGCGCGGGCGCGAGGGCTAACGCGAATAGCTGCGGTCAGCCCTGGTCGGGCAGGTGCTGATGGACGAATCATGGCCGCCTCCCTCTCTTCTTCACTAAATCTCCTCGGATTCGCTATTTTGATCATCAAAGCGAGTAGATCAAGCATCCCCGAGTTGCTTGAGGTATTCTCTTCCCAATCCTTCATTTATTTTCAGCCAAGATTGGCTATTGTAGATGCATTTTTTCAAAGCAGGGTGGGACCCTAAGATGAGTTATTAGTGATTTGTTTGATGAATATTTTGGTTACATTATGTTTAGAAAGTAAAGACATATACTCCTTTGTGTTGAAGACATTCTTTTAGTTAACTTGTTTTAGTATTGGATTTAGAGAGAGACCATATTTGTTTGGATTAGGTTGAACCTATTATTTGTTATCAACAGTTGTGTGATAGATTCTTTAGGATAAATAGGTTTGAAAAAAGAATTGGTGCTGGTAATGTCGCTCGTTATTTGTATCTTTGGGATAATTTGTGGTAGTTCTCACACGATTTTGCCCAGGATGTTTGTAGTAGTTCATAATTTAAAGCATATATCATAAGGAATCCATCAATTTTATTTTGGCGAGATGTTTGTTTTGGATAAACCTATCCCGCACTTGATGATTATTATTACGAGGGAGAAGCATCGTACAAAGCTAGTGGAAAGAGGGGAGGCACTATGTATCTACATTGTTGATTCTCATATTGTGAGTAGTTTAGAGAAGTATATAACATTGTGCGTGTGTTATTTGTAGGTTCCGCCAAAGATTTCCGCTTGAGAGGCTTACAACCCACGTGAGTCCTTGAGGTATGACCGTCAGCTACGAGCCTTATTTTTAGAAGAATGGATCTTCCGCTTAGCTCTCAACTTTAAAGGCACACCACCATGGTTTAACTCGACGCTATTACCGGCGCCTTCTTACGGACCGCTGGAGGACGGAGACACACTCTTTTCATCTTGTTCTTGGTGAGACGACTGGGCTACTTTGGAGGATACGCGATGGTCTCCGGGTTCCGATCGAAAAGTGTGTGGCTCTTACCGGGAAGGTGAGGTCCGAGGGTGGCGACAAAGGGTTGCAGGTTTGGTTGGTGTTGAACCTCCCCCGTGGGATTCATGAAACAAAGAAGGATCCGAAATATCTGTGTTTTGTTCTCGTGGCTACAAGAACATTTTTACGAAAGTGCCCAGAGAATGCCAACAACCGGTTGTTGTGGGAGAGGTACGCTGTGGCTTACTTACGTAATCTTTTGACCCAAGTGGTGTTTCCTCGATCGCACGGGAGACACCGCCGTGGATGTTCTTGGACCCTCTTCGTAATCGGGATGTTAAGTGGAGTTGGGGGCTCAAGGCACTAGCCTTCTTGTACCGCTGTAATTCTAATTTGATGCATTCTCATTATACCTAAAAGAGATTTTTGCATGTGATTGTTTAATGTGTGTACAAATGTGCGCCTGGATGGAGCATGTATGAGGAGTAAGTCAAATCTTGTCTTGGTGGTTTTGTCGGCCCCGCAGATTTGGATGTGGGAGTGTATCCCGTAACAGGCGTAATCCTTGACCATTGTTCGAAGAACCTTTGGGAGTGGTTTTTGATTTGGATGAGGAGCGGTATCCCACTATCGCATACACGTGGGCTACCGCCCAAGTATCGAGTATCGCCGCCATGAGGCAAAGACAAGGCATATATAAGCGAGCTTGACATGCTTACTTACAACCGTGTAATTATCAAATGCCTTGCCATAATTATGATTTTTGTTGTTGTGCATGAGTCAAGTGACATGTTGTGATGTAGGTTAATTGGAGGTCGTACATGGTACTTAGGTAGTTCCCTTTGAGCAATATAGTGCCTTCGTGACCAATATCTTTGGCATGCAGCGCCTCACGATATGCTTTTTTGCCGCAGTGGCATCTTCCACATCGTGTTTCAAAGCAATTTGGAGTACAACAACGCACCCCGCCGGAGTATGTTGAGACAAGTGTGGTGCTACATAGGTGAGAGTTTCTTGTACCATATGTTGATCAATGTGTAACCACAGAAAAAATGAAAATGATACCTCGACATTTCACATGCTTTGTAGGACTTGCCGACAACACAACAAGAATGTCACACTGGGAGGATCACCATCTTATGTGGGTGGACATGTGGAATGCTCAGAGGAATGCCCGAGTTGAAGATGATCACACACCGATAAACGACGAGGGGCATATTTAAGGCATTTGGAGTGGCTTCGCAAAGAGTACAGAGTTATCCTTATGGGTGCTTGGACTCGCGGCCGATTGCTTGGAAGTAATGCCAAGTGAGGCTGTCATGGTGCATTCAACAACTCTATTAGGGAGACCATTGAGCTAATTTAGATTATGGCCCTCCGCGATGACCGAAAGTGGTATGTCTTTTTGTGTCTTTTTTTGAACATGTGTCATTTCCTCATGAGCGGTGTGTCACTTAAGTTTTATTCAGTACCCGAGCTATGGAGATGCATCAATGATAGTAATGTGGTGCTTGGTCAAGACCCAGTAGAGAAATGCATTGGGTCTCAAGTTAGGAGCACTCAAGGTGTTAGAGGCCTTCTTAATAGTGAACATGTGTTTTATATCATGTGAACTATTTTTTGCATATTTACATGTCACCGCCTTTTCCTCCGCAGTATGGGTTAGAATCGCTGTCGTAACACTAGCCGCTTTACTTTCTTGCAATGGCGATGGGTTCATCCACGGATGTATGTAAGCACGTGTTCAAGATAGAATGGATGTGCTTTCTTCCGCTGTCCATCTTCGAGCTGGGCGACGTGCTTCTTCCGTCACCATCTTCTAGCCGAAAGGTGCTTCTTCGAGCCGAGTACCTGATTGATGAACAGGAAGATGAAGAGGAGGAGATGCATTTCACGATGCGGATCCGGACTATGAGGAGCTTGGGGCTTCAGATGGAAGATGCCCCACAGCCAACTCAACCTTCTCAGTCAAGAAGCATCACGAAAGTTAGCTCAAGAACCATCCGACGCCTCGGGATGGCGTAACACTCCAGAGGGCTATTGCACAATGTGGGGAAGATGGCTGCGAAAAAGAGGCAAGAAGTGAAGTGATGACCTGATGCTAACTTGTTAGTTCTATATCCGGTGACCTAGAAATGAAGAAGAAGCTTTAGATGGAGCCAACTTGTTAGTTCTATATCCGATTAACTTGTTATGTTTTATGTCCGAAGGACTTGTTAGTTCTATGTCACGAAGACTTGTTAATTATTATGTAAGCTGGATCATGCTAAGTTCAAGGTCGTAAAATATGTCCTTCATTGCTATACCATTGCTACACTTGGCATTTATATTGTGAAAATTGTTTGATTATCAAACCGTTATTGTAATTTTGTTACCACGATGGAATGGGCAATGGGTTTGCTGTGTTCGCATAAAGGGTATGTAAACGCTAAAGCCTTTAGAGTACATACATGAAAGAGTTCCAGGGCAACAAGAAGGTTCGCGATGAAATGCACACGAATGTCCAAAGCATGGCACAGCTTCACATCATTGCTCTATTGTGTAGAGCAAGGCCCTTTCCTTCTTCTTCTTCCTCTCTTCTTCTTCCTCTCTTCTTCTTCCTCCTCCTCCCTTTTCCTTATGAGGTGAGCCTCCTTAACCACCCTCTCCATGAATATCTCGATTATCCCTCTCTTGTTTTTCGTTTGCAATCGCTTTCAAAGCTTCATGGTTCTTTCTTCAAAATCCTTTGGACGCTTCAGGCTCCTCACATTTCCTCACCAACGCTTGCCCTTTAGCGCATACATCGCATTTGCACGCCTTCTCTAGTTCCTTCCTC
>CM038674.1:249481321-249643180 GCA_021605145.1 Aegilops bicornis
TTGATAGAATGCGAGCGAGCTTTTGCCGCGTCGCCTCCTCCTCCAAAGGCGTCAAACTGTCCTGCCCGATTGAGCTCGGCTTCTCTTTCTTCGTACATGCGCCTTGAGGTGAGTCATGAATTATGTCGCAGGCAAAACTGCCTCTGCGCCGTATACTCATAAAAAATGGTGTGAATCCGGTAGTGCGATTCGGCGTGGTCCGCAGCCCCAGTCTGGTCGAGCTCCTCTACCCGGTGTGTTAGATTCCTTGAGGGGCCGCACTAATGCAGGTTTAATGCCGCTCATGATTAGACCATTTGCTCGCTCGACTTGACCGTTAGTTTGAGGGTGATAGACTGAAGCGTGGTCGAGCTTGATGCCCATGTTTTTGCACGAGTTTGACCTCGTCGGCCGTGAAGTTCGTGCCGTTATCATTGATGATCTTTGTGGGGGCCGCGTAACGATTGTACTACCCACGATATGAAGTCTATCACCGGTCCGGATTCGGCCGTCTTAACAGGCTTGGCCTCTATCCATTTGGTGAATTTATCCACCATGACCAATAGGTATTTTTTGCTTGTGGGTTCCCCTTTAGGGGTCCAACCATGTCAAGCCCCGGACCCGAGCGGCCGGTGATGGGTATAGTTTTGAGGCGGTGGGTGGCATGTAGCTTTGATTAGCAAAGAGGCGGCAACCGGCGCATCAACTGGACTAAGCCACGAGCATCTGCCCGGGCCGTCGGCAAATAAAATCATGTCTGGAAGGCCCTTGCCTACAAGGGCCCGAACTGCGGCGTGGTGCCCACCGAGTCGGCATGAATTTCAGCGGAAAGATTCGCCCTTCCTCATCAGCGGATACACCTTTGAAGGACTCGGTTGTGCTTTTCTTATAAAGCTCTCCCTCATGGACCTTATAGGCTTTAGATCGCCGTACTATGCAGCGGGCCTCATTTTGGTCCTCGGGAAGTTCTGCCCTAGTTAGGTAGGCTAGGAATATTCGTCCGCAGGCAATGACTGCCATTATTTACGTGGGCTGAAGGTGTTACGTTGGCGAACCGACCCGATTATGTCGAGTGTTGATTGTCGGGCGATACGGTTGGGTCCGGATTGTTGTTTCCGGACTCCCCTCCCATATCTGGATGGCTTGAATAGCCGCTCCGGGAAGATGTTGGGAGGGGCGGCATCGCGCTTTGCACCAATCGTGCCAATCGTACGCCACCTGGTTATTATCCGGGCTATATGGTGAAATTCGAGCCCTTCAAGCCGAGCTGACATTTTTAGGGCGGCGTTGCGGTAAGCTGCCATTTTGGATCCTTGGCATCGAAGTCTCCATTTATTTGGGATATCGCGAGGTTGTTGAATCGCGCACCTCTAGGCGTTTAATGCCCATGGAGACCGCCATCCGGAGGCCATGTAGAAGGGCCTGCGTGTTGACTGCGTTGTTGGAGTCCGTGTACATTATCACGAGTACGTATTGAGCTGTGTCTCCGGTTGGGGAGACGTCGGAGACTGACGCCAGCCCAGCCGACCAACATTTTGGAGCCGTCGAAGTGCATGATCCAATTGGAATATCGCGGCGTACTCTTTAGGGAGTTGACTTCGATCCATTCGGCGGCAATCGGCAAAACTTGTGACTTAATAACTTCGCGGTGGCTTATAGGCTATGTCGAATGGGGGAGGAAGGGATCCTTTAGGCAAAGCCTTGTTAAGGTCCTTGAAATCGACACATAGGCGCCGAGATTTGTCCTTCTTTGGTACCATCACCGGGTTTGCTAGCGATCCAGGATGTTTTATATCTCTGATGAATCCGGCCTCCAATAGTTTAGCTAGCTCCTCTCTCCACATGGCCTGTCTTTTGGGTTTGGAAAAGCGCCGAAGAAACTGTTTAAGCGGCTTGAATCCTTTTGGGATATTTAGGCTGTGCTCGGCCGGCCGGCGTGGGATTCTGGCATGTGCGAAGGGTGCCGAGCCAAAAATATCCCAATTTTAGCGTAGGAATTCTCGTGGTCTTGGCGTCTACATCGAGGTTTAATTGTGCCCCAATGGAGGCCCGTTTTGTAGGAGTCCGTTGGATGGACTTGGAATTTGACTATTTACGTCGCTGGTTTTAAAGAGGTGGACTTGGATCTCTTGCTCGAGTATCACATCGTCCATGTTCACCGTGGAAGCGCACATAGTGAGTTCCTCGACCGCTAGGAGCTTCGGATAGTGCCTCGAGGGCGGTGCTTGGCTGTCTTATTTTTCGGTAGCGGAGTGCTATGTCGGGTCCTTTGGCAAGAGTGATGATTCTGTTGGGCCGGGCATTTTGAGCTTCATGTACCCGTAATGGGGTATAGCTTGAAAAATTGTGAATGCCTCTAGCCCTAATAAAAGCGTGATATCCGGCTAGCTGAGCAGGGGCCACTTGGAACGTGACCTCCTCGGACCTTTAATTATCCGGTGAGCTGAACACCACATCCAGTGTGATTTTTCCTGTACAGCATGCTTCCCGATTGGGGATTATTCCTCTAAAGGTTGTGTTGCTTCCCTCAATGCGGCTCCAGTCTATTTCCATTTTTCGGAGGGTTTCCTCGTAAATGAGTTCAATCCATTGCCGCCCGTCCATGAGTACCTTGGTTGGCGAAAGCAAATCCACTAATGGGCCGAGGACCAATACAATGCGGCTGGTGCTCGGGCTGTTGAATTTAGGTTAAATCCTTTGGCGTTGAAAGGTAATAGCCGTGTCACTCCATGGGTTTATTGTTGCTACCTGGTAGACTTGACAAGGCTACTTGCGGAGTGTTAGTTTTTCGCATATTATTTGATCACGAAAGTCTGTTATTAATACCCGTACTTGGTATTCTTTGGGCTGGTGCTTTCTGGAGCTAGAAGCTCTTAGCCACTTTGGCCACCTGCCGTAGTATCCAACATGCTCTAAGGCTATGAGTTGGAGTGGCGCCCTCTGTACTATGAATTTTGCGGGGTCCATTGAGCCATCCCTCGATGCGGTTCCATGCCCTTTAGAGGGTTTTTGCTTTTTTGGTATTTAACCCGGTGCACAGTGATGATGCACCCTTTTATTTCGGACTAGGGTTGTATTGAGGGGCGGATTATCCTAAAATTTGATTTCGGTTTTCGAGGTGCTCTCCATCACAGTTACTTTCGTACTATGGGCCTTGGTCAACAAAGCGTGTAATTTCCTGACGACTTATGGCATTTAGGATTCCTTGTCCGTGCAATTGTTGCGAGAAGAATGAAATTGCGTCCTCCTCGCGGCAATCCTTTATCCACATCCATAACCGGAGAATCGCCCGATAATGATGTATGTTTCAGCGGGCTCTTGCGGATTTAGGATAGATCGCTTATATTCGGGTGGGCGGGTGGGAATTAAATTGAACCCCGTCCAATCTAAGACTCAAGGGCCAAGAAGTTTCCGAACTTGGAAGCTTGGGTTTTGGATGTTATCAATGAATCTAGCCCACGCTGTTGTAGAGTTGAGGGCTTGAGTGACGTCCGTCCCTCGCGGGAATCCGGCATGGAGGGTCGGGGAATCCGGACATAATTAGTCCTTAAGATAGAAGAAGAATTCGCTGTATTGTTCCTCTACCACCTGACAACGTGGTGGGTAACACAGGGAGGATTGATCTCTCTGCAGATCGATTTTAGGCCCAATCGATGCGTAGTACAGCGACTCCCGAGTGACGATCACGATCAAGAGCTCATTTAAGGAAGAAGCTCCATCGGATCTAGCTGCTCGGCGAGTTGGAGTTAACGATGGAATTGCTTCGATGACCGAGAAGTCATCGTCGGCCTTAGCAATGGCGACGAGCAAGCGGTCATAAAAAACACGCCTAGCCGGAGAAGTTTGGCGGTGACCAAAGCTCCTTTTTAACAGCGGTGCCATCTTTAAAAGGCAGGATGAGGCATCCTTCACAGCGGCGGCAGCACGAGAGGACCTCTCAATGAAAGCACCAATATCGATGTCAAAACCGGCCCGGATCTTTCGGGTAGGGGTCCCGAGCTGTCGTCTAAGCGGATGGTAACGAGGAGACAAAGGGACACGATGTTTTTACCCGAGTTGGGCCCTCTCGATGGAGGTAAACCCTACTCACCTTGATTAATATTGATGATATGGGTAGTACAAGAGTAGATCTACCATGAGATCAAAGAGGCTAAACCCTAGAAGCTAGCCTATGGTATGATTGTTGTTCATCCCTACGGACTAAAACCCTTGGTTTATATAGACACCAAAGAGGGTTAGGGTTACCGCAATTCGGTTACAATGGTAGGAGATCTACATATCCATTATCACCAAGCTTGCCTTCCACGCCAAGGAAAGTCCCCATCCGGACAGGGCGAAGTCTTCAATCTTGTATCTTCATAGTCCGAGTCGGCCAAAGGTGATAGTTGACCATCCGGACACCCCTAATCAAGGACTCCCTCAATAACCGTCATGCGGATCTGACATATCCGGCGAGCCAAACTGCTGACGGACAAAGCTCATTTGAGCTACGTCATGATATATTGTCTGAGTAGCCGCACACCCACTATGCTACCTGGATGAAGTAATGGATCATCAAATCCCGAGGTTTCAAACCCGTAAACAGCCGAATCATACGATGGCACAGCAGATCCTGCGGTATGGATCGAGGACTACCTCCTTCATATCCACATGGCCCTTGGTGATGATCTGCATGCCATCAAATACCTCCCACTCAAGCTTAAAAGGACCAGCTCGGCATTGGCTTAACAGCTTGCCGCCAGAGTCAATTGGTTGTTGGGAAGACACGGAAATCGCATTCCTCGATAACTTCAGGGCACCTATATCTTCGACCTTGGGGCGCCCGATGACCTAAGCCACATAATTCAGCAGCCATAGGAATCGGCGGACAATTACAGACCACGGTTCTAACCAAGAAAAATCAAATCGCCGCCTGTCCGGATCACGAGGCCCTTGCAGCCTTCAAACATAACATCCGCGATGAGTGGCTTGCGGCACCTAGGGCCGGGAAAAGCGAAATCCATGGCAGCCCTCACAACACTCATGACCCGCTTTGCGGGAGAAGACAGGTAGCTAGCTTCGTAGTAACAACATGACCAAGAGCACAGTAATTGGATACCAAGGGCAGCAATGGCGGTCGGCGTCGCAACAAGCACAAGCACCGCGTGCAGCGATAATGCTGAGGATCTGGCGATCGATGCAGGATTCGAGCTCTAAGCGGTCGTGGAAAAATCCATTCAAAAGAAATACTCGGGCCCGTCCAATTTGGATCGAATACTTTCGATCGCTCGTGCGAATACACGGCACCCCAAAAGCGATAACCACACCAGCGGGGATTGTTGGGTGTTTAACGAGCGAGGCAAGTTAAATGCGAAAACAATGACAAGGGGCTGCATAGCGATGGCGAGGAGCCCGGCCGCCCGAACAATAGAGGGCGAAGGGCTTCCCCCACAAGTGCGGACGGTGAACATGATATCACATAACCCACATACCCAAAAGGAGGCGGAAGCATGCACTAAGGGGCGTATATGCGATGGGCAGTCGCCCCAAAGTTCAATCCGTGGTCCTCCTGCCCGATCACTTTTGATCGAAGGACCACCCACTAACATCCGCCATGGCGGATTCGCGCGATAGTTCTAGACCCAATCATTGTGGATTTCACCTCACTAGAGTCACGATGGGCCGGCGGCAACCCTTCGAACACCTGCTTATCCCGGGATCTGATCGCAAAATGGGCATAGAGCCCTCAAGTTAAACCCACAAAGGCGACCTTTAAAAGGCGTCATACCAGGTGTAGAGGCCAATGTATAGGCTCGATTACACTTGAAGTGGTCTTGGATCCCGGATAACTTCGAGCGAGGAATTAATCTTTGACATAGTCCCGTTCGGCGGCTATCATACCTTTGCTTTCGGACGAACCGCATTAGCAAAGTTCAATGCGGTGCCGCACTATGCATACCTCAAGCTCAAGATGCCGGGCCCTCGAGTCATTACGGTCAGCGGAAACACGAGCAGCTCTCTCCGAGCGGAGGAGCATCTGGCCTGACCCTCATGGCCCGGAAGTACAAAAGCAACCTCTCAAAGGCAATTCTCGAGTCCGGTACATTAAGCGTCCGGGACAACTGTCAACAGCGCCGGAGTAACCTACAACAAGACCGCTGGCACGTTACGACGCAGCGTAGCAATGCGGCTAACCCGGACCTCGCGAAATTGCGAAACCCGATTACTACGCGTACATAATTACGCTCTGGAAATACCATGGGCATAGGGGAGAGCACGAACACGGCATGCCCGAGCAGCAGCTCAACCGCACCGGGGCTCCCGATTGTGTCATTCCTTTTTTCTCTTACTTTCGGGACTCCGTTCTCAAAAGCCTGTCCGTGATGAAATCATGAACACACGATGCAACAGCGAGGAAGCGGCTTCGTCAAGTGTCCGGTGGTCTCTATAGCGAAGCGGTATACTTGTTTCACATATCATCCTGGCTAAGCCTGGAGAAGGACATGTCAAATAGTCCCGTCCCTTGCTTATCGCACTATTTGTATCGTCCTGCTTTTACCGCAGCCTTTTTGAATAAACAATATATAGCTTCTGACTATTATTGCATTCCTTTTTATGAAAATATGTTCATTTATGACATTGTGCGTGACCGTACACTTTAGTGCGGCCAATACACCAGGGGCTTAAGTACCCCAAAATACGGTGTGATAAGTCCGAACACTTTCACAAGTGTGGCACCCCGAACTTATAGCATTATATGCATCGGCTCCGAATCATGTCTTGGGTCAATAGTTGGGTTTGCCCGGCTCCCATGTTTTGGCACCTTACGTTCCGTTATATCGGCTAAGGTAGCGCTGGGAGAACCACTGCGATTGTGCCCCGGTTGAGCTGGGTTGAGCACCTCAGTGGAAAGCTAAAACTGACCCGTCATGATAGGCGAGAGCGATGCGCTGTTCGAGAGGTTTTCGAGTCCCTAAAGACTTATGCCGCTTAGGCGAGGAGCCGGCTTTGTCCGGCCTAAGCGTGAATGGCGCCCTGAACTCGGTCTTCGAATACTAGGGGCTTAGCTGAAATTTAAAATTATAGAATTCTATGGCTAAGTGAGAGTGTTCAAGCATTATAGTCTGGTTGCCTTGTTAGATTGCGTTAGGCGCCTCCCTCGAAGGACCCAAGAATGGTAAAGAGCACTCAAGTTTATCCCGAACACCCGACACTTTTCGTGGCATGGGGCGAGAAATAACGACTCGCCATCTCTCAATTTAATAAGCGGCCGCAAAGAAGGTAATATTTTAAATTCCACAGGCGTTGCTTAAGCGCTATATGAACAAGTTTTCAGCGTCTGAGGATAACAAATGCGAGTTTACTCAAAAATTACATCTTTGGAGCATTCACCCGCTATAAAGGCGGGCACCCTCTGAGGACACCCTCATAATACATCTCGGGCTTGCGATGCTCCTTGCTCGGTGGTGGTCCGTCCGTCACAAGCTTCTCGGCGTCCATCTTGCCCAGTGCACCTTAGCTTGCGGGCAAGGCCCTATAAACACCTTGATGCATCTGAGCAGCTTGGCGACTTCAATCCATGGACGAGGCATCCACCGGCCGCCTCACCGGCCAGTAGCTCCAGGCATGGCTTCCTTAGGCCACAGCCGAACTATGAGGCCCTTCATGGCCTGTTCGGCCACCTTATGGAGCTCGACCAGGTGCTTAATTTGGTCGCTCAAGGCTGCCAGGTGTCCGACCTCGACATCTTGAGACGAGAACACCTTCTCCGTCGAGCTCCCCTCCTCGGTTCGGTAGAATCGCAGCGGCATCGGACACTGCTTCTTGGGGGCAGATCTGCGAATGCTCCTAGAGAACTCCGGATTCAGGTAAGTAACAAGTAATTCACTTTCACGTGCTTGCTTTGCATAAAGAATGCCTTACCGCCGCTATCTTCTTCATCGCCTCAATTTCTGGAGGGCTTTTGGGCTTGACCTTAGCGGCCTTAGGCGCTCTCAAGGGCAGCGAGCTCGGACTCTCGAGTCTTTGAGTCACGCTCCAAACTCGTGTTTTCCACGAGAACACAGAGCTCTTGCCGCACCTCCGCCACCCGCGCCTCCTGCTTCTCTCGCTTTCGGCGCACTCGCGGCTGCATTGCTTTCGGCCTTGGACACACGCTTCCTTGAGGTCACCACCTCGTTCATGGCCCTGTAATACTCACGTTATTCCTGTCATTTTTTGCAACCACATCTTTTATATACTTCCATAAGGTATTACTTACCTTCCTTGTCCTCGAGCTGATTTTTGGCAAGGCCGAGCTCATTCTCGGACCGCTCGAGGCTCTGCTTCAATGCATTAACCTCCATGATCGGTCTTGGCGGAGGTCGGCAATGGCTTTGCATTCCCGTATTGACATACTTATGTTAGACTCCTGCGTACATCTTTTAGATCCTCGGTTCGGCTTTTCTTTCCGAACACCAAAGCTGAAACATCGAGAGGCTCTTGTCTATCTTGTTAACATTTTTACATATCTTAAATACATACCTCAAAGCTTTGTTAGAAGGCTGGCACGAGCTTCATCAGCCCGCTCTTGGCGGGCCCGAACTTCTGGATCACCACACTCATAACGATGCGGTGCTCACCGTCGATGGGCGCCATTGGCGCCTCCGGCCAAATATCTGGTGCCTCCGGTTGGGCGGAGGTCACCGTCGCGATCTTGCCCTTCTTACGTAGGGGCACGCTGCCGGACTCGGAACCACTTGAAGGTTCGGTGCGAATCGGCCGAGGTTGGACTTAGAGCCCTTTGGGGTCCCGTCCCTTCTTTGGAGTTCGGAGGTTGCCTTGCGGCGCCTCTGGACCACCTCCTCTGGCTGGGCCCTTTGGGACCCCACCTCGGCGTCATTCGCATGGCCTTGAGGAGAGAGAGGCAGGCTGGAAGTGGTGATATTCACATCCGACGAACCCGAGGAGCCGCTTTCGTTGAAGCGTCGAGTCCGTCCTTGGGCGGGCTGCATAGTTATATTCGGCGTTAGAAGATATTCTGCGGCAAATGGAGCGCCATGAGTTATTACGGTGTCAGGACACTTACGATTTACGCCGAGCTTGGCCCTCGGCCGGCCACTCCTCTTCATAAATCGTCGGCGTTGGTGGAGTAATCCGGAGGAAGGTCCTTCCCTTCTTGGACCCTCCGGCCTCCCGGTTAGGCGGCCTTCCCTTTTCTTCTCTCCCCGGCTGAGAGGCCTCTTCCTCCTCCTGCGTCTTCGCGGGAGAGTCCGCCTCGAGTCATCGAGCAGCAGAGTCCGGCACCACCTAGCGTCGGGCACTCTTTCCAGTGCCGTGGCCTTCTTCTTGACACCACATGAGGTGCGGAACCCACCGGCAACCCGTCAATCGAGGCGTCCGCTGGAGTCTTCGGCAAGGGGCCCGGACGGTTAACCTGCCGGATGTCTTCTGCCAATCTGTCAAAGGTAAGGGAGTTTAGATCCTGCGTGAAGTCAAACTATGAAAAACAAGTGTCCTATAAAGGGTAAAAATAGCTTACCTCGGCTGGCTTGGCTGCGAGCTGAATCCGCGATCTTGATGGCGGATGCACGGGAACCTCGGCGCCCTTGAGCAGCACCTTCCGGGCATCTTACGTGCGTGAGTGTCCGAAGAGCACACTCAGGAACTAGTTGCTGTGTAGCCGGATCAAACTCCCACAAGTTGAAGGCCCGTTGTTGTACGGGAGGATCCGGCGGATGAGCATGACACAGACTACATTGACAAGCTTGAGCTTCTTGTTCATCGGGTTTTGGGCCGGAGTTTGGAGTCGGTCAGCTCTTCGAATTACCCCATGCCAGGCCCGTCTCTTTCCAAGAGGTGAGCCGTGTAGGGAAGCAGATGTCGAATTCGTGGGCATTTGCCCATTTTAAGATCCGCCTTGCTCGGTGATGTAGAACCACCCGGCGCCACCCCTTTATGGTCTCCACGAAGGAGCCCTCGAGCCATAGGGCGTTGGCCATCTTGCCCACCATGGCACCTCCGCACTCCGCTGGCGGCCGCCCACTACCTTGACTTGACATTGAAGGTCTTGACCATAAGCCGAAGTGGGGCTGGATGTAGAAGGAAGGCCTGCACCGGACGATGAGCAGCCGAGATGTTGAGGATGAAATTGAGGCGGATCGTGGAAATCCAGGACCATAATAGAACATGAGCCCCGGACAAATGGGTGAAGTGGAAAACCTAGTCATGGAGGAAGTGGGTGAGAACACCACCCTCTCATAGGGCACAGGGGTGAGGATGAGCTGCCCTTGTTGGGGGAGCCGATGCGCGATGTCCTTGGACAAGTATCCGGCCTTCCATGACTTTTGATGTGCCCCTCCGTGACGGAGGAGGCCATCCTGCCTCCCGCTCCGGACATGGCTGGAGAAGGTTGAGGTGGGATGTCGCGGACTTAGGCGCTGGAGCTCAAGCTAGCGGAAATGGATGAGCAAAGGAGGAAGAAGGCGATGCATGAAAAAGTGGATCCTTATCCCCTTATATGAATGAAGACGAAGCTATGCATCCCCACCGACTGGTAAAACTTCGCTTATCTCCCAAGCGCCATAATAAATGGCGCGGTTGGGTTCTACGCCCGTATTGTTGAGAATCCGGAATAAGGGAACACGATCTACTGCTTTGACAAGGCGTGCCAAGGAAACCGCCTCGCTAAGCAGCCTTGTTGAGGTGGGGCGATAAAAAGCGATTAGAATAAAGACTTGGCCGTGGTGTGATGTCACATTTGCGGAATCGTCGGCCAGTTGAATTTGTGTAAATATTATTCTCTCTCTGATGGTATGTGGAACTTATTTTTGAGAGCGGACACTATCCTTGTGTTCAAAATCTTCTATGAAGTATTCGGTGGAGGAACCCGCCTTGCAATGTCGAAGACAATCTGCCTTCCGGACTAAGTCGTCATTGAAGCTTTGGTTCGAGGGGCTCTTGGCGAGTCTGGGTTAGGGGTGTCCGGATGGCGGACTATGACCTTTGGCGGACTCACGGACTATGAAGATACAAGATTGAAGACTTCGTCCGTGTAATAGGATGGGACTTTCCTTGGCGTGGAAGGCAAGCTTGGCGTCTGGATATGTAGATCTCCTACCATTATGGCGACTACTGTGTAACCCTAACCCTCTTGATGTCTATATAAGCAGGAGGGTTTTAGTCCGTAGAGACGAACAACGATCATACCATAGGCTAGCTTCTAGGTTTAGCCTCTACGATCTCGTGGTAGATCTACTCTTGTACTACCCATATCATCAATATTAATCAAGCGGGAGTAGGGTTTTACCTCCATCAAGAGGGCCCGAACACAGGTAAAAACATCGTGTCCCTTGTCTCCTGTTACCATCCGCCCTAGGCCTTACGATTCGGGACCCCCTACCCGAGATCCGCGGTTTTGACACCGACCTCCCCTCTCTCGTGGATATCTATTCGATGTAATCTTCTTTTTGCGGTGTGTTTGTTGAGATCGATGAATTGTGGGTTTATGATCAAGACTATCTATGAGCAGTATTTGAATCTTCTCTGAATTATTTTATGTATGATTGGTTATCTTTGCAAGTCTCTTCGAATTATCCGTTTGGTTTGGCCAACTAGATTGGTAGTTCTTGCAAAGGATAAGTGCTTAGCTTTGAGTTCAATCTTGCGGTGTCCTTTCCCGATGTGTGAAGGGGCAGCAAGGCACGTGTGTATTGTTTCCATCGAGGATAACAAGAAGGGGTTTCTATCATATTGCATGAATTTATCCCTCTACATCATGTCATCTTGCTTAAGGCGTTACTCTGTTTTCATTAACTTAATACTCTAGATGCATGTTGGATAGCGGTCGATGAGTGGAGTAATTGTAGTAGATGCAGGCAGGAGTCGGTCTAATTGTCTCGGACGTGATGCCTATATACATGATCGTACCTAGATACTCTCATAACTATGCTCAATTACATCAATTGCTCAACAACAATTCGTTCACCCAAGTAAAATACTTATGCTCATGAGAGAAGCCACTAGTGAAATCTATGGCCCCGGGTCTATTCTCTATCATATCAATCTTCCATCACTTTATTATTGCTTTGATTTTTACTTTGTTTTTATTTTACTTTGCATCTTTATACCAAAAATACCAAAAATATTATCTATCATCTCTATCGGATCTCACTCTAAGTAAGTGATCACGAAGGGATTGACAACCCCTAATCGCGTTGGTTGCATTGAGCTATTTGTTTTGTGTAGAGTGCGAGGGACTTGCGGCGTGGCCTCCTCTTTGGATTGATACCTTGGTTCTCAAAAGCGAGGGAAATACTTACGCTACTCTGCTGCATCATCCTCTCCTCTTGAGGAAAACCAGCATAAGCTCAAGGCGTAGCAAGAAGGATTTACGGTGCCGTTCTTGGGGAGTCTCGCAAAAGTCAACATACCAAGTACCCATCACAATCCCTTATTCTCGCATTACATTATTTGCCATTTGCCTCTCGTTTTTCCTCTCGCCCACTTCACCCTTGCCGTTTCATTAAGCCCTCTCTTTTCCGGTTGCCTTGATGTCTTACTTGACTAAGCTTGCTCGTTTGGTTGAAATAGTTGAGTGTGACGCACGGATAATTAAGCCACAGTAACCCTACGCTAATGATGCCATGTCACCTCGATTTCTGTTGCTAATCTCGCGTTAGTTTGAAACCGATTCGAATTCAAATTCAAAATCAAGCAAACAATAAAAGATTTCAAATATTAAAACTAAAATGTTGAATTGAGCCAAATAATTAAGTAAAGTAAGGTTGGTGGATAAACCAAGTCTTTATAAAAGCGTTTAAATGCACTTAACTAAATAAAACAGTAGCAAAGACAATTATTTCCATGCTTTTAGATTAATAAACAAATATTAAACTAGTTTATTAGTCACCAAACTTTTTTAAAGCGTTGGGTTATTCGGAGACATTAATTTAGGAGCTATCGTCACAAATTGGTATCAGAGCCGACTGCCTGTAGGAATCCCCCTTTCCAACTCCTTGGCCGAAGTCGAGTCTAGACATTGCAAAACTTTTACTAACATGATTGTATGTCTTACGGGCTGCGTTGCCATTGGGTGGTAGTAGGATCTTTTATTCCTCATCCTATACTCTGGGACTCTGATCTCTCTTCTATTCGGGTTAAACGATTTTTACTAAAATCTAACTTTAGGTTCTCGAAAATACTTTCTCCCGGAGAGGCCCTTCAGTCCAGATGATCACCGGCGCACCGAAGATTTGAGATACTCTTTGATATTCTCTCGAGACTTTGTGCCCATCACTTTTGCTATTCCGACCACCGATAAATCCTTATGGATAGCGCTTACACTTGCCATTCATACGATCATCCCCATTGATCTTGTTATTACAAGATACCCGAAGTTTTCTCTATTGTTAAGGAATACTTTGTGCCCTCTTGCCTAGCAGTTCTTGGCCACATGAATACCCCTTCAAATAAATCCTCGCACTTGTCGAGTATCCGCTCATCGATTGTTCATGTGTTTCACAAAAGTCTTCAAAATACTATTCGATCTTCGAAAATCCTCTGGAGCCTTTGGCTCTTGAAATTCTTAACTTGCTTGCATTATGGTTAATCCCATAAGTCTCGTAGTCTTATTGACATTCCTTGTCATTATCATTTTGAGTCTGTTGACTCAATATGTTTAATGAATACACACAATCATCATTGATCCTTATAAATTACCTTTCCGGTGGGCTGCCATTCTTTTAAGCTGGAATGGGTTCTCGACCAATCAATTGTAGATTGATTGTACCTAAGGGTATTCAACTTATCCATCCCTAATCGAGCATTGCTTCGATCCCTTGATTTGGAAATCATAATTCCTTTGCATTTGACAATTGAGTTAGTCGAGTTGTTTCTATAATCTGATCTCCTTGCATTCTTCTTCCTCTAGTTGAGTACCGATGCTCACGTCCAGTTCCTTGTGGACCACGGATCCTTTGTTGGATTTTATTTGACGATGTCCTTCATATTCAATAACCTTGTGAGCCTTCCCTCAGATGCATAATGCCTTTGGTAAATTGTATCCTCTGCTTTCTCAACCATGCTCAGCTTTCGAGCTGGTGGTATTTACTATTGAAGCTTCTGGTATATATTTCCACGATACCACGATGGGTTGAACCTATGCCTTCCTTAATATGTGTGAACTCGAAAGTTTTCACGAGTCATACACTTACGGTATTTTTCCGGATAAAATTTCAACACTACAACTTCCTCGAAGGTGAGAAGTGAATGAAAGGTTATGCATTGGAGAAGTGGGAGTCGACCTTGAACTTTGTGTTCATGCCCATGGACACGATGTAGATCTTATCATTAAAGCTTCTCTTAAATTAATTATTCCTTTGGTATAAGTTCATCTTATATCTGGGATCTGGCCTTTTGCAATCGTGGTTCCGACCATGTTCTCCTTTAAATACCATTTCTCGTGCGAGTTTAAGCATTTGTCTTCTGCAGAGCAATGCCCCAATCCAACCTCTACTTTGATCTATCATCGAGTATTACCCCCTGGTATCTTGAGATTATCTTGGGCGCATAACTTCTTATGAGTTCTTCATCAAGTACTACATTCTCATGATTACAATTTTTCACGGACTTGAGTTATTAAACACTCAAGGACATCGATAAGCTGAATCGAGTCCGCATCAGCGATTAAGCGACTCTTAGTAATCTTCTTTGCTTGCGAGTTTCTACCCGATCACATCTTCCCTAGCACGATCGGCTATATCATTCCGTGCTAAATTTTAAGCATGCTACCTGGTCCTTCTTCCCGAACGCGATTCTCGACGATGAACTAACCTTACGTCGATCCTCATCGTCATACCATTTCACCTTGAACAACAAGCTTGGTTTCAAGTTTGTGCCCTACCCATGGTTCCAATAACCTTCCGCTTCATCATTCCTTTGACTTGATGTCGTTGCTGATTGATTACATCTTCATGAAATCTATCGACAAATGTGTCGTGATCACCATCAACCTTATGAGCTCTTCTAGGATATCAATTGAGTTCATGATGAGAAATACCATCCTTGCCCCGATGATTTGTGTTATCTTTGACCACTTTATTGCCTTCCGTTCAACACAAACTTGTTACGTGTTTTGTGTTATACCTTGAGCTCCACCGCTATCCAGCATTTGTTCTTCTTTACCTTGGAGTATTACCATCTTTTAATATCAAGGATGTTGTGAGGACTGCTCCACCTCTTAAGTAATTCTTGGTATTGAGATGCTTCTCACCATCACCATTCTTTCTTGGTCCCGTGTTGCTTCCAACGGTGTACCAACAAGTGAAACAGTGCTGTTTGAATTCTGCCCTTCTAGCAAGCCTCTTGCTTTGAAGTTAATAATTGACCGTTCATTCTTAGACTATTGATTATTGAATCATCATTCCGACTTTGGTCGTGCAACCCAGCCCATATTCGGGTGCACCTCTCATCCAATGTTTAAGCGTATGTTCTCCTCGAGCATACACCATTTTATCATTTGATCCGACAAATGTTATCTCCTTGTTCACATAAGCTGTAGGAATCCACCTTTTTGGAAATCTCGAGGATTTTCATGATTCCATCAGCTACCCCTCATCCTCTCCTTGATTTAATGATGAGCTCTTGTTTTGGAACTTGCTCCCATAGTTCATTTCCGAGAATCTTACATGGTCATCTCGTCAATTTGTGTTGCATCTTTTCTTCTCGGTATCCACGAGTATGAGTTATCCTAATACCAATCAGATCTGAATCTCGGTAGGATATGATGGTTGGAAAATATTTCAAGAGTTATAACATTGGTCTTTGTATATGACCGGTAAGATAATGTCATGCCTAGCACCTCTGGCGGAGGCCCTATTATTATAGTTTCCTTTTTAGCAAGATTATCCATTTCTCCATGAGGAAATTGTAAGACTTATTCTACAAGTTGTTCCTAATGGATCCTTCCTATATCCAAAGTCGACCTTTGCTTGAAGACCATGTCAATGCTATCTCGAAGCATGTACGTGGTACTCTGATTTTCAATAAGAGCATTTGAAGCCCAACTAAATGTTTCTTGCTCAATTATCCAAACACCGTTGTATGGGTAATGTCATGAAAATTCTCTCTTGTACCTACAGAGTTTTCTACAGAATATCCTGTCATAGACATCATGCTCTGCTTGTCCTTGGGAAGGATATACCCCTGAAATATGTGTTTAAACACATTTTCCTTTCCATTGTCTTGTTCAAACTTTCTTATAATCTACTTAACTGAGCAGTGGTAATTCCCTTATTAGGTAAGCACCTCGTGGTACAACTACTGCCCGATAAGACCACATTACTATTGTTGGTGACATTTCGGTAATCACCGATGGGCGAGAACTTTGCCAATTGTTTACGCCTCGTTCAACAAGTAGGAAAGTTGCTCTCTTAGTTCCCCGATCCTTGGTACCGACATTGTTGCGGCATAGCTAACAAGCTATTCAGCGACATGCCTCCTGTCGGCGGCGGTGTAAGATGTCACCACCCTTCCTACTTTCAACCCATATGGTGGGCCCATAAACCCACAGGTCCCTTTGGATCGAAACCGACTCTTCTTTACAACCCGGATTGAATGTATCCTTTGCACACAACCGTATGTGATTGTGAGCTAAATTCTATACCATTATTCATCACGGAATCAAACACCATGTTATTCCGTTGTTCAAACCCCATTCCGGCTTACATCTGGGCATCGAATGATTGCACTGCCCATTTGAAACTTGGTACCATCATATATTGCACTCAACGAATTCACTAAAATACAACTCGTGGGGTACCTCGTGTATTTCCCATTGAGTTCACCGTCTGGTACCCAACTTTGTGGAGATCGTTATTAGGAGTATTTCCCCTGGCAGCGTTAAATGGGGCGATGGAATCCCGAAGAAAGGATGGCGACTTGATCGGTGACTTGAAGCGGAGAATTGAAGACATCAGCGAAGGGATCAACCTCTTGAAAGGGCAGCCAAGACCGAGAAGACTCGTTAGGTTTTTCGCTACCAGCACCTACCCCCCCCCCCCCTTACTCCACCGCTTAAATCTCGAGACGAGATTTCTTGTAGTGGAGGAGAATTGTGACGCCCGGATGATTAAGCCACAGTAACCCTCTGCTAATGATGCCATGTCACCTCGATTTCTGTTGCTAATCTCGCGTTAGTTTGAAACCGATTAAATTCAAATTCAAAATCAAGCAAACAATAAAAGATTTCAAATATTAAAACTAAAATGTTGAATTTGAGCCAAATAATTACGTAAGTAAGGTTGGTGGATAAACCAAGTCTTTATAAAAAGTTTAAATGCACTTAACTAAATAAAACAGTAGCAAAGACAATTATTTCAATGCTTTTAGATTAATAAACAAATATTAAACTAGTTTATTAGTCACCAAACTTTTTTAAAGAAGCGTTGGGTTATTCGGAGACATCAATTTAGGAGCTATCGTCATAATTATAAAACTAAAAGAAACTACAAGTAAAATAAAATAGAATAAAAGAAAATAGGAAAAGAAAAGAAAAACAAACAAGAAAACAAAAGGGAGAAAAAGAACCCCCCCTCCCTCATTTGGGCTTGACCCGGCCACCTGAGCCCACAGCCTACTAGGCCTCCCACGAAACCCTAACCCGTTGCCCACTCACTCCCCGATTCTCACTCCCTCTCTCGGCCCGCCTGTGAGGGGCAGGCGGAGTCGCCTCGAACCGAGCCCAACCATCCCACGATCTCCCACTCTGCCCCACGACCACCACTCCCCCCACTCGTTCGTTCTCCCCTCCCGATCCAGATTTGGATCGAGAGCAACCTGGCGCCCATCCCGTCGCCCACTTACGAACTACCCGCCTCCACAGCGGCCGTGCCGCCCTCGCCGATTGGGCCTTGCCGGAGCCCGCACCGCTCGTCCGCTCGCCGGAGCCGCCTCGCCATGGCCGCCGTCGACCTCGCCCGCCCGCGCACTCACCCTGCCGCCTGGGATCTCGCTGGGAGGACCGTCGTCGACCCCTGCTTCATCTATGCCGCTGGATCGAGGCCGGGGGCCACCACGTCGACGTACGCATCATCGCCCCAGTCTGCCTCCGCCTCGGCCCCCTCGCCCTCGTCCGCGTTGCCGCCACCGGACCGTCCCCATCCTCCTCCTCAACGGCCGACCCCAAGCCTCGCCGCCTCCGCTTCCCTTCAACGCAAGTGAGGCCCCGGCCTCTGCCTCCCTCTCTTTTCCTCTATCGCCGAACCCGACCACCGCGCCCCACAACTGCGCCCGGCCACCCTCGCCTCGCCACTGGCGCCCTCCCGTCTTCGTGCCCGCGATGCCACCGCAGCTCACCACGCGACCCGTCCGTCGTGGCCTCGCCCGGCTGATGCTTCTGTGCCGTGCGGCGCCTTCCGCTTCGCCCGGCGCGCCCTGCGTCGTCCGCCGCGCCCGACCTCGCGATGCACCGCCCTTGTCCCGTCGATGCCGTGGCGCGCTTGGCAGCGCTGGGTCCGGCGCCCGGCGTTGCCGGTGCCCATGCACTTTTGTTAGCCCGTTAGGTCTGGGCCTATAATGAGATGGGGCCCACGCCCGATGGTTAAAAAGGAGAAAATGAAATAAAAATTAGTTAAAAATAATTAATTAATTAATTAACGAGTTGATTAACTTAATTAATCCTGACAATTAACTTGCTAATTATCTCTTAATTAACTAATTAAACCTAATTAACCTACTAATATAACCTAACTACTGTTAATTAGTCTTAGTCAATGACGAACGGGACCCACATGTCAGTTGACCAATCAACATCCCTGTTGACTGCGGCGTCATCTTTGGCGTCATGATAGCGTCGGCGGAACAACATGTCTTTGGATAATGTTGAATTAAAAATATTTAAATTAATCCTAAAATGATTTAAAAACTTTAAAAATTAATATAAAATAAGCCGTAGCTCGGATGGAAAACTTTCTACATGAAAGTTGCTCGAGCAACGAGGCGAATCCGGATCGCGGCACTGTTAAATCGCCACGCGTCCCTAGCATAGTGAACCTGCAACATTTCACCTCCGGTTCATCTGAGAAAACCACGGAACAAGGGGATACTTTCAGGATGTTTCCCCCCTTCATCGGTATCACCTCGGACCGGCGTTAGAACACGTCTAGCTCTGCTTGTTGTCTGATATGCATCTGTTTGCATGGTATTCATTGTTTCTTCCCCCTCTTCTCTCACGGTAGACTACGAGACCAAGCTGCTGCTGCCAGTCTGACTACGGAGTTGGCGACCCCTCTCTCTTGCCGGAGCAACCGGGCAAAGCCCCCTTTGATCACCGGATATCGCCTACTCTTCTCTATCTGCTTGCATTAGAGTAGTGTAGCATATTACTTTGCTTTCGATTAATCCTATCTTCTTTGCATAACTTTGTCCTTGCTACTACTCTTTATGTTACCTTTACCTTTATCCTCTTGCTTAGTATAGGATGCTAGTGTTCCATCGGTGGCCCTACACTCTTGTCCGTCTGCCATGCTATACTCTTTGGGTTGTGATCACTTGGGAGGTGATCACGGGCATATACTATATACTTTACACTATTACATTACCTGTAATCTTTGTTGGGAGATGGGGGCTGAAAGGACGGTGGCTCCATCCCGGTAGAGGTGGGCACAGGTTCCCAGCCCCGGCCCCATTACTTTAATGGCGGAGGCGGCAGGCAGGTTGAGACCACCTAGGAGAGAGGTGGGCACTGGCCCTGGTCGGCGTTCATGGATACTTAACATGCTTGAGATCTTGGTATTTGATGCGAGTCGGCCATTTGGTCTATCGCACTAACAAACTACAGCGAGAACGATTATGGGCACTTTCGGCGTCGTGGTATCGGCCGAAACGCCGTGGCGTCGGCGGCGGCGGCCTTGCGCGGATTGGGCGTAAACTGCTCTTGTATTAAGGGGCTAGATTACGCCCGGGCCGCCGCATAGCGTCTGCGAGTGTGCTAAGGCGATGGGCGGACCCTGTGCGCATAGGTTTAGACCGGTGTCGCGACCTCTCTGTTGTGCCTAGGTGGGGCTGCGGCGAATTGATCTTCAGCGGCGGGCATGACCCGAGGAAAGTGTGTCCGGCCAAATGGGATCAAGCGTGTTGGGTTATGTGGTGCACCCTGCGGTGAAGTTAATCTATTGAATAGCCGTGATCTTGATAGCAGGGCGACTTGGAGTTGTACCTTGACCTTATGACAACTAGAACTGGATACTTAATAAAACACACCCTTCCAAGTGCGGATACAACCCGGTGGTCGCTCTCTCTCGAGGAGTTCTGAGGAGGGATCGCCGGGTAGGATTATTGCTACGTGATGCTACTTGGAGGACTTGATCTACTCTACGCTACATCTTTGCAAAGGCGGAGGCTGCCCGAGCGTAGTCTTGACGAGTTAGCTATCCCCTCTTATTACGGCATTCCATGATTCAGTCCTTGATATGTCCCTTTACACATTTATCCATGCATATGTAGTGTAGCTCCTTGCTTGCGAGTACTTTGGATGAGTACTCACGGTTGCCTTGTTCCTCCCCCTATCTCTACTCGATTGCTGCGACCAGACGATGGAGCCCAGGAGCGAGCGCCACCGTCGATGGCGACTACTACCCGGAGGTGCCTACTACTACGTGCAGCCCGGCGGCGACCGAGAGTAGTTAAGAGGATCCCGAGCGGGGAGGCTTGCGCCTCTTTCGTCTGTATCGGTTTGTGCTAGCCATCTTATGGCAACTTGTTTTAACTTATATACGTACTCGGATATTGTTGCTTCCGTTGACTCATCTATGATCGAGCACTTGTATTCGAGCCCTCGAGGCCCTTGGCTTGTATTATGATGCTTGTATGACTTATTTATGTTTTAGAGTTGTGTTGTGATATCTTCCCGTGAGTCCGTGATTTTGATCGTACACGTTTGCGTGTATGATTAGTGTACGATTGAATCGGGGGCGTCACATTGAGTATTTATTCCTAAACAAAGAAGCTAATATCTATGGATCCTCATCCAAACGCCAATCTTTTTAAGAGATCCAATTATAATGAACCAATTCCTAGTGATTTGGATGCACTATATTATCTTTATAAGCTTTTGCCTGAAATCCGTAAATCTGAAAATTGTGATGAAGTGCTTCACGATAGATCTTTAAATAAAAAGCATGATTGCAATGATTATATTATAAATTCTATTGATGTAAATTATGCTAATAATATGCAAAACCCTAAGCTTGGGGATGCTAGTTTTGCTATCTCCAATAGTCATGATTGGGAGATTCTTCTTATGATCTTGAAAATTTATTTAATCCCCATGATGAATATGAGATTGATAATATTGTTTGCAATAATATTAAAAGTGGGTTTGGAGAGGTCATGACTTTAGTTAATGTTAATCCCACTATTTCAGAAGAGTGTCAACTTTGCATGCATGTGGATCGTGTTGAAAATATTTTATGTGATAGCTATTTTGTTGAATTTGCTTATGATCCCGCATGTAATTATTACGAGAGAGGAAAATATGGTCGTAGAAATTTTCATGATAATAAATTACCTCTCGTTATGTTGAGATTGCTATTGTTTCTTTTGGCCTCCTTGCATATGCTAGTTTTGCTTGCCTTGATAATTTGTTTGCCTATTAGATGCCTATGCATAGGAAGTATGTTAGACTTAGATGTGTTTATCACGTGTTTTATGATGCTCTCTTTGTGCTTCAATTCTTGTCTTTCTTGTGAGCATCATTGAAATATCAATGCCTAGCTAAAAAGGCTTTAAAGAAAAGCGCTTGTTGGGAGACAACCCAATATTTTTCCTTGCTGCTTAAGAATAAATAATCCATCTACCTTCTGTTTAGATGTGGTTTTATGTTTCAATTAGTGTTTGTGCCAAGTTAAACCTATAGGATCTTCTTGGATGATAGTTATTTGATCTTGCTGTAATTTCCAGAAACTTTTGGTTCCACGAAAACAATTGTTAAAAATCACCAGAACGTGATAAAATAGTGATTTCAATTGCTTATGATCAATAAATAAATTTCATAGGTCTTCCTATTTTGGCTGAATTTTTGGAGTTCCAGAAGTTTGCGTTAGTTACAGATTACTACAGACTGTTCTGTTTTTGACAGATTCTGTTTTTCGTGTGTTGTTAAGCTTATTTTGATGAATCTATGGCTAGTAAAATGGTTTATAATCCATAGAAGTTGGAATAAAGTAGGTTTAACACCAATATAAATAAATAATGAGTTCATTACATTACCTTGAAGTGGTCTTTTGTTTTCTTACGCTAATGGAGCTCACGAGATTTCTATTGAGTTTTGTGTTGTGAAGTTTTCAAGTTTTGGGTGAATTTTTTTGATGGATTATGGAACAAGGAGTGGCAAGAGCCTAAGCTTGGGGATGCCCATGGCACCCCAAGATAATCAAGGACACCAAAAGTCAAAGCTTGGGGATGCCCCGGAAGGCATCCCCTCTTTAAATCCACTTCCATCGGTAACTTTACTTGGAGCTATATTTTTATTCACCACATAATATGTGTTTTTGCTTGGGCGTCTTGTATGATTTGAGTCTTTGTTTTTAGTTTACCACAATCATCCTTGCTGTACACACCTTTTGAGAGAGCCATACATGAATTGGAATTTGATAGAATACTCTATGTGCTTCACTTATATCTTTTGAGCTATATAGTTTTTCTCTAGTGCTTCACTTATATCTTTTAGAGCACGGTGGTGGATTTGTTTTATAGAAACCATTGATCTCTCATACTTCACTTAGATTATTTTGAGAGTCTTAAATAGCATGGTAATTTGCTTATAATAATAATATTCTTGGTATTCAAGATTTGTAAAACTTTCTTTTGAGTGCGTTGAATACTAAGAAAAGTTTGATGTGATAATTGTTTTGAGATATGGAGGTAGTAATATTATAGTCATGCTAGTTGAGTAGTTGTGAATTTAAGAAATACTTGTGTTAAAGTTTGTGATTCTCGTAGCATGCACGCATTATGGTGAACCGTTATGCGATGAAGGCAGAGCATGATTTATTTATTGATTGTCTTCCTTATGAGTGGCGGTCGGGGAATGACGATGGTCTTTTCCTACCAATCTATCCCCCTAGGAGCATCACGTGTCGTTGCTTTGATAACTTCTAGATTTTTGCAATAAGTATATGAGTTCTTTATGACTAATGTTGAGTCCATGGATTATCGCACTTTTCTCACCCTTCCACCATTGCTAGCCTTTCTAATACCGCGCACTTTTAGCGGTATCATATACCCACCATATACCTTCCTCAAAACAGCCACCATACCTACCTATTATGGCATTTCCATAGCCATTCGAGATATATTGCCATGCAACTTTCCACCGTTCCATTTATTATGACACGCTCCATCATTGTCATATTGCTTAGCATGATCATGTAGTTGACATCGTATTTGTGGCAAAACCACCATTCATAATTCTTTCATGCATGTCACTCATGAATCATTGCATATCCGGTACACATGGGAGGCATACACATAGAGTCATATTTTGTTTTAAGTATCGAGTTGTAATTTTTGAGTTGTAAGTAAATAAAAGTGTGATGATCATCATTTTTAGAGCATTGTCCCAAGTGAGGAAAGGATGATGGAGACTATGATTCCCCCACAAGTCGGGATGAGATTACGGACGAAAAATAAAAAAAAGAAAGAAAGGAGGCCATAAAAAAGGAGAAAAGGCCCAAATAAAAAAATGAGAGAAAAAGAGAGAAGGGACAATGTTACTATCCTTTTACCACACTTGTGCTTCAAAGTAGCACCATGATCTTCATAATAGAGAGTCTCTCATTTTGTCACTTTCATATACTAGTGGGAGTTTTTCATTATAGAACTTGGCTTGTATATTCCAATGATGGGCTTCCTCAAATTGCCCTAGGTCTTCGTGAGCAAGCGAGTTGGATGCACACCCACTTAGTTTCTTTTGTTGAGCTTTCATATACTTATAGCTCTAGTGCATCCGTTGCATGGCAATCCCTACTCACTCACATTGATATCTATTGATGGGCACCTCCATAGCCCGTTGATCGCCCTAGTTGATGTGAGACTATCTTCTCCTTTTTGTCTTCTCCACAACCACCATTCTATTCCACATATAGTGCTATATCCATGGCTCACGCTCATGTATTGCGTGAAGATTGAAAAAGTTTTGAGAATGTCAAAAGTATGTAACAATTGCTTGGCTTGTCATCGGGGTTGTGCATGATTTAAATACTTTATGTGGTGAAGATAGAGCATAGCCAGACTATATGATTTTGTAGGGATAACTTTCTTTGGTCATGTTATTTTGAGAAGACATGATTGCTTTGTTAGTATGCTTGAAGTATTATTATTTTTATGTCAATATTAAACTTTTGTCTTGAATCTTTCGAATCTGAATATTCATACCACAATTAAGAGGAATTACATTGAAATTATGCCAAGTAGCACTCCGCATCAAAAATTCTCTTTTATCATTTACATACTCGAGGGCGACGAGGAATTAAGCTTGGGGATGCACGTCGTCTCCAACATATATATAATTTTGATTGCTCCATGCTATATTATCTACTATTTTGGACAATATTGGGCTTTATTTTCCACTTTTATATTATTTTTGGGACTAACCTATTAGCAGGAGGCCCAGCCCAGATTTGTTGTTTTTTGCCTATTTGATGTTTCAAAAGCGGAATATCAAGCAGACCCAAAGCAGAATGAAACCTTGAGGCGTGATTTTCTCACGAACATGATCCGGAGACTTGGACCCCTCGCCAAGGAGGCTTGAGGTGGGCACGAGGTGAGGCGCGCCCTCCACCCTCGTGGGCCCCCTGTTGCTCCATCGGCGTACTTCTTCCTCCTATATATACCTCATTACCCCGAGCGATCGAATCACGGAGCCAAAACCTAATTCCACCGTCGCAACTTTCTTTATCCACGAGATCCCATCTTGGGGCTGTTAGGAGGCTGGCAGGAAGGGAATCCACCATGGAGGCTTCTACATCATCATAGCCTCTCCAGATGAAGTGTGAGTAGTTTACTTCAGACCTTCGGGTCCATAGTTAGTAGCTAGATGGCTTCTTCTCTCTTTTTGGATCTCAATACAATGTTCTTCCCCTCTCTCGTGGAGATCTATTTGATGTAATCTTCTTTTTGCGGAGTGTTTGTTGAGATCGATGACTTGTGGGTTTATGATCAAGACTATCTATGAGCAATATTTGAATCTTCTCTGCGTTCTTTTATGTATGATTGGTTATCTTTGCAAGTCTCTTCAAAATATCCGTTTGGTTTGGCCAACTAGATTGGTAGTTCTTGCAATGGGAGAAGTGCTTAGCTTTGGGTTCAATCGTGCGGTGTCCTTTCCCGATGTGAAGGGCAGCAAAGGCACGTATTGTATTGTTGCCATCGAGGATAAAGAAGGGGTTTCTATCATATTGCATGAATTTATCCCTCTACATCATGTCATCTTGCTTAAGGCGTTACTCTGTTTTCATTAACTTAATACTCTAGATGCATCTTTGGATAGCGGTCGATGAGTGGAGTAATAGTAGTAGATCTGCGGGCGAAGTCGGTCTACTTGTCTCGGGCGTGATGCCTATATACATGATCATACCTAGATACTCTCATAACTATGCACAATTCTGTCAATTGCTCAACAGTAATTCGTTCATCCACCGTAAAATACTTATGCTCTTGAGAGAAGCCACTAGTGAAATCTATGGCCCTCGGGTCTATTCTCTATCATATCAATATTCCATCACTTTATTATTGCTTTGGTTTTTACTTTGCTTTTTATTTTACTTTGCATCTTTATACCAAAAATATTATCTATCATCTCAATCAGATCTCACTCTAAGTAAGTGACCGTGAAGGGATTGACAACCCCTAATCGCGTTGGTTGCGTTGAGCTATTTCTTTTTGTGTAGAGTACGAGGGACTTGCGCGTGGCCTCCCTCTTGGATTGATACCTTGGTTCTCAAAAGCGAGGAAATACTTACGCTACTCTGCTGCATCATCCTCTCCTCTTGAGGAAAACCAGCATAAGCTCAAGGCGTATGCGCCCCCTCCACACGATTCGACTCGGTCATATTGTCGTAGTGCTTAGGCGAAGCCCTGCGCGGATCACTACACCATCACCATCACCACGCCGTCATGCTGACGAAACTCTCCCTCGACACTTTGTTGGATCAAGAGTTGAGGACATCATCGAAGTTGAGCGATGTGCGAGAATTCGGAAGTGTCGTACGTTTGGTGCTTGATCGGTTGGACCAAGAAGACGTTCGACTACATCAACCGCGTTAAGCTAACACTTCCACTTTCGGTCTACGAGGGTACGTGGACACACTCTCCCGTCTTGTTGCTATGCATCTCCTAGATAGATCTTGCGTGATCGTAGGTAATTTTTTTGACATACTGCGTTTCCCAACAACAGCCGCCGTTGAGCCTGCCACCGGTCCTGTCGATAGCTCCTCCGGTGATGGCGACGACTCACAGGAGTCCAGCTGACTCTCCCAAGCCTAAGCGAGTCTCCGGAGCAGCGGCCAGCTTCTGCGCCCGAGCTCTCGCCCGTGCGGGCCTTGGCGGCAGCGGCATCCGCCCGTCATCGTCGATGACCTGGATGGGGTTGGCGTCGGCCCCTCGTGGCCCACTGTTGATGATGGCATCGGTGGCGACGTCCGTAGTTAGGGATTCTTGAGGTTTTTCTTCTTACATTCCTGTGAGGAATCGAGGCGAACCCGTGGGGTGTGTAAAGAACCTGTAATGCTTTTGCTCCAGTTCTTATTCTTATTATTATTATTATAAGGTTGTGGTTGTGCATCTTGCTTCGACATTGTCCCCCCTTTTCATCCTCGCGGTAGCTTAGCGCTCTGCGCCGGCAGGTCCCAGTCCCCGGGCAAGCTTCAGCCGTCGGTGGTATGCCAGGTCGCGATGCCGTGGTTAAGGCCAGGAGGTGAGCGGCCCAAGGTCCGGTAAGAGCTCCCGAGGTGCGATGCTCAAGAGGTCCCCTTTGGCGTGCAAGCAGCTCCAGAAGGCAGAAAAGGAAGGCGTCATTGCCGGAGCAAGGCTGCGAGAGCCGAAAATTCCAAACCGCGGCGTCGCGCTAACATGAATATGTGACTTATCTTATCGAGCCTGAGGTAATTCCCTGCGCTTCAGCCGCGGTGCTACTAGGTAAGGCTCACGCTGGCTTCCCCCTTCCTCGCTCATCTGAATGCTCTACGTCCTCGGGTCCCGACCCTCGAGCGAGGCTCAGCCGCCGCTGGTATGCCAGTTCGTGATGCCGTGGTCAAGGCCAGGGGGTGGGGCTGGAGAGTCGATGGGAGCTCACGAGGAGGCGATGCTCGAAACCCCCCTTTAGCAGCGCAAGTGAATCGCGTGAAAAGGAAACAGCCGGCGGGGCCGCCCGTAGCTAAGCTACGGAGATTCCTGCGGGTTAGTTCGAGAGGAGAATATAGCTCATAGTCGTGTTTGATGTCCTGCCATTGATCTTTCCGCGAGAACATGAAGGCACTGAGGATCTGGTGAGGTGACGTGCATGGGGCGGGCCGCGAGCCAGAGCTCGATCACTCAGGTTTGTCAGCGTTGCAGGGACGGACCCGAGCACAAGCGTCGTGCCAGCATGTGTAGCTCCCGTTGCGGGATGAGCAAGAGGCCGGTCAGCAACGCGGGAGGCGAAAACAGCGAGCGGTGGCGATAATCATAAATCATCTTGGGGATGGAGGCACCGCTAGTTGAGGTAAATGCAAGAACGATACATGCCACAGGGATAGACCCATGCGGCATGGGTATGATGCAACCCGGCGCCCCAACGAGTAAATTAAAGATGCAAAGGGTACCGTCGCGAGGATAGACCCATGCGACACAGGGATATCTTGACCCGAGGGGAGCCCCAACTGAATGAACCGGAAAATGTCACCTGGCACCGTTGCTGGAGGGGTGTTGAAGCAGCTGGAGATGCGCGCTAGAGGAGTTGCTCCTCATGAGCCGGGCGGCTCATGAAGAACCGTTGTCGTCTCCGTCAGGACCGCCTGGTACCTGGCCTCCTAAGCCGCCCGAGCAGCTCCATGACGTATTTGGAAGGTAACAGCCGCGTTCGGCAAGCCGAAAGGCATGTGAACATAGCTGTGAGGTGGACCCTCGCACCGGCCAACGCGTGAAGGCCAGAAGCGTTCCTAGGATGCGGCCCTGTTGATGTTGGTGAACGCAGTAATTTCAAAAAAAATCCTACGCACACGCAAGATCTATCATGGTGATGCATAGCAACGAGAGGGGAGAGTGTAGTCCACGTACCCTCGTAGACCATAAGCGGAAGCGTTATGACAACGCGGTTGATGTAGTCGTACGTCTTCACGATCCGACCGATCCTAGTACTGAAAGTACGGAACCTCCGCGATCTGCACACGTTCGGCTCTGTGACGTCCTATGAACTCTCGATCCAGCTGAGTGTCGAGGGAGAGCTTCGTCAGCACGACGGCCTGATGACGATGATGATGAAGTTACCGACGCAGGGCTTCGCCTAAGCACTACAACGATATGACCGAGGTGGAATCTGTGGAGGGGGGCACCGCACACGGCTAAGACAACTGTCAACTTGTGTGTCTATGGGGTGCCCCCCTCCCCCATATATAAACGAGTGGAGGAGGGGGAGGGCCTGCCCTCTATGGCGTGTCCTGGGAGGAGTCCTACTCCCACCGGGAGTAGGATTCCCCCCTTTCCCTAGTTGGAGTAGGAGAGAAGGAAGGAGGAGAGAGGGAGAAGGAAAGGGGGGCGCCGCCCCCCTTCCCTAGTCCAATTCGGACCCAAGGGGGAGGGGCATGCGGCCTGCCCTGGCCGCCCCTCTCTCTCCACTAAAGCCCATTAGGGCCCATATACTCCCCGGGGGATTCCGGTAACCCCCCGGTACTCCGGTAAATGCCCAAACTCACCCCGGAACCTTTCCGATGTCCAAACATAGTCATCCAATATATTGATCTTTATGTCTCGACCAATTCGAGACTCCTCGTCATGTCCGTGATCATATCCGGGACTCCAAACAACCTTCGGTACATAAAAACACATAAACTCATCATAGAGATCGTCATCGAATGTTAAGCGTGCGGACCCTACGGGTTCGAGAACTATGTAGACATGACCGATACTCATCTCCGGTCAATAACCAATAGCGGAACCTGGATACTCATATTGGTTCCTACATATTCTACGAAGATCTTTATCGGTCAAACCGCACAACAACATACATAGTTCCCTTTGTCATCGGCATATTACTTGCCCGAGATTCGATCATCGGTATCTCAATACCTAGTTCAATATCATTACCGGCAAGTCTCTTTACTCGTTCCGTAATGCATCATCCATAACTAACTTTCGTTAGTCACAATGCTTACAAGGCTTATAGTGATGTGCATTACGAGAGGGCCGAACATACCTCCCGAAACACGGAGTGACAAATCCTAATCTCGATCTATGCCAACCCAACAAACACCATCGAAACACACCTGTAGAGCATCTTTATAATCACCCGATTCGTTGTGACGTTTGATAGCACACTAAGTGTTCCTCCGGTATTCGGGAGTTGCATAATCTCATAGTCATAGGAACATGTATAAGTCATGAATAAAGCAATAGCAATAAACTAAACGATCATAGTGCTAAGCTAATAGATGGGTCAAGTCAATCACATCATTCTCTAATGATGTGATCCCGTTAATCAAATGACAACTCATGTCTATGGCTAGGAAACTTAACCATCTTTGATTAACGAGCTAGTCAAGTAGAGGCATACTAGTGACACTCTGTTTTTGTCTATGTATTCACACATGTACTAAGTTTCCGGTTAATACAATTCTAGCATGAATAATAAACATTCATCATGATACAAGGAAATAAATAATAACTTTATTATTGCCTCTAGGGCATATTTCCTTCAGTCTCCCACTTGCACTAGAGTCAATAATCTAGTTCACATCGCCATGTCATTTTGACACCAATAGTTCACATGGCCATGTGACCAATACCCAAAGGGTTTACTAGAGTCAATAATCTAGTTCACATCGCCATGTGATTAACACCCAAAGAGTACTAAGGTGTGATCATGTTTTGCTTGTGAGATAAGTTTAGTCAGCAGATTACGCCACATTCGAGCCGTATATATTTTGCAAATATTCTATGTCTACAATACTACTTGCATGAAGCTACTCTAGTTAATTGCTCCCACTTTCAATATGTATCTAGATCGAGACTTAGAGTCATCCGGATCGGTGTCAAAGCTTGCATCGGCGTAACTCTTTCGACAAACTCTTTGTCACCTCCATAGCAGAAACATTTCCTTATTCCACTAAGGATAATTTTGACAGCTGTCCAGTGATCCACTCCTGGATCACTATTGTACCCTCTTGCCAAACTCATGGAGAGGTACACAACAGGTCTGGAACACAGCATAGCATACTTTATAGAACCTATGACTGAGGCATAGGGAATGAGTTTTCATTCTCTTTCTATTTTCTGCCGTGGTCGGGTTTTGAGTCTTTACTCAACTTCACACCTTGCAACACAGGCAAGAACTCCTTTGACTGTTCCATTTTGAATTACTTCAAAAACTTGTCAAGGTATGTACTCATTGAAAAAAATTATCAAGCGTCTTGATCTATCTCTATAGATCTTGATGCTCAATATGTGACTTCACCGAGGTCTTTCTTTGAAAAACTCCTTTCAAACACTCCTTTATGCTCTCCAGAAAATTCTACATTATTTCCGATCAACAATATGTCATTCACATATACTTATTAGAAATGCTGTAGTGCTCCCACTCACTTTCTTGTAAATGCAGGCTTCACCACAAGTGCATGTAAAACTATATGCTTTGATCAACTCATCAAAGCATATATTCCAACTCGAGATGCTTGCACCAGTCCATGGATGGATCATTTGGAGCTTTGCACACTTTGTTAGCACCTTTAGGATTGACAAAACCTTCTGGTTGCATCACATACACTTCTTCTTTAAGAAATCCATTTAAGGAATGCAGGTTTGACATCCATTTGCCAAATTTCATAAAATGTGGCAATTTCTAACATGATTCGGACAGACTTTTAAGCATCGATATAAGTGAGAAAATCTCATCGTAGTCAACACCTTAAACTTGTCAAAAACATTTTTGCGGCAATTC
Organism: Aegilops bicornis; assembly: GCA_021605145.1. Lineage (NCBI taxonomy): Eukaryota > Viridiplantae > Streptophyta > Magnoliopsida > Poales > Poaceae > Aegilops > Aegilops bicornis. The sequence goes on from CM038674.1 coordinate 249,512,445, forward strand.
GAGCTTTTTAGATAGTAACACTACTATCAGCGTCCGTCTTCCTCTTGAAGATCCATTTATTCTCTATTGCTTGCCGATCATCGGGCAAGTCAACCAAAGTCCATACTTTGTTCTTATACATGGATCCCATCTCAGATTTCATGGCCTCAAGCCATTTCATGGAATCTGGGCTCATCATCGCTTCCTCGTAGTACGTAGGTTCGTCATGGTCAAGTAACATGACCTCCATAACAGGATTACCGTACCACTCTGGTGCGGATCTTACTCTGGTTGACCTACGAGGTTCGGTAGTAACTTGATCTGAAGTTACATGATCATCATCATTATCTTCCTCACCAATTGGTGTAGGAGTCACATGAACTGATTTCTGTGATGAACTACTTTCCAATAAGGGAGCGAGTGCGATTACCTCATCAAGTTCTACTTTCCTCCCACTCACTTCTTTCAAGAGAAACTCCTTCTCTAGAAAGGATCCATTCTTAACAATGAATGTCTTGCCTTGGATCTGTGATAGAAGGTGTACCCAACATCTCCTTTGGGTATCCTATGAAGACACATTTCTCCGATTTGGGTTCGATCTTATCAGGTTGAAGCTTTTTCACATAAGCATCGCAGCCCCAAACTTTAAGAAACGACAACTTTGGTTTCTTGCCAAACCACAGTTCATATGGCACCATCTCAACGGATTTAGATGGTGCCCTATTTAATGTGAATGCAGTTGTCTCTAATGCATAAAAACGATAGTGGTAAATCGGTAAGAGACATCATAGATCGCCACGATATCTAATAAAGTCTTGATTCTGACGTTCGTACACACCATTACGATGTGGTGTTCGGTGGCGTGAGTTCTTGAAACTATTCTGTATTGTTTCAAATGAAGACCAAACTCGTAACTCAAATATTCTCCTCCACGATCAGATCGTAGAAACTTTATTTTCTTGTTATGATGATTTTTCACTTCACTCTGAAATTCTTTGAACTTTTCAAATGTTTTAGACATATGTTCCATCAAGTAGATATACCCATATCTGCTCAAATCATATGTGAAGGTCAGAAAATAACGATACCCACCGCGAGCATCAACACTCGTCGGGCCGCATACATCAGTATGTATTATTTCCAACAAATCTGTTGCTCGCTCCATTATTAGGAGAAGCGGAGTCTTAGTCATCTTGCCCATGAGGCATGGTTACAAGTATCAAGTGATTCCAAAAGCCCATCGGCATGGAGTTTCTTCATCGTTTTACATAATATGACCTAAACGGCAGTGCCACAAATAAGTTGCACTATCATTATAAACTTTGCATATTTTGGCTTCAATATTATGAATATGTGTATCACTATAATCGAGATCCAACAAACTATTCTCATTGGGTGTATGACCATCGAAGGTTTTACTCATGTAAACAGAACAACAATTATTCTCTGACTTTAAATGAATAACCGCATTGCAATAAACATGATCAAATCATATTCATGCTCAACACAAACACCAAATGACATTTATTTAGGTTCAACACTAATCCCGAAAGTATGCGATGATGATCATATCAATCGAACCACTTCCAACACACATCGTCACTTCACCATTAACTAGTCTTTGTTCATTCTGCAACTCCCGTTTCGAGTTACTACTCTTAGCAACTGAACCAGTATCAAGCGCCGAGGGGTTGCTATAAACACTAGTAAAGTACACATAAATAACATGTATATCAAATATACCTTTGTTCACTCTGCCATCCTTTTTATCCGCCAAGTATCTAAGGTAGTTCCATTTCCAGTGGCCATTTCCATTGCAGTAGAAGCACTCGGTCTCAGGCTTAGGTCCAGACTTGGGCTTCTTCACTTGTGCAGCAACTTGCTTGCCGTTCTTCTTGAAGTTACCCTTCTATCCCTTTGCCCTTTTCTTGAAACTAGTGGTCTTGTTAACCATCAACACTTGATGCTCTTTCTTGATTTCTACTGAGCTCGGGAATTACTTTCGTCATCCCTTGCATATTATAGTTCATCACGAAGTTCTAGTAACTTGGAGATAGTGACTAGAGAACTTTGTCAATTACTATCTTATCTGGAAGATTAACTCCCACTTGATTCAAGTAATTGTAGTACCCAGACAATCTGAGCACATGCTCACTGGTTGAGCTATTCTACTCCATCTTGTAGGCAAAGTACTGTCAGAGGTCTCATACCTCTTGATATGAGCATGAGTATGAAATACCAATTTCGACTCTTGGAACATCTTATATGCTCCGTGGCGTTCAAAACATTTTTGAAGTCCCGGTTCTAAGTCGTAAAGCATGGTGCACTAAACTATCAAGTAGTCATCATACCGAGCTTTTGTCAAAACGTTCATAACGTCTGCATCTGCTCATGCAACAGGTCTATCACCTAGCGGTGCATCAAGGACATATTTTTTCTATGCAGCAATGAGGAAAATCCTCAGATCACGGACCAATTCTGCATCATTGCTATTATCATCTTTCAACTTATATTTCTCTAGGAACATATAAAAAATAAACGGGGAGCTACATCGCGAGCTACTGATCTACAACATAGATATTCTAATACTAACAGGACTAAGTTCATGATAAATTAAAGTTCAATTAATCATATTACTTAAGTACTCCCACTTACATAGACATCCCTCTAATCATCTAAGTGATCACGTGATCCATATCAACTAAACCATGTCCGATCATCACGTGAGATGGAGTAGTTTTCAATGGTGAACATCACTATGTTGATCATATCTACTATATGATTCACGCTCGACCTTTCGGTCTCGGTGTTCGAGGCCATATCTGCATATGCTAGGCTCGTCAAGTTTAACACTTTGAGTATTCTGCGTCTGCAAAACTGGCTTGCACCCGTTGTATGTGAGCGTAGAGCTTATCACACCCGATCATCACGTGGTGTCTCGACACGATGAACTGTCTGGCAATTGTATACTCGGGGAACACTTATACCTTGAAATTTAGTGAGAGATCATCTTATAATGCTACCATGAACTAAGCAAAATAAGATGCATAAAGGATAAACATCACATGCAATCAATATAAGTGATATGATATGGCCATCATCATCTTGTGCCTTTGATCTCCATCTCCAAAGCAACATCATGATCACCATCGTCACCGGCGCGACACCTTGATCTCCATCGTAGCATCGTTGTCGTCTACGCAACTATTTCTTCTCGACTATCACTACCGCTTAGTGATAAAGTAAAAACAATTCTGAGGCGATTGCATTGCGTACAATAAGCGACAACCATATGGCTCTGCCGATTGCCGATAAGCTTGTTACAAAACATGATCATCTCATACAACAATTTATACATGTCTTGACCATATCACATCACAGCAAGCCCTGCAAAACAAGTTAGACATCCTCTACTTTGTTGTTGCAAGTTTTACGTGGCTGCTACGGGCTGAGCAAGAACCGTTCTTACCTACGCATCAAAACCACAACGATTTTTTGTCAAGTGTGCTGTTTTAACCTTCAACAAGGGCCGGGCGTAGTCACACTCAATTCAACTAAATTTAGAGAAACTGACACCATTTCGATACTCCTCGTCATGTCCGCGATCATATCCGGGACTCCGAACAACCTTCGGTACATCAAAACACATAAACTCATAATACCGAACGTTAAGCGTGCGGACCCTATGGGTTCGAGAACTATGTAGACATGGTGAGACTCATCTCCGGTCAATAACCAATAAGCGGAACCTAGATGCTCATATTGGTTCCTACATATTCTACGAAGATCTTTATCGGTCAAACCGCACAACAACATATGTAGTTCCCTTTGTCATCGGTATGTTACTTGTCCGAGATTCGATCGTTGGTATCACCTAGTTCAATCTCGTTACCGGCAAGTCTCTTTACTCGTTCCGTAATGCATCATCCCGCAACTAACTCATTAGTCACAATGCTTGCAAGGCTTATAGTGATGTGCATTACCGAGAGGACCCAGACATACCTCTCCGGAACACAGAGTGACAAATCCTAATCTCGATCTATGCCAACCCAACAAACACCATCGGAAACACCTGTAGAGCATCTTTATAATCACCCAGTTACGTTGTGACGTTTGATAGCACACTAAGTGTTCCTCCGGTATTGAGTTGCATAATCTCATAGTCATAGGAACATGTATAAGTCATGAAGAAAGCAATAGCAATAAACTAAACGGTCATAGTGCTAAGCTAACGGATGGGTCAAGTCAATCACATCATTCTCTAATGATGTGATCCCGTTAATAAAATGACAACTCATGTCTATGGCTAGGAAACTTAACCATCTTTGATTAACGAGCTAGTCAAGTAGAGGCATACTAGTGACACCCTGTTTTTGTCTATGTATTCACACATGTACTATGTTTCCGGTTAATACAATTCTAGCATGAATAATAAACATTTATCATGATACAAGGAAATAAATAATAACTTTATTATTGCCTCTAGAGCATATTTCCTTGATTGAGCCACAGGATGTTGGCCTTGAGCCAGCGCAACTTGTCATCCTCGCCGGGACATGGAGGCTGCGCCAGGTGGCGGGCGGCGGTCGCCACGCATGGCTTTTGCCTCTTGAAGCTCCTCGGTTGTCTCGGTTATGAACTCCTGAGCACCTTGCACCCCGTGCCTTGTGCCCTCGTGAGGGAAGCGTGCGATGAAGCATGCCTCCATGTGGTGCCCGAGCGCCTCCCTTGTGACGTTAGCTGGAGTGCGAGGCCCTCGAGAAAAAGAGCCCGAGCCCGGCCAGGAGGCGCCGGGCACCTTCCCTGTCTCTATGCGAGAGAGGGCGCCCCATCCATGGGCCACAGTCACAGGGTGGTCCCGGCCAGAGACACCGCTCTCCTAAGGCTCTTGAGAACAAGCGCTTCTTCTTCTTGGGGAGGCTGCCTCGGGGAGGGTAGATGGCGCCTTCGTTGTTTGGGTCTTAGTCGCGCATGACCCTAGTAGGCACTTCGAGGGAGCGCACCGCGTCTTTCTCCTCGCAAGCGATTGTGATGATGTCACGGTTCCCTGGCATCTTGAGGACGTTGTAGTCATGGTGGGTCACCGCCATGAACTTGGCCAGGGCCGGAAACCCTAGTTTGGCATTGTACGGCAGGCGGATGTGGGCGACGTCAAGGTCGATGAGCTCGGAGCGGTAGTTGTCGCGCTGGCCGAAGGTGACAGGGAGGCGGATCTGCCCTATCGGAGTGGTGGGGCCGTCGGTCACTCCTGAGAAGGGCTTGGTGGGCTGCAGCTGATCATATGGCACTTGGAGGCGGTCGAACATCTCGATGGAAAGAACATTGAGCCCTGCACCACCATCGATGAGGGTCTTGGTGACAAGGACATTGCTGATGACGAGCGAGCAGAGCATCGTGAGGGCGCTGACAGTTGCCGCGCACTTGAGTTGGTCGGACGAGCTGAAGGTGATGGTGTAATTGGACCACGAGTGGCGCATGGCCTCGAGCACGAGGAGGGCGCGTTCACCTCACGAGCGAACTGTTTGAAGATCTTGTTGGGAGGCTGGGGCTGGCGCCACCAAGATCTGCGGCGATGGCGCGCGTTTCTGGCCCAGCCCCTCGTCACAGTGGTGGTCTTCGTTCCTCCTTGGTGGTGGTGGCAGCAGAGGGAGGCCGGTGTTGCCCTGGGGTCGGTCCTCACGAGGTTGATCTCTCCAGGCGCCCTCGCGAGGCTGACCTTGCCAGCGGTCCTCACAAGGCTGGTCGCGCCACTCCTGGCGAGGGCCGCGGTCGTCCCAGCTTCCTCTGCTTCGTCCTCCTCCACGGCCGTAGCCCTGGTCGTTGCGCTTAGGGCGTCGACCAAGGCGCCCATTGTGTATGGCCCTGAGTTCCTGACAGTCGTTGGTGTTGTGGTTGTGTACGTTGTGGAAGATGCAGAAAGGACGGCTGCCCTTGGACGACTCTGGGTGGTCGCAACCGCGCTTCATCTCTGGTTCTGCCACGAGCACGGCAGCCCCCCTTGCGCTTCACGTCCTTGGCCTTGGCCTTCTTGTCTTCTGGGTCGGCAGCTGGAAGCTCGAGGAGGGAAAGGCGCCCTTCCTCAACTCTCGCGCACTTGGTCGCCATGTTGAACATCTCTAGAGTTGTACACAGGTCCTCGCGAATGGCGAGCTCCTCCTTCATCTTGACATCACGGACACCATCAGAGAACGCTGAGATGATGGCTTCGTCCGAAACCTTGGGGATCTTGAGGCGAACACTCTTGAAGCGCTGGATGTACTTCTGCAGGGTCTCCCCTGGCTGCTGCTTGATGCATCGCAGGTCAGCAGCGGCAGGCGAGCTGTCGCGCGTGCCCTGGAAGTTGGCGATGAAACGCTCACATCTCGCCCCAGGAGGAGATCGATCCTGCGGGCAGATTCAGGAGCCACGAGCGCGCGCCATCCTTGAGGGCCATGGGAAACCAATTCGCCATGACCTTCTCGTCGCCGCTGGCGCCTCGATGCTCGGCTCGTAGAGCTGCATGAACTCCAGCGGTCGGGGATGCCGTTGTGGCGTCGAGGCAGGTCGAGCTTGAACTTGCCGGCGAGCGACCTTTGCGTTGCTTTCGAGCGTGAAAGCGCGGCAACCCAGCTGTAGTCGCCGGGGCCCGTCGTGGGCGGAGCCTGGTCTTAGTACTCACAGCGCCACCACCGCATGTGGTGCGTGGTCTTAACCTTGATGGCGGAGGGGCGCTGGAGCACCTTCTTGCGGCCCGGACCTCCACGGCAACTTTCTTCTTCGTGTGCGGCGCCACCGCGGTGGAGTCGCGCCCGGCGAAGCTGCGTGCCTCGGTCAGAGCAGCGTCTTGGCCCGGGAGGTGGTGGGCGCTCCATGGGCTACGTCACCGGCGGAGGCCGGGAGAGGTAGCGAGAGGGGCGGTGCGGGGAGAGCCTTCAGCGGCGGCGAGCTTCGGCGATGCGGTCCGGCCGATCCTCGTAGAGGTCGTTGATAGAGGCGATAGCGCGGGACCACAGCAGCGCCATGAGCGGCGCAACTGCGCATTCGCCGGGCGTGGCGGCGTGAGACGGCGAGCGGCGGAGTCGGCGGCAGGGTGGCGGTGCGTCCGTCCGCCCGCCGCGGAAGGTGCGGCGGCGAGGCTTGATGCTCGTGCCCGCCGGCTGATGGCGGCGTTGGCGGCGGGTGATGGAGAACAACGGGAGGCCCGCCCGAAGCCGTCTGGCGGCAGCGAGCGGCGAAGCGGCTCGGCGCTCGGCAGGCTCGGCGAGCATCAACCATGGAGGCGGTGGAGCAGCGGCGAGTCGGTCGGCGAAAGAAAACTTCGGCGCACCCGTGCACAGCGCGCCAAATGTCGGATTCAGGGTTCCCTAGACCCTTGAGAGGTTCGAACTACGGGGTGCGTCTGAAGAACTCTCTCTTCCCGGCTAAGCTTGCCCAACAATCCCACGGTCTAGCTCGACAAGCCCAAAGAACAAGAGACACGAGAGGATTGATCCTGGTTGGGCCACCTTGCGGTGTAATACCCTACTCCGGTTTGTGGTGGATTGCCTCGAGGGGCTGGGGATGAACTAGTACAGCGGATGAACAGCCTCAGGAGGTGAGGTGTTCTTGAGCTCGATGAGCTGGTGAGGTGGTCAGGGTAGAATGGCCCCGATCCCAGATCCGAGATGCCTCGCTATGGTGGTGGCTAAGTCCTATTTATAGCGGCCTTGGTCCTCTTCCCAAATGTAGGCAGGAAGGGATCCCACAACGGCCAAATTCGAAGGAAGACAACTAGTACAAGTTATCCTGACAAAAGTAGTCTTCGCCTGCAAAAGGCTTTGGTGATGACGCTGTGGTGGGCTCCGTGATGACCTCCGTCCTGCCGTCCTAGCGGTCTTGGTCTCGTTGCACTGATATGGAAACCTTTGCTTCATGCCTCAGGACCCCGCGCCTGCGCTGGCCTCCTTAGCACCAAAGAGGAAACTGGTACACTGCACCCGCTGGCGCCCGCCTGGCCTTGGTCATCATGGCTCATGTCATGTGAACCTCGCGAGGTGCACCTTGCATTGATATCTCCGCTCCTCAGGAGCCAGCCCAGTGAGGCTGCCCCTAGGGAGGTCTTGGTGTCGTCCGCCTCGCGAGGCTCGGTCCCTCGCGAGGGTCTTGAGTTGTTTCTTGCCAAAATTTGGGCGTCTTAGGGCCATTGGCGAACCACGCCACGGGTCGCGAGCGAGCAAGTCTGGGTACCCCTGTTCCCGGGGCGCCCGACATGCTAGTGGGTAGTTGTGGATTGTAGAAATACTTGTGTTGAAGTTTGTGATTCCCGTAGCATGCATTATGGTGAACCGTTATGTAGCGAAGTTGGAGCATGATGTATTTATAGATAGTCTTCCTTATGAGTGGCGATCGGGGACGAGCGATGGTCTTTTCCTACCAATCTATCCCCCTAGGAGCATGCGCGTAGTACTTCGTTTTGATAGCTAATAGACTTTTGCAATAAGTATATGAGTTCTTTATGACTAATGTTGAGTCCATGAACTATACGCACTCTCACCCTTCCATCATTGCTAGCCTCTTCGGTACCAAGCATTGCCCTTTCTCACCTCGAGAGTTGGTGCAAACTTCGCTGGTGCATCCAAACCTCATGATACAATACGCTCTATCACACATAAGCCTCCTTATATCCTCCTCAAAACAGCCACCATACCTACCTATCATGGCATTTCCACAGCCATTCTGAGATATATTGCCATGCAACTTCCATCATCATCATATACATGACTTGAGCATTCATTGTCATATTGCTTTGCATGATCGTAAGATAGCTAGCATGATGTTTTCATGGCTTGTCCGTTTTTGATGTCATTGCTATGCTAGATCATTGCACATCCCGGTACACCGCCAGAGGCATTCATATAGAGTCATATCTTTGTTCTAGTATCGAGTTGTAATATTGAGTTGTAAGTAAATAAAAGTGTGATGATCATCATTAGTAGAGCATTGTCCCAGTGAGGAAAGGATGATGGAGACTATGATCCCCATGAAGTCGGGATGAGACTTGGATGAAAAAATATGCAAAAAAAAAGAGAGAGCCAAAAAAAAGAGAGAAAAAGAGAGAAGGGCAATGCTACTATCCTTTTACCACACTTGTGCTTGAGTAGCACCATGTTCTTCATATAGAGAGTCTCTTGAGTTATCACTTTCATATACTAGTGGGAATTTTCATTATAGAACTTGGCTTGTATATTCGATGATGGGCTTCCTCAAATTCCCAAAGGTCTTCATGAGCAAGCAAGTTGGATGCACACCCACTTAGTTTCATTGGTGAGCTTTCATACACTTATAGCTCTAGTGCATCTGTTGCATGGCAATCCCTACTCCTCGCATTGACATCAATTGATGGGCATCTCCATAGCCCATTGATTAGCCGCGTCGATGTGATACTTTCTTCCTTTTTGTATTCTTCACACAACCTCCACCATCATATTCTATTCCACCTATAGTGCTATATCCATGGCTCACGCTCATGTATTGCGTGAAAGTTGAAAAGTCTTGAGAACATTAAAAGTATAAAACAGTTGATTGGCTTGTCATTGGGTTTGTGCATGATGAAATACTTTGTGTGATGAAGATGGAACATAGCCAGTCTATATGATTTTGTAGGGATAACTTTCTTTGGCCATGTTATTTTGAGAAAGACATGATTGCTAGTATGCTTGAAGTATTATTGTCTTAATGTCAAATGATAGACTATTGCTTTGTGATGACCCACAAGTGTAGGGGATCTACCATAGTCCTTTCGATAAGTAAGAGTGTCGAACCCAACGAGGATCAGAAGGAAATGACAAGCGGGTTTCAGTAAGATATTCTCTTGCAAGCTTTGAAATTATCGGTAACATATAGTTTTGTGATGAGGTAATTTGTAGCAGGCAACAAGTAATGAAAGTAAATAAGGTGCAGCAAGATGGCCCAATCCTTTTGTAGCAAAGGACAAGCCTGGACAAACTCTTATATGAAGGAAAACACTCCAGGGACACATGGGAATTATCGTCAATCTAGTTTTCATCAAGCTCATATGATTCGCGTTCGTTACTTTGATAATTTGATATGTGGGTGGACCGTTGCTTGGGTACTGCCCTTCCTTGGACAAGTATCCCACTTATGGTTAACCCCTATTGCAAGCATCCGCAACTACAAAAGAAGTATTAAGGTAAACCTAACCATAGCATGAAACATGTGGATCCAAATCAGCCCCTTACGAAGCAACACATAAACTAGGGTTTAAGCTTACATCACTCTAGCAACCCATCATCTACTTATTACTTCCTAATGCCTTCCTCTAGGCCCAAATAATGGTGAAGTGTCATGTAGTCGACGTTCACATAACACCACTAGAGGGAAGACAACATACATCTCATCAAAATATCGAACGAATACCAAATTCACATGACTACTTATAGCAAGACTTCTCCCATGTCCTCGGGAACAAAGCGTAACTGCTCACAAATCATATTCATGTTCATAATCAGAGGGTATTAATATGCATAAAGGATCTGAACATATGATCTTCCACCAAATAAACCAACTAGCATCAACTACAAGGAGTAATCAACACTACTAGCAACCCACAGGTACCAATCTGAGGTTTTGAGACAAAGATTGGATACAAGAGATGAACTGGGGTTTGAGAGGAGATGGTGTTGGTGAAGATGTTGATGGATATTGACCCCCTCCCGATGAGAGGATCGATGGTGATGGTTTCCCCCTCCGGGAGGGATGTTTCCCCGGCAGAACAGCTCCACTGGAGCCCTAGATTAGTTTCACCAGGTTCCGCCTCGTGGCGGCGGTGTTTCGTCCCGAAAGCTTCCTCCCGATTTTTCCAGGGTAAAAGACTTCATATAGCAGAAGATGGGCACTGGAGGCCTGCCAGGGGGCCCATGAGGCAAGGGCGCGCCCAGGGGTAGGGCGTGCCCCCCACCCTCGTGGCCAGGGTGTGGGCCCCCTCTAGTTAATTCTTTCACTAGTATTTTTTATATATTCCAAAACGTGCCTCCGTGAAGTTCCAAGACTTTTGGAGTTGTGCAGAATAGGTCTCTAATATTTGCTCCTTTTCCAGCCCAGAATTCCAGCTGTCGGCATTCTCCCTCTTCATGTAAACCTTGTAAAATAAGAGAGAATAGGCATAAGTATTGTGACATGATGTGTAATAACAACCCATAATGCAATAGATATCGATATAAAAGCATGATGCAAAATGGACGTATCACTTTGAGTCACTCGTGTCTTAATATTCATGCCATGATTATATTACATGATCAAGATTATGCTAGCTAGCATTCCACATCAAAAATTATCTTTTTTATCATTTACTTACTCGAGGATGAGCAGGAATTAAGCTTGGGGATGTTGATACGTCTCCGTTATATGTATAACTTTTTATTGTTTCATGCCAATGTTTTACAACTTTTATATACTTTTGGCAACAATTTATATGATTTTTTTGGACTAACATATTGATCCGATTACTTGATGCCGGTTCTGTTTGTTGCATGTTTTTTGTTTAGCGGAAAATCCATATCAAACGAGTCCAAAGCAGGATAAAAACTTATGGAGATTCTTTTTGGAATATATGTGAATTTTAGGAAGTGGAATCAGCGAGGCGATGCGAGGGCCCACAAGGGTGAGGCGCGCCTGGGCCCTTGTGGCCACTCCATAAGCGGTCGGTGCCCTTCTTTTCGCCATAAGAAAGCTAATATCCGGATAAAAATCGTGTTAAAGTTTCAGCCCAATCGGAGTTACGGATCTCCGGGAATTTAAGAAACGGTGAAAAGGCAGAATCTGGGTGCACAGAAAATAGAAGGAAACGGAGAGAGAGATCTAATCTCGGAGGGGCTCCCGCCCCTCCGCCGCCATGGAGGCCACGGGCCAGAGGGGAAACCCTTCTCCCATCTAAGGGGAAGGTCAAGGAAGAAGAAGAAGGAGGGGGGCTCTCTCCCGGTGGCGCCGGAACACCGCCGGGGCCATCATCGTGACGGCGATCTACACCAAAAACTTCACCACCGTCATCACCAACTCTCTCCCCCTCTATGCAGCGGTGTAACACCTCGTCTCCCCGCTGTAATCTCTACTTAAACATGGTGCTCAACGCTATATATTATTTCCCAATGATGTATGGTTATCCTATGATGTTTGAGTAGATCCGTTTTGTCCTATGGGTTAATTGATGATTGTGATTGGTTTGAGTTACATGTTTTATTATTGGTGTTGTCCTATGGTGCTCTCCGTGTCGCGCAAGCGTGAGGGATCCCCGCTGTAGGGTTTGCAATTTGGTTTGCTTATTGTCTGTGTTGTGTGAGTGATAGAAACACAAACACGGATAAGTGGGTTATGGCGTATGGGAATAAAGAGGACTTGATACTTTAATGCTATGGTTGGGTTTTACCTTAATGATCTTTAGTAGTTGCGGATTCTTGCTAGAGTTCCAATCATAAGTGCATATGATCCAAGAAGAGAAAGTATGTTAGCTTATGCCTCTCCCTCATATAAAATTGCAATAGTGATTACTGGTCTAGTTATCGATTGCCTAGGGACAAATAACTTTCTTGTGACAAAAGGTCTCTACTTTAACTAACTTAGTTGTGTCTTTATCTAAAAAGCCCCTAGCTTTTATTTACATGCTCTTTATTATCTTGCAAACCTTTCCTATCACACCTACGAAGTACTTCTAGTTTCATACTTGTTCTAGGTAAAGCGAACGTCAAGTGTGCGTAGAGTTGTATCGGTGGTCGATAGAACTTGAGGGAATATTTGTTCTACCTTTAGCTCCTCGTTGGGTTCTACGCTCTTATTTATCGAGAAAGACTACAACTGATCCCCTATACTTGTGGGTTATCAGGTCCCACCGAGTTGTTCCACTTTGGTCCCACCAAAAGGCCCAACGTTCATATCTTTTACACAGATCGGTCTCACCGAGTTTATGTTCGGTCTTACCGATTGGGGCAAAAGTGTGTAACGGTTGGATTTTGGGTGAAGGCTATTTATACCCCTCCACCGCCACTTACTCTCTAAGAGAGCCATCAGAACGAAACACTATTTTCACCATTCATTTTTGAGGAGAACCACCTACTCATGTGTTGAGATCAAGAGATTTCAACCCTACCATTTGAACCTTGATTTCTAACCTCTTCAAATTGCTTTCCACTCCAATCCTTCTCCTACTGATGAGGACATCAATACCATTGTTACACCCACAACCCCTGCTGCTATACATACTGGACCAATTACTAGAGCTCGCGCACACCAATTGAATTATCAGGTACTTTCATTTCTTGGTAACGATTCTAATGTTCATGAGAATATGATGCTGCCTAAATTGGATACATTTGTTTTGCTTACAAATGAAGGGCCTAGCTTGAACAAGAAAGATGAACCTTGGAGCAAGTTCAAGCATGGAGATGATGGCATGCGAAAGGGGAACAAGAACGGAGTTACAAGTGATGATTCCAGGACTTTGAAGCCATCATAATGAGTGCACGAAGCCTTGGACGAAATATACAAGATGCCACTTCATAAATTTCGTCCAGAGGCTATTCTAGGTGCTGCGTCACCTTATTTTTGGGCCAGGCCCATGTAATTTTGAAATACTTGATTATAGGCAGTTTTTAGAGTCCGTATGTGTGGGGAAACAGGAGTTAGGGTTGGTTTCAGACCCCTCCTCCAAGGGCCACGAAATTCCCCCCTCTTTCCTCCATATATACAGCCCTTAGGGCATCGTTTAGACTTTGAGTTTCGTTTAGATCAAAAGTTCGCCATAGCTGCAACTTCGCGTACTTCGTTTGTGTTCAACAACCAGACCAAGGTGTCACAGAACCCCACCTTCATTAATAAAGCTTTCCTCTTATATTCGCAATATCTAGATTGCAATCTCAGTTTCTTGCTTGTTCTTCGTTTGCTCGCGGAAATAGACCCTCGTGAATTACGGTTGATCGATGCTCGGCATGGTCAATAACCCTCGGAAGTTGGTTTAGCGATTGCTAAAGGCGCGGCGTCTTCGCACGTCGTAGTCGGATCGTCAAAGTCGACTCCCACAGAAAACGAAAGTTATCTCATCGAAACATCGGGACACCTTCGCCTCTATCACCTACCCAAGCCAAATATGTGAGAGATAGATTGAGTGTTGAGAAGACTATCATTTCAAGCACAAGAGCAAGGAGTTCATCATCAACACAACATCTATTATCTTTTGGAGAGTAGTGTCTCCTAGATTGGTTAGGTGTCACTTGGGAGCCTCCAAAATCATGTGGAGTTGAACCAAGGAGTTTGTAAGGGCAAGGAGATCGCCTACTTCGTGAAGATCTACCCGAGTGAGGCTAGTCCTTCGTGGACGTAAGCCATGGTGGAATAGACAAGGTTGCTTCTTCGTGGACCCTTCATGGTTGGAGCCCTTCGTGGACTCATGGAACCATTACCCTCCGTGGGTTGAAGTCTCCATCAACGTGGATGTACGATAGCACCATCTATCGGAACCACGCCAAAAATCATCGTGTCTTCATTGCGTTTGAAATCCCCAATCCCTCATTTACGTTCATATACAGAGTCTTTACTTTCCGTTGCACGCCTCTTATACTTGCATATGTAGGGTGTATTTGACTTGGTAATTGCTAAAAGTTGAGAAAAGCATAATTTTTTATTTGATCAAATAGTCTAATCACCCTCCCCTCTAGACATACTTTCGATCCTACAATGCAGCCAGCAGCCCGCAAGATTCCCGGAGCGCCAGACGACACTGCGCGATATATGTGGGAAATTGAGATGCCATGCTTTTTTGTTTTGAAGGAGAGAGACTGTTCGGCTCTTATGGTTGAAACGGAATATATATTGATTAATCGGATATAGGAGAGAGGCTACTCAATTCCTACGTTGAAAACTGAACCATTAATGAAAATAAAGCTGCTAGTACTCTATTGGAAGTAGTATTTCTTGTGCGTTTCATTAGCCAGTTGGAGCTAACTCGAAAATAAGAGATCTATTTAGTGGTTAGACAGAAAAATAAAAACACTGATATGGCAGGCTGCATGTGCGATGAGGTGGATAGTCTACATGTTAAGGGAAATAAGATGGTAAGGGTGAACTATTTAGGTGTTATAGATAGGTTAGTTCTCAAAAATGACATAAAATTGTATATAAACTATATAAGATTGATAATATAATTGTATGAAACCATAAAAAAATATAGATAATTTAAAGAGGTATCATCATCCAAAGCTTAATTTCTATTCGTGCTCGAATAGGTAAATGATAAAAACGGAATTTTTGATGTTGAATGCTACTTCTATTAAGCATGTTTTTTTTAAAAGAGGATAGCCCCCGGCCCAAGCATGTTTATCATGTAATTTTTTTACGGTATGAATATTGAGAAACGATGATGTAATTGGCATCAACATACTAACATCCATGAATACTCGTAGAGTGGTTTGACCTGCCACACAGACGCAAAAATCTGAAAATTCAACAACGTTGTTTGTTATTTTTGTAGTGATACAAACGTGTAGAACATGTCAATCAAATATACAATTGCACTAATCACCCCACTAATCATGGTGGACTTGGCTAGCTGTGGCCTAACTCGTTTATCCACAGCGCACTCTCATCCTTCCATCAGCCATGCGCCAATCCCTTCTTCTTCTCTCTGCTTCACATTTTTTTATTGTGTTTAGTATATAGTCTCCGAGTTCTGAACCAACTTTTGCCAAGCCGTGGCCGGAAGTAATATTTTTCGAGCTCGAATCTAGCATAACAAAGCCAGCGCTTGATCTCAGTCACTCATCCAAGCACCTAATCCAAAGCAGCTAAGTAAAAAAATAACTTAGTCACCCCCTGTAACAAACCCGGCAGAATCTACCGCACCCATCGGCGAGTAGAAAGCATAGATCCGTCACTCTCATCCACTCGTGGCCAAAAAAGATCTCGCCAGCGCATCTCCATTCCTGCCATCATCCCCCTCGTCGTCTTCCTCGCACTGCCACTGCCACCGCCACCGGCCAGTCGCCCACCCGCACGCCTCGCCGTTTTTTGTCATCTCGCCGACGCCGCGGATAAGGAACGGCGAGGCAGCAAGCAACCGGCCAAAGACCAAACTAATCTGGCAAGTAAGAGGAAGCAAAGATCGACTGCGGAAGGCAAGGCAGGGACGCAATCCTTCCGGAGGAATTAATTGCTTTCCTCTTCTCTTTTCCTTTCCGTGGAAAGGGACCGGCGCTCGCGGCGACCAGGAAGGCAAGGAACGCGTCCGGTTCTTGGATAAGCGGAGGCGCGGCACCGCACCGCACGCGGCATTCGCCTATATAACAAGGCCGCCGTGGGTGGGAGGCGGAGGGAGAACACGCGCGCACCCGCCAAAGTCTTCTGCCGATTTCTTCGTCTCCGCTCTCCTCGTGTTCGGGTTGTTGGCCGAGCGACAGTTGGGATTCTGTAGAGGTATGAGATTGAGATGCTACTCTCTGGCGCTTGTTTTTCTTTCCATGGTGGTAGGATTTGGGGGGGATTAGCTTCGCCTGGGGTTTTGTCCTCATTCGAGTTGTCTGATCTGATTGGGATATGCCCTGGAGAAGTTTGTCTTGGATTTGGGCGAAATTCCAAGATTTAGACGTTGCGCTGAATGTTTGTCCATTCTTGTAACCAACATCTTATAATAATTGAATAAGGAATGATACTGCATGTGTTCTACCGGAAATGACGCTTTGCTTTATCTGGTTTCCTTTCTTGGTTGTCATCAAGTTAAGATTCTGTGCATCATGTCCAAGTGTCTGTCAAATATAGTTAGTTGTAACTTGAAAGCTCTGTTCTTTCCTGAATAATCACCATCACCATTTCCCCAAGATAAATGAAACTCGGATTCTGCTTTCTTGATTCATGACAAGGTAGATACCTCTACAGATTATACATTAGGAAAATGTAATCGAAGGACGGGAATTCAGATTTAAGTTCTTTTTTTAAATGGTCACTGGGGGGAAAAGACACCCCCAGCTGAAGTACTATATTTCAAAAGAAATTCAGATTCAAGATGAAATCTGTCTGTTGTCCTAATTGAAATTTGCACATACAGGAGGTTGAAAGTACTTGAAACAAATGGGGATTGGGGATGCATCACCTAGTGAAAACCAGTCTGCACACAAGGAAAAGAGGGATGAGACCACGCCACTTCTCCCGCTCAAGGCAGAAGAGGAAGATGGGATCCATGAGTTCAATGGAGCGTCTTTCTCGGGTGCAGTTTTCAATCTGTCGACAACCATTGTGGGGGCTGGAATTATGGCCCTGCCTGCAAGTATCAAGATGCTAGGCATTATCCCTGGTATTTTGATGATCATCCTTGTGGCATTGCTCACTGAGGCATCAATTGACATGATGGTCAGGTGCAGCCACCAGGCCAAGATTACATCCTATGGCTGGCTGATGGGTGACTCTTTTGGTCAATGGGGGAGGATTGCGCTGCAAGCATCTGTGGTCATAAACAACATTGGCGTCATGATTGTATACATGATTATCATCGGTATGCCTGCGACACGACCCTTTTCTGTTATGCCTACTTATCATCAAGAGTTGTAATGTAATTGGCAGTATACGTTCAGGTGCTATATTTGTAGTTGCTAAATTGCATAATATGGAATCCTTGGAAGCTAAGTAATAACTTATAAATTAATTACTCATAGTGAACACTGATACATGTCTTCGTTACAACACTTATTTGGTTCACTGCGGCTGGATTATTAACATAGGTCTTTTCATTGATGTTGGGTTTCCGTTTCCCATAATACTCAAGTCTGATCGACCTCCCTAAAAAAATCTCCACTAACCTATATGCTCCTATGTCTTTCCAAGTGATGTATTAGATGGCGCATCGAAATAAATGCAAAAAATGCTCTCTCTTGTTTTAGGAAATAGTTGTGTCCTTATTTGGACCATGCAATTCGCCTCAAACTATTGTTCATACTGCCTGTTCATCTTTTTCCAGGTGATGTGCTATCAGGAACATCTACAACTGGTGTTCATCACCGGGGTATCTTTGAGGGGTGGTTTGGTCCTCATTTGTGGAATTCTCGTCCAGTTGTTCTCCTTGCCACAACTATTTTTGTGTTTGCTCCATTGGTGAGCTTTAAGCGATTGGGTAAGTTTGTTTTGCATTGAAGAAAGAGGTCCATTTTGCTATTTCTTTTTGGTATCTGAACTAAATTACTAACGGGGCATCTTTGGTGCATGAATTCATTGAGATACACATCTGCTCTTTCAGTTGCCCTTGCTGTGGTTTTTGTTGTCATCACTGCTGGAATTGCTATTCTCAGACTGATAGAAGGGACATGGAGATTCCCAAACTCTTCCCTGAGATACATGAAATCAATTCCATCTGGGAACTCTTTACAGCTGTGCGGTTCTTGTCACTGCCTACATTTGCCACTACAATGGTGTGTCTCCTACTTCATACTTGGTTTTGCTCTTGCTGTTGTTCATTTCAATGAGATCTAAAACATCTGTTTTTCATGATTGGACAGTTCACAGCATTGATAACGAGCTGGAAGATAGAAGTCAGACTAAGCCAATTGTGCGAACTTCACTGGCTCTCTGTTCAAGTGTTTATGTTGCAACAAGCTTCTTTGCATATCTCCTCTTTGGCGAGGGTACCCTCTCCGATGTGCTCGCCAATTTTGACTCCGACCTTCATATTCCATTCAGCTCTGTCTTCAATGATATAGTTAGAGTGAGCTATGTAGTCCATGTCATGCTCGTTTTCCCTATAGTCTTCTTTGCCCTTAGGCTCAACCTGGATGGACTCCTCTTCCCCACCTCAAGGCACATTTCTCATGACAACCGAAGGTTTACCATTATCACCGTCTCACTCCTTGTTGTGATTTATCTTGCTGCCAACTTCATACCAAGCATCTGGGATGCGTTCCAGTTCACTGGTGCTACAGCTGCTGTCCTGATTGGTTTCATCTTTCCTGCCATGATCATACTCAGGTAATCAGCATTCTGTTTGCGTGATGCGTGCCCGATGTTTGTAGGTATCCTTTTGGTTTATGTGTTCGATAACTTTATTCTGCTCGTTGTTTCTTCAGGGATTCTTATGGGATTGCAACCAAGCGCGACAAGGTTTTAGCTGTAACCATGATTGTGCTTGCTGTGCTCTCCAATTCAGTGGCCCTGTACAGCGATGCGATGAGCATCTTCTACAGGAAGGTGGAGGCCTAGTCTGCTCCATGCCTCCATACTCCAAGGGAATAAGTCCAATGCACATGCACAATTCGGAGTGATTATTGAGCTTTAGTTAGTATATTGCGCAGTCAAGCAATGTGATTTCATGGTGGCCACTAATTTTTGTTTTGGACACTTGAGAGGATTTTGTTTGCTGCATTTGTCTAGTTTCTTGAACATGTAATCCGGCTCAGCATCTAGATGAGCAATTTGTGATCTGGTCGCAGGTGTTTGTATTTATTGGCAAGAACAAGATTTTTATTTACCTTTTGGGGTTATGTACATGTTAATATTCGATCATCTTGAAATGGATGTTTGAGAAAGCTCTTTATATGCAATGAACTTAACCATATTCTAGGGGGAGACATTGTTGTGGATATATCATTTACAATCATGTACATTTGCATCGATGTTTTTCTCACCCGTGAAAAAGGCGAACATCGAGCCGCAAACCTAGGCACGACTATCGTGGTTGTGTCTTCTCTTGTGGCCACAAGTAGGGGTCAGGATCTTCTACAGTCCCATTAGGTAGAGAAACTTTGACTTACCCTTTTTATTGTTTTTTTCTCATGTTTTGAAAAGAGGTAATATCACTCGAAGTTATACAATTTGCGCCCGTTTGGTTCTAAAACTTACAAAATACGGAATTATGGTCACGTAACTTGTTTCAACGTGCAAATACGGTGTTTTCTGCCGTATACAAGTGTCTGTCGTGCACATGGGAGTGCCGGTGCAGCGTAGGCCCACCTGTAGGTGGCTGGAAGCGTTTCTTTGCAGATAAACGCCTTGCATTTTATTTATTCAAGTACATAATTCCTCAAATAAAATGAAAAAAATTGCATTTGGCGAGATTCGATCCCATGAAATTCCTGGTAAGTGACTAGCGTAGATAGCCACCAGATCAGACGCACTAGACATTTAACGTTAACAACTGTTGCTTATCTACCCTATATAAAGACGGGCCGTACACATTATTTGAAATTTTAAATTTTAAACTAAAAAGGGGAGCACCGCGGCCTGTGACCACTTGGTTGAACCTCGCATGTGCGTGGGCTAATCACCAAACCAGGTTACCCTTCGTGCTTTCAAAGGATAAACAATGTTTATGTTGTCAGTCCTTGTAAATAAATATTTATGTTGTCAGTTCTTATGTCATGAATATATAAAACTATATTTATGATTTTTTAAGGTTTTTCTTTGAGAGTAGTGAAACTTTTCATCGTAAAAAAATGAGGCGGCTTAAGACTACTCTCTATATTTAGGTTGAGTTGACAGCCATCCCTAGATAATAATAGGGTGACCAAGACTATAAATTTGCACAAAGTACCTAACTTTAAATATACCTTCCACACAAAAGAAATTGTATATATAGCTGGCTGGCCTACAGACTCATAAACTTGAAACTATACAACACACATCACTCTTATATATATTTATCTCTAAAAAACTCAAATCAATTCTATCTTTAATTAGCTAATTGACGGTGTGTATACTTAGATTGCAATGCCTACAAGGATATCAGAACAATGTAAAATACAAAGGCAACATAAAGAAATAAAAAGATATACCATAGTACAAGTTGTTATTTAAAAAAAGAATATAAGTTTTTTCTTCCGTAGAGCAAAAAAAAAAGGAATATTGGACAACAAAATTTGGGTCCCTTTATATACCAAGTATCATCATGGTCGTGTGGTTACCAGGACAAAGGTTCGAACTGCAGGGTTCCACAATTTTTTTAGATTTCAATTTTAATTTGTACGGTCTTCAAAAGACATATACACTACAGTTGTCCCATTTAAATGCGAACCATCCTTGGTCTCGTGGCCATCCATGCCAGGCTATTAGCTCCGGATTATAGGTTCAATCTACACCGGCTGCATCTTTTTTCATTTTATTTGTGGAATTATGTACATAAATAAATAAATGCAAGAAAGTTATCTGCAAAAAAGCCACTGACAGGTGGGCCTAGACTGCGCTGGTACGCCACATGTGCAGGCCATACGTCGGCATCTTTTTTCATTTTTTTTGTGGAATTTTGTGAGTAAATAAACAAAATGGATGAAAGTTATCTGCAAAAAAAACCACTTATAGGTGGGCCTAGGCTGCGCTGGCAGGTCACATGTCCAGGCCATGCGCCCGGATACGGTAGAAAGCACCGCATTTACAAGCTGAGACAAGTTAAACGACCATAATTTCGTATTTTACAAATTTTAGAACCAAATTGCACATCAAGCGCAAGTTCTATGACTTCCACTGATATTGACTCTTTTGAAAATGTGACATGTACACCCTCCGTAAACTAATATAAGAGCGTTTGGAATACTAAAGTAGTGATCTAAACGCTCTTATATTAGTTTACAGAGGGAGTAGTGTGTTGTGTGCTATCAATGGTGTCCAATCACCACACTTCACACCCTTAATTTTATAGAAAATGAAAAATAATACATAGTCTGAATGTGCAGTCCTGAAGGCACCGTTTACCATAGCGCACAATCAGACAATTCACATTAGTAGAAACATAATTCCAATAAGTTTACCCCAATAACATATAAAAATAGGTTGTCGTGCTCACCGCACAATTAAAATAGGTTGTGTATTGAAAATACTAAAAATCATAACTGTCAACATTTTTCTTTGAGGAATATCGTGAAACAGTTTGTGATGTGGCCTCTAAATAGCAATTCGGTTAATAAAAACGCTTAGGTCTCCTTTGGTTTGCAGGAATTTTATAGTAATGCTATAGGATAAGATTTTTACAGGAGAATGTATTTTTTTAGGACCCTTTGGTTTCAAGAATGGATTGCTATTCCTACCTAGAATTGGTTTCTACCATTCCCAGTTCAAGGAAAAAAATGTTTAGCTCAGACCTAATATAACAAATCTCATCTTATGAATCAAACGACATCTTTATAGCCTATAGGTATTGACATATACATGTCATCTGATTTCCCAAAATTTCTTATTCTATCCAAGCAAAGGAGGCCTTCCTTTTGATATTGGGCCCCATCATGACGGCCCAGCAAACTGCAAACAGAGAAGTTCTCAGCAGAGAGCAGAGAGGCGAACGAGCCCAAGCCCGATTCCTACTCCGAGACAGGTGTACGGCGGGAGCGGGAGGAAGCGCCGGCGATGGCGACCCCGGCGAAGGAGGAGGCGGCGGCAGGGCAGAGAGACGAGCTCGCCGACTCGCTGTCCGAGCTCTTCACCAACGTCTCCCTCATGGTCCGCGGCGAGCTCCAGGTCCGTCCGCCACACTCGAGCCCCCCCTCACAACCCCCGCGGCATCTCCAAGCTGTAGACGGCAAATCACGGACTTCTCGAGGTCCCCTGATCTCAGCTGTCGTGTGCAAACGGACGAAAAGAAGAGCGATTTGATTCCGCACCAAACTGTTTGGTGTTGATTTGATGATTAGCTAACGCGATAAAAAAATCGTGCCATAACCCTAGCGCCGCAGAGCCCGTGGTCGTTCGTTCAGATTTCGTAGCTTGGACTGGTGCACAGATTGTCTAGGTATTTTCTGGATCTGGTTTGCTCACGGGGGCTTCGTTAACATTTGCCCCCATTTGGTTTCCAATGCCTCGGTTCGAAGGACTGGTAATAGCAGAGGAAAGCAATCACTGATCATGTAGTGTTAAAGTGGACTTTCTACCATTGAGTTGGTACGCCAAAATGAATACCTGTCCATTGCATTATCTGGACACCAGTAATTGCTACGCAATGTGCTTTAGTGCATCCATTTCCAGGTTATTTCTCATTTGTGCTTGAAGGCGCAAAACTCGGTTGGCTTTATTGTGATCTGAAATGGCTCTGTGTTCAGAATTTGTAGCCTAGGCTATGCGGTCTGTGCTCGGTTCTTTGTTTCTTGAGGGATTGAGTACTTCTTCAGGGGCCAAAAATGCATCACAATTTAGACACTACACTTTTGTAGCTCACAGATGACACATTTGTATAGGCATTGCTTCGTCTAACATGATAAGGCATCGCTGAAGTGCATGAATTCAGATTGGCAGCATAAGTCACAGAACATTGATTTGCTTACTTAATCAAAAGGAGAGAAGTAGATAAATGGTATTGACATTGACAGGCCTTTGCACAAATAGAGGCCATCCACTTGGTTTTGTGTTTGTGCTATGCCGTGTACCAAACAGCTTTCCGGTACTGTACTACTACTTCTCATACAGTGAGATTATTTTCATGTTTGCCAACAAAGCGTTATTTTGATTTGAGCAATAAATGGTGTACTTCTAGTCTAGTTTCGATGGAAAGTGCTTTGGTAGCTAAGGGTAATTAAATGTATTGTAAATAACTTCACCAAACCATGTAGATTCATTGAAGGTTAAGAGATGGTTAATATTTTCTTAATCTGAATCTTCAGTGAAATGTGACAGATTTAATACAACTTTAGATTTGGTTTTCTAGGTTGTATTTCAAAAAACAAAAATGGTTAACTGTTTGTTGCTAATCTTTATCGGCAGGGTTACTGGCTTTTGTTGTTATCAACATTTGTGATTCGTCAGCATTTATTTTTCCCTTAAGATGTCACATCCTTTCAGGGAACCAACAACCAGCTCTCCCTGCTTGAAAAGATGAACCAACGCGTGACAGAGGAGTACAGTAACTACGGAGATGTTGCATCCGGTCTGCGGGTCTTTGTAGAACAGCTGAACGAGAAAAACCAACGGTTTGACGAGTACACAACGCAGATCGACGCGATAGACCAGCAGGTGAGTGAGTTTGAGGCAGTGGTGTCCATGCTTGATAAGCATGTCTCCCTCTTGGAGAAGAAAGTGAAGTCCGCATATCACATTGCTCCCACACAATGATTCATCTCCCAAGCATGTTGTGTATCACCACCATCATCTTCTGTATTCTCTACAATAATTGAGCATATCTCTATTAGCTAAACACGTTTGGATGGGAAACTTAGACTCTAGCCCTAATGTTTCCACCATTGTTGTACTTGTAGTGTCATTGAATGGCCAAGTCGTGGTGTTACTTCCAGGCACTTGTTGATACAGTACTATCTTTGCGATAATGCACAGCGCTGTAAGATTGTCCCCACTTTCCGTTCATGCCATGAAACGAATGAGATCATAGCCGCGGAGCTTCATCATGCAGCAGTTTTACCTCAAGTATTTGTGCAATGAACCTGCCTCTGCCGTGCAGCTCTGATGGCTGGACTGGCATTCTCCTCTGCACGTTAGTGTTACAAAGATTCCCGCGAATTTTCAATTCATGGAACCGATCTCGTAAGGACTGGTCAATGACAGATGACATGTGGTGACAGAGGAGTTGAAGCCTCTGCCACTGAATTTCTTGGTCTGTAACGTTTTCACATGCGACTTGGCATCATGCATGCCTCTTATCATTGCAGCTGCGATCATGGACTTGACCGACTCCAAATTTCTTACATAGGTTCATATGTATAATCTTTTCAAAAAATAAATAATTCATGACAATTTGGTACCCAAACCGTAGTACTCCCTCTCTCCGGTCCTTTTTAGTCTGCATATAAGTTTGTCCAACGTCAAAGTATCTCTACTTTGACCAAACATATAGAAAAAAGTATCAACATTCAAAATGTCAATCCAATATTTTATGTAATATAGTTTCGTAGTATATAATTTTTTTAATATAAATTTAGTCAAATTCAAGCGTGCATATCAACATTGCAGTGTTTGATTTGACACAAATCTAATCTGTGACGGTAAAAAGGACCAGAGGGAGTACTATATGTCTGTGGATGCAGCTTTGAATAAAGAGCTTCGTTGGATAAAACATTTGGAAGGCGATGCAGGAAAAAAAACATTTGGAAGTGAAGATACACTACTATTGTATAGTACTAGTATTATATATATACTTATATAGCATAGTACTTGGTCTTGGGTAGAGCCAGATTGTGATTTTTCAATGTGTGTTGATGACGTTAAATTGTGCCGGTCAACGCCTTGAGCCACTGAAACGAGGTAACCTGGCCGCCCAGGTAGCTGCCGGGTGGAGTTTCCTACACTCCACTGTCACCGTGTTTACTTAATCGCAAAGCCGATGCCAAGGATTGGATGGAATAGCACAGCATGTTTACGCCATGAACAACACCAAAATCCCCACATCAGCAGCAGCTACCCCGAAGGGCAAAAGTCCACCATGAAATATAACTACAGTACAAGGTTACAAGAAAAAGTTTTCCTCTATCACACCGGTAACCCCTTGATCTTGGGCTCGCGTCATCTGATCTGCCAGAATGTCAAAGACGAAGTATAGTAAATAAATAAATTACTCTAAAGCAGGTTTAGTTTCTTCTTCACAAACAGACGAGACCTTTTGTCCTTGTAAAACGACACTTGCCCGTCGGAGAAGTTATTAACAAGGTAAAGTTACGAAAACGATTGATGTGAGTTCCCGTCAAATAAAACCAAAGAAAATCGAGGGTAGCCAAGTCAACATTCGACGAGTTGGTTCATTCAAAAAGAAAAGGTCAGCACTCGAGAGAGCATTTTACTTACTAATGCTTATGGTGGGCCCATGCGCAGCCGTGGCCCGCTGGTCAGGGGAAGGGATGGCGGGATAGAAGGTGAGCCATGAGCGAAAGATAAGCATA
Organism: Aegilops bicornis; assembly: GCA_021605145.1. Lineage (NCBI taxonomy): Eukaryota > Viridiplantae > Streptophyta > Magnoliopsida > Poales > Poaceae > Aegilops > Aegilops bicornis. The sequence continues at coordinate 249,538,226 of CM038674.1, forward strand.
TCTCCTCCTCTCGCCGGAAATAATGGCGTCCCCACCACCGGCCACGGGCCATGCCCCGGAGCTGCCTTCCCATCCTATCCAGCGCATCTCCTCCGGGTTTGTTGCTGGATTGGCCCCTCGACCTTTGCATAATTGCGTTATTGATCAGAGTGTCAGGCCATGACTAATTTGCTTTTCTTTTCTTTTCCTAGTGGAAGAAAGAGAGATGTCTGGCCTTCTTATGGTCCGTGAGAGCAACGGTGGTTGATACGGACACATGTGAACCTTGATCTTCATCATCATTGTTATAGCTGGTACTAGGAAGAAGAGGCGATCTCACCAACGAACGATAACAAAAAATAGTTCAACACTCCCTCCGTTCAAAAACAACCCAAGTTCTAATTCTGTCCCAGGTCAAACTAGCTCAAGACTATTTATGTAATCAAATACACATGGTATGAAAAATGTGCCAAGATCTACGAAAACCAAATACACAGTATGAAAAATATAGTTTATAAAGAATCTCATGAGACTAATTTGAAGTTTTCTATGTTAAAAAGTTTTTTCAGATTCACTAATTAAAATTATCATCTAGATGAGAATTAACAAAATCTCATCTAACTCCTACACTACTTGATTAACCAAAGGAAAAAAAATCCATATGAATTTTCGTGTAGAATTCAACGGCGTAGGAGTTAGATGAGACATATTTGTTTCTCATCCAGATGAGAGTTAGATACATCTTTTTTTATACACACGATCGAGAGTTAAACAAGTTTGACACATGACAAACTAAGAACTTCAATTATCTTGGAACAGAGGTAGTATGATGTGGTCTCCCAGCATAACGGATACAATGAATGTGTTTAAAACTAAATTACAAATATATACAACTGTATATGTGATAAAAGGTAGTAAAAATAGTTCAAATATGCTCACAACTTCGCTATATCAAACTGTATACATGTGATAGAAGGAAGTAAAAGTAGTTCAAATATGCTCTCAACTTAGATCTTAAATCGATTGCAAAAGAAAAGAGAGCGCGACTCATGAAGGGTGGCGTGTGGGCCCTTCCAATAGGCTCGTCTTTTACAGAGAAGGCATCTATGCTGTAGTGCTTTATGATCGAGGCTTCAGGAGCTGAGACGATACACTACTATACCAATTGTCTTTGGTGGACTGTAATGCTAGTGATTCCATCATTTCTGCCAAATAGTTATTTTATAGCAATCAGACAAATATGTATTGTACATCTCAAGATATATAAGTTGTATGTGAATATTGTTTGCGAGCTGCTTATTGTATTTTCAATCATTTAGACCGATAATTTTTTTTTGACTTAGACCTCCCTTTGTGGGAGTATCATAACTAGTATCATGCATGCCGACTAAGGCTGGTCACGATAGGATGTATCATAACTAGTATCATGCATGCCGACTAAGGCTGGTCATGATAGGATGTATCATGTGATATCGGTGTCATGATACTACCTCCACAGTGCATAATATCATAACTTGATAGTATTACAATGACCTTATTTATTGTCATGCATGACACATACTAGTACATCATCTAATATGACACACTATCATATCATGACACCCAATCCTCTCTCTTCTCATTTTATTATGTGTTGCCTCAGCAAAATGCCTAATTGGCATGCATGGTACTCCCATTGTGACCAGCCTAAGCATTTTTATAAGATATCATAGAATTAAATAAAAAAAGTTGGGTATATATTGTGATACCGTATCATAGTAAATAATATGCTATTACGTGTCATGTATGAGAATAAAAAAATCATCTATAATACTATTAACTTATGATACTACCCAGAGCGGGGAAGTCTAATTAGTGTGTGGCTACTAAACCACACTGTGCTGAACTTCTTATTTTAAAGTCAACCGTGAAAGAATAGCCAAAACCTTGGAAAATAATCTTAGCATTTTCAGTTTTGTAACACTCTTTTCTTAGTAAGGATTTGTTGGAAATCTGTTCCAGTAGTAACTTTCAGCAACTACCACAGTCTACTCAACTCAGGCCGGTAATCTCTCTCTCTCAAAAAAAAAAAGAACTCAGGCCGGTAATCCCTGTTGTGCAAAACCACAAGAGCTTAACCACCCAGACCACAAATCCCTCCTCACTCTTCCAGCTCCTCCTCCCCCTTTCCCTTCCAGCGCAACGGAAACGCCTGACCCGACGCGCTCCTCTTCCTCCTCCTCTACTCATCGTCGTCCCCCCTCCCCTCTCGCCGTCTCCCCCCTCGCCCTCACCCGAGCCGTAGCCCTAGACCTCCCCGCGGGGATGGGCGGCGTCACCTCGACGGTCGCGGCCCGCTTCGCCTTCTTCCCGCCCAGCCCGCCGTCCTACGGCATCGAGCCCCTGCCGCCGCCCGATGCCGCCGGGGCGGGGGCCGGGGAGGCCAAGGGAAGGAGGGGAGCGTGGTGGTGGAGCTCACGGGCGTGCCGCGGAGGGCCAACGTGGAGGCGCGGCGGCTGCGGACCAAGCGGGGCACGGACGTGGTCGCCATGTACGCGCGCCAGACCGGCGCCAAGCTCACGCTGCTCTACTCCCACGGCAACGCCGCCGACCTGGGCCAGATGTACGAGCTCTTCGTCGAGCTCAGCGCGCACCTCAACGTCAACCTCATGGGGTACGCACGCACGCACGCTGGATCGGATTGGGTTAGACTTTAGATTGGGGGCGCCACGGTTCTGGATTCGGGGAGTAACCCTGGATCTCCCGGACCGCGTTTCTCTGGATCAAAGCTACGCTTTTTACCGGGCTTTAGAGAACGGAAGTGGTATTCCTGGTGGAAATGTTCGGATTGCGGGTCAGTAGGATGGTCGCTTCTTGGACTGGACGAAAAATGCCAACTTCTCTTTTGGTATTGCGTGATTGGGTTCAGATTTTGGTACTGGGGCCGTGCTCTCTGGTGTTGGATTTGCTAGCTGTAGTCTAAATTAAACCAATTAGTACTAATCTGTGCGTTCATTCCCATGTATGCTGGTTCTTGGCTTGTGATGCGGCATTTGTCACTGATACGTCTGCTAATGGGTCCTAGTTATTTTGTTCTTCCTCATATTCTTATCACAGAATAAACTACTACCAAATTGTGAGTTATTTTGTGGTTTTTGTAGATTGTTGGAATGCTTGCTTTAGGTGGCCGTGAGAAGTATCTGGAGGTTGTTCAGTCTTAGGTAGTAAGGGGGATATTTGGATTAAAAGCGCATTTCCGTGATTGGATAATCCATGATTCATGTGATTTTATGAGGTGGCCCAAGACCTGATTTTTATTAGTTACTATTTTTGGCCAAAATTTGATGGATTTGTTCAGATTAGGTGTTACATGCTACCACTTTTAGAACATTTCACTAATAGAGTCTAGTGAGGAAAAAGCGGGAAATCAATACTTAATGAAGCTTTCCACAACATTATTATGCAAGCACACGTGTCCGGTCCACAGCCCTCATAAAAGCGTAAATACCAAAATAAGTGATCAATGTTGCCATCTTCCTAACTGTTGTTTAAATATATCCATTTTTTGGGCTCAATTTCTTCTTTCGTTGGAGTTTTAGCCCGTTGCTTCCTATGCATTGGATGGAGAATATTAGCTAGGTAGGTTTAGTCTAATGAATCTGTTGATGACGAGAGGTTTGAGTTTCTGATGAGAGAACCGTTGATTCATTCAGTTGATGTAGAAACTCTATCAAATTTAAAATTCTTTGATTAAACTCAAGATTTTTGTTCTTTACCTAGCATGGTTATAACATTATCATATTTAGTTAATCTTTGTGTTATATGTCTGTTCTCTGAACACACTTTTGTCCTTTATGGGGCCACTAGTTTTGGCGCAAGGCATTTTAAAATGTTGAGCGTTTACATTATTACGAAGATAACTTCAACATCATAGATGAGTCCAGACATGAACCATGTGGTTTCAATGCCGAGAGTAGATACTGTGAGCACTACTGTTCAATTTACTATATATGCCTAAATACCCTTGCTTTATTACGGTTTAAAAAAATATACCCCCCCCCCCCCCTTCCCCAGCACGTGGAACTTGTGTTGTCGTGCTTAGCTTTCTTTGCCCTCTTGGCTATGCTGCCGCGCTCAGCCAAGCTTTGCGCAGGACGGCGCCATGCCTCCATGTTTGTGCTCGGCTGCAGCCCTATACAGTTCCCTTGGTTCCATAGCCATGCCGGGCCAAGCTTCTTTTGTGACCTCTATTCGAGCTAGAGATTTTGTGATGGAGGTTAGTTTCAAAGGAAGATCTTCATCGTATTGAAGTTGAACTGTCGGGATTGTTCATTGTAATTAAGTAAGTCTAATTGCTGTTTCTGTTAGAGCGTTCCTGGAAGTGTGTAAGAGGGAGGTGGAAAGTGTGGATGAACCACGATCGTTACAAACTCAGCGTTCTATAATTGCAAAGGTCATAAATAAGCTATGAGGCTACGCCTCAGCTGCCCTCCATGCTAATTAGTAGTGATACAAGGCCTTCTATAAATGCAACATAGCAAACTGATCCTCCGATTGCTTATTTAGTTATGCTATCTTCTTCCTTTCAAATTTTCCACGAAAGTGAAAATATATGTTGAGATGACTAAAAACGGAAAGTGTCTAGAAGGAAAGGAAACTTTCAACACCAATACAAGCCACTATATTGATTAGTTTCCTAATTAATATGTCATTTTTTTATAGCATTTTCAGTCGCGTTCCTTACCAGTTTACATGGTTGCATGTTGCCGCCACTCTTTCATCATCCTGTGATATAGTACCTTGGAAGATAGTGGTCGGACCCTTCCCGGACCCTGCATGGCGGAGCTACGTGCACCGGGCTGCCCCCCAATTAACAGGATGCATCCGATGAAGAAACCTATTTTCACAATGGGAGTCGCTGGATGAACCTCTCTTATGTCTCTTGGGATTATTTTGGCGAAACACTAACATATTTTTGTTCTTTCTTTTCTTTGCAGCTATGACTACTCTGGTTATGGACAATCTTCTGGAAAGGTATACATATTTTCTCTTTTTCTTTTTTTGGCTTCTGTTCTCCTCAGTGTGCATAATACTAATCATTTATTCTTATCTATTATGGCAGCCCAGTGAGCAAAACACATATGCTGATATAGAGGCCGTTTACAGATGTCTCATAGAAACCTATGCAGCCTCTGAGGAAAATATCATTCTTTATGGCCAATCAGTGGGGAGTGGTCCTACTTTGGATTTGGCTTCACGTTTGCCTCGTTTGAGAGCAGTTGTTGTACATAGTCCAATTTTGTCTGGCTTAAGAGTGATGTATCCTGTAAAACATACATACTGGTTTGACATATATAAGGTAACTAATTTACATTTCTTCAGTCCTTTTTTGTACTTACCTGCATCTGATTTGTCTTGTATCTGCAGAACATCGACAAAATTCCACAAGTCAGTTGCCCTGTTCTAGTGATTCATGTGAGTGTCCTTTCCTCCTTAATCTTATGCACAGTTTTGACTTTATGTTCAGGGCATATGTGTTATCCGCCTAGACATTTTCTTTAGCATTCTCATGCCCCTGTCTGCCCATTCATGCACGGGCACACATTTGCATTCTAGTAACGTTACATAGGTGAACTTGTACATGAGGACATGTTGATTAGTAACTAGTGGAGAAAATATCAAGCAGGTTTAATTATTTAAGATGTCTACAAATGGCTATTTGGTTGTTTATTAATCACATAATAGGATTACGGCAAAGTACAGTATCAATCATCCAACTGTTGCCTTTGGGAATGACTAGAATTTTGACCTTTTGAGAACCTGCTAGCTCATGTGAATATGAGCATAGGGCCATCACTGTATTTCTTGCCAAAGTCTCTATAATGGTAATGCAATCAAAAGTCACCAGGTTCACTGAGAAAGAGAAATGGTAATCGATATAGCATACTATGTAAACACGTGACAATTATTCCATTAGCTGGCATAGCTTTACCATGAGTTGATTTTGTATACTATTGCCGTGGCATTGTTGCTTTAACAAATTATTCATAAATTTTGTTATTAATTCTAGTCAAGATGTAGAACAAGAAAGATGATACAGAAGTATTCTTTTGTAGAAGACCGAAAGCTGACTGAGTAACCGCAACACCTCTTTTCACATTTTTGTGATACTAATACAATCTCTTCTTTCAGGGTACAGCTGATGAAGTCGTCGACTGTTCTCATGGGAGGGCATTGTGGGAACTCGCTAAAGTAAAGTACGAGCCTCTGTGGGTCAAAGGAGGAAACCACTGTAATTTGGAACTGTATCCAGAATACATTAAACATCTAAAAAAGTTTGTTGGAGCCATAGAGAAACTGCCAGCCCCAAGTGATGAATCCCCAGAGAGCTCAGGTGCGTCAGATCGTACCCAAACAGAGCCTGAAGGTACAGAGGAGCCAAGGAAAAGCGTAGACCATAGGGAGAAAACAAGGCCAAGCATCGATCATAGAAAGAGCACAGATCGTAGAGATAAACCGAGGGGCAGTACAGATAGGAGGGACAAAAGCAGAAAGAGTGTAGATAATCCTGACAGACCACGAGCCAGTGTTGATCAGCCCGATAGGCCAAGGAAAAGCGTCGACCGGTACGTTTACCCTTCACGATGTACCAGATAGTTCCTTTTCAAGACATGCTGTATATGTGTTGACTAATATGATCAAATGGTTGTTTGTTTACAGCTTTGGAGGGATGATGAAGGCCGTGAGGTTGCGCAACATCGACTGTTTCAAGGTACCGACAACGTCCTCCGGGAGCTGAAGATAGATACCAGAAAAGGTCAGTGGTGTTTTGGAGGGCGCCTCGTCTGTATGTATTCCATCTGTGTAAGTTAATTCATTTGGGTGATTGGTTCGGCTGTAGGCGGTATATCTCAACACAGTGGGGGATTTGTAATGTTTCTGGTTTTGTGTTCCTTGTGAGATGAAATAATAACTTAACTTGTTTATAACATGCTCCTCAATTTTCTTCCTAGTTAGATGAGGTTCAGATTCTTTTAGATGGATTTAGTTGTGGACTGTGATAGGCCTGGCTCGGTTCGAGCTCGAGCTCTAGCTCGATCTGATGTTATTCCAAGCACGTATTTTGCAATTTGGTCTCTCCGGTTGTAGCTCGGACGCATAGGCGATTATAGTAGAGCAGAGCTGACGTTTGCGGACCAGCGTGTAAACAACATTGTATCCTTTGGCAGCAGTTGAGGAAGGTGGTGTGGTGCGGAGCCTGTGCGGCTTCTTCAGATAATTTTGGGCAGGTGTTGTATCCATGAATGCTCTTACAGGAGGACTCAAATCGTAGTGAAGCGAAATTGGTTAGCTGGGAGTTCTGTCTAGTTTGTTCAAGGAAAATGCCTTGCATCTGTTTCTTTTTCTTTTGAGTCTTATGCCTTGCATCTGTTGGGGTGATGTTTTCATTGCATTGCATGGGAAAAAGTTCTAATCGCACAAATTTGCTTACTCAACATCAACGCAGTAAATCGATAAATTCTATCCATGAATGTTTTCATTCAGTTTACGTTTGGTCAGCTCAGTTTGTTTGGAGTTTTTGGAGAGAAAAAAAAATACTTTGATGTGTTTGACATCAATAAATAAATAAATAAATAAATATGACGGCTTCATAAACCATAATACCTCCAATACACTGTTACTATTATTTTGGAGTATTTTGAAAAGGAGGCCCTCTTTTTTTGTAAATAAACTTGTAAAGTGAAGTGGGAAAATTGCGCCTTATTAGAAACTGAAATTGTTGATTACCCAGGCAAGGCAATGCCACAGTCCGATCTCACGTTCTTCCCGATCAACCCCACGTGCACACTGCTCGTGGCATCACTGTGAAGTTACGCCGTGTGGATACCCCTAGTGGATATGCCAACGACTCCATCGCGCCATGGGCCGCCAGAGTCGGAGGAGAATCTGCCGGCGGAGGCCAGCAAGGCGGTGAGAAGGGACCAAGCCTGGATCGCGGCCTCGTGTCCCCCCAAACCCAAAGCCGTTTGGTGGTCGCCGAGCGGAACCGTGTGCTCGGTCGGTGGCGCCACGTTCCTTCACCCAGAGGTTTGGCCTCGGCAAGGCCGTGCAACGTGTTGCGGCGTTCCCATACCAGCATTACCATTACCAACCCCCGGGATGTGCTGGATCTGCCGGCGTGGGAGTATGGGAACGGCGCCGGACTCCACCCAGTTGGTCGGGCCGGTGCCGCCTCCTCCTCCTCCTCCTCTCCTAGTCGTGCCCGTACGTACGTGGAGTTGTGTTGCGCACGCACGTACTCCCTTCGTTCGAAATTACTTGTCGTAGAAATGGATGTCGAATTTCGCGACAAGCATTTAACGGCGGAAATAGCTAATCTCTCGCGGCACGCACGTACATACGGCACACGACGTGGGTCGTGTGCAGGCGGACCCGTCTGCACTAATGCATCTTCTGATCCACAACACTCAGCACATGTTGTATCACGTGGTTTATCACATGTTGTAACTACACATTTTCAACGAACTCGAGACATATACCATCATTAGCCAAAAAATATCAAGTTTAACCATTTAAAGTTAAGAGCATCAACAATGAAACCTAACTGTAAGAGGAATACAAAGGGAGATTGGTGTAATGCGATGGATGTTGTATTGAACCTCTCACACGGTTTGTATAGAGTACAAGGCTTAAAGTGTAAAAAATCTTTTCTAGAGATAAGGCAGGAGATAATGGCTACAAATCATAGTCTACCAAATGATCACCAATTTGTATAGAGTACAAGGCTTAAAGTGTAAAAAATCTTTTCTAGAGATAAGGCAGGAGATAATGGCTACAAATCATAGTCTACCAAATGATCACCAATTTGTATAGAGTACAAGGCTTAAAGTGTAAAAAACCTTTTCTAGAGATAAGGCAGGAGATAATGGCTACAAATCATAGTCTACCAAATGATCATCAATGATGGCCAATATTCGGCGGCCAAATACAATTGGTGTGAAAGAATTGGGCTCCTTCCAAATACAATTTTTTTGCTTGGTTAGCCATCAACAATATGATTTGGACGGCTGACCGGCTTCAGCGCAGGGGTTGGCCAAACTATAACCTTTGCCCGCTATGCAAACAAACGCCAGAATCTACAGCTCACCTTCTCTTTCAATGTTGTTACACGGTTAGAGTCTGGGGAATGATCAAAACATGGCTCAGTTTACATGATGTCCATCCTACGTATTAGAGAGTGGCACAACATTGCTTTCGGGAGGTCACAATCTTGAAGGGCACTTCTTTCCCTTATGCTTCTATCTCTTGGGAAATCTGGATGTTCCGCAACACGGCGATTTCGGTCGGGGTGTTTGTGACTCGCGTCAAAGCGAAAACTTCGTTGTGGTGCCTTGCCGGGGCGAAATATTTATGTAATATAATATCACAAGAGTGATGCTTGTATCTGGTCTTTTGGCCAAGATTCTTAAACCTTTTTCTTATTCAATGAAAATGGCAAGCCTTTTGCCTTGTTAAAAAAAATAGTCTACTAAATACAGATATATGTCACCTCGCAAAAAAGAAAAAAGATATGTCTATACTCTTCTAACACTAACAGTGCAGTTCTTCTCCTAATAAAAAAAAAATGCAAAGATACGTAGTTCCAGTTTCGCGTACTAGTTTTTTTTTTGACTAAGCGTACTAATTCTTTTGACGCGCCTTTTCTTCCAGGCACGGAACACAGAAGTGCGTATTGTGTATACATACAGTCGAAGAGGACGTGGCACCGAGAGTCTACGAGTAGAGGAGTGGAGCATGCGACGGTGGACCGGTGGAGACGCCCGCGCGATGCGTGGCACATGACCGACCCAGGATCCGCTCAGCCGTGCCGCGCGTGGAAAGAGGAGACGGCAAGCGGTGCCTGCCCCATCACGCAAGCCAAGCTGACCGTACACTTGGAAGCTGGGATCCCTTCCGAAAGACCGAGTTGACTGTCTGTCTCATCACGCCCAGCGCAAGGGTCTAGCACAGTGGCACCGATTCTCCACGACCCTGGGTTCGGAGTTCAGACCAGGATCACGAGCTCTCCTCGCTACAAGAGAAATACTAACAGCAGCATCACTGCTTAGTCGTTCTTGGAATCAATCGTTCCACATGATTAGGACCGGCTACCAAAGCTCCCAACTCCCCTGTAAACCAAGCCATCGTGCCCACTACCTCCGTTCTTAAAAAAATGTACTTTCAACTTTGTTGAAATTTATATTTGACCGCATTTACACAATAATAGACCAACATTTATATCATTAATTTTTTTTGAAATTAAATTAGTAGCATTAGATTCATGATAAAATATATTATCGTCATATACCTATTTGGTTTCATAAGTATTGACATTTTTTTGCAAACTCGATCAAATTTTAAGAAAGTTGGAAGTACACTCTTTTAAGAACCGGAGGAATACATATTCATCACTGTACTGCGATCCTTCAAGAGAATGCTACTACTCACCACTACTCCAACGCATCAACGTCCGCCACACCACACACAGAGAGCGATTAATCAACGGGTTTCCTGTTACGTGTTTCTCGGGGCACCGGCCGTATTATACTCCATCGGAACCATGACCAAGCTCCAAGCCCCGGCACGCACGCACGCATGCATGGGGCTCTGCGATCGACCACCTCGCATGCCGTCGCCTTGGTTGCTGAATCCGGAGGAGAAAAAGAAAAGAAAACAAACACTGCGATCGACCACCTCGCACGCCGTCGCCTTGGTTGCTGAATCCGGAGGAGAAAAAGAAAAGAAAACAAACACGCTCCTCCCTCGGAGAGCGTCTGCGGTTCACGACATGTTCTTGGGACGCCGCAGCTTGACAAATGACAACTTGACAAGGGACAGACTTTCGCCCGCGCCCTATAGAAAACCAAGTTCGTACCACCTGGAACTACTACAAGTAGAGTGAGTGGCAGCCTGTTGAGCGGAACAATCAACTTTGACCAATCGTGTGCACGCCGCAACTCCGATCTCGCCTTCCCCTAGCTTGGCTAGCTATAAATAAAACTAGCCCCGCCCAGCCTTGCTTTCTCCGTTCCTCAGACTAGTCAGATTTCAGAGTTCGGTAGTGCGGTTATTACCATGAACTGCGCCAGCCTGCTGCTCCTGCTCTGCGTCCTCCTCCTCGCCGCGCTCGGCCCCTTCGCCGCCGCTGCACGCAGAGGTAAGTCTTCACCGCCGACACCAAGGTTCTATACTTCTGTGTTCATTCCACACTGGGCAGCGAGAGGCATGTTCGACCTTGACATTGTCACCGCCGCTCTCTCTTTTCAGAACCAACAACGGCGGCCACCGGCGACCAAGGAGATGGTGCTCAGGCCAAGCTGGCCTGGATGGGAATGGCCCCTGCAAAGGGTCTAAACCAGAGGGTGATCATGAGGAAGCAGGAGAGTACAGACTCTAACCGTTTCAGGACCACAAAGTTTTCTTCGAATGCCAAGAATCCGTTCGACGGCCGGGTGCCCTTCACCGCCGATTACCACACCGTGCGCAGGCACCCGCCCTCGCACAACTAGGCGGAGCTCAGCTCAGTGTACGTACCTACTACTACTGGCTAGCTAAGCTGGTTGGTTGCCTGGAAATACAGTTAGCTTATAGAGTAACAGTAACTACTAAGCTGTATAACATTTTCTCATCCTCTCTGTTCTCCCTATTCTTTGGCCCTTCTACGTAGTACCACTAGTATGTTACTCGTCTCCCTTGTGGCTTGTCAGCTACGGATTTGCTGACGTTTTGTTAGTACTGGCCACCTCCTAGTAATGATATCCTATACTGCTACTGCATTTGCTGTTTTTCTTACAGTGTACCGCATAAGCTGTTAATTAACTATACGTACCTTTTGGTATGCATTACCAGTTGGTATGGGTACGTTGTCCTCACAAGAAAGTACTATAATGCTTTTGTTTGCCGTTCCAGTTGCAATGCAAACCCACCTTTAGCGCATCTTCAACGGCAACCCATAAATTTTCTTCTGCATTCGTTCGCGGACGAAAAAACCAGTCCACGAATACAATGCGGGAGGCTGCCATCCAACCGAAACCGCATACATTTTAAATTGCATTTTAACCAAGCGGACGAAATTCATGCAAACCTGCCGATATTCATCAAAGTTCGGATACAAAATAGCAACAATCATCCATATATACCATGCAAAGTAAGTCTAGTACAACAATGTCTCTAATTCGACTAGGTCTCAGATTTCCAACAAGTTTTTCATGAATGGATCATATCGTTCCACACATACTCCTTCTTCAGCTTCATTCAACAGTGTATGCACGTAAATGGTCGTCCCTCGGTCCTATGGTACACCACGACAACGTGTGTGGGTTACATATAATGTGTAGACCAACATTGAGTGAATGAATTAATCAATAAGTTGAGCAAGAGGAAGTAAAACTTACAATCTCGTCCTCTGCCGCGTGCAATGGCCACCTTGCTTCTGGCTGACGAATCACGTTGCAAAACTTGGTGACGCCGATCTGGATAGCGTGCCAGCGATACGGCAACGACATCACGTTGCGTGATTGAATGATGTACATGTCGTATAGTGATGCTTTCGTGCATGAAACTTTTCATGCACTTGCTCCCAAAAGGGCTCCCCTCTGCTCCTGCCTACCAAATAGGTAGATACGGCCAGCCACGCTTCGCACAACTCATCCTCCATGGTCAAGTAGCTCACCATCCTTCGTACTCTAAAAAACGACATAGCATTTGAAAAGAAAGCTTAATGGCATTTGACGAACATATGCGAGGCGTGGTGTCCGCTATGGAGGTCATCGGCAGGGGACGGAGTGTACCTCGGTACAAACGGCTCTAGGGTGGATTGGGTGGGCCGGGGGTGTCGGAGTCCTACATTTCAGGTGTACGGACTCCCGCACCCCCCCTCCCCACTTTGTCTTCAACTTGCGAGACAAAAGGCGTCTGAAACGTCCCATAGATATATACAGGACCGCGTTGGATGGTTTTCGCAGTTCCAGACAGCGGTGGTGGAGATGCCCTTAGTTCAGAGTGGGGCACGAAACAAACAAGGTTCAACTTTAGGAAGTCTAGGGTGTGCTTGGTTTGGGAACTAAATGCAATGGTATGTCATGGTTTGATTCGAGCAGTTTCATTTTTGTGTTTGGTCCCGAGTCAGAAAAGTGGAATTTGATGGTTTCGTCCATGTGTTTGGTTTGTGAGATATATTGACAAGAATTTGATTCAGCTTGACCTTGACCGTTTTGGCCGCGCCCTCCGCCTTCGCTGGCCCTGGATACAATGGACGGACCCAGAGAGGCCATGGGTGGGCACCGACACGCCATGCGACCGGTGATATGAACCTTTTTCGCAAGCACAACCATAACTTTGGGAGATGGCCGCAAGGCACTTTTCCGCATGACAACCGGAGTGGAAGGGGCCCTCTAACGCTACTTGCGCGGAGCTTTACAAAATAGCTTCAAGAAAAATAGGACCGTGCATCGAGGAGTTGACAAATGAAAACTGGATCGGAGCGATCGCTAGCCTTGATCCCTACAACAAGCTGGGGAATTTGTCACTCTTTGGGGATGGATCAGCCGGAACAGTTACATTGCCGGATCAAGATGATACAATCTCCTGGAACCTGACCACAAATGGAGCCTACTCTTCCGCATCGGCCTATGCGGCGCATTCTTTGGCTCACACCCAAGATTTGACTCTTCAAAGGTGCAGTGCGCTCACGCCGAGCCCAAGTGCAAATTCTTTGCGTGGCTAGTCCTGCATGGTAGAATCCTCACCGCAGATATGTTGGCTATTCGCGGTGGCCACATGACCCAAGGTGTCGACTATGTCTTGGCTGACGAAGCGGCAAACCATCTTTGCAAGGATCGTCCCTTCGCGGTCGCGGTTTGGAACTGAGTAAACACACGGACAAGCGAGGGTCTCGCCATCTCGGGTTTCTTGCCCGAGGCAGAGCCTTTGTTTCGATCGATGGGACAAGATGCTAGTAGATGAGCCTTCCCAAGTGCGGATACGGAGGAGCGGGAGGATCATCTACACAATTTGTGTTGGGGAACGTAGCAGAAATTCAAAATTTTCCTACGTGTCATCAAGATCTATCTATGGAGAAACTAGCAACGAAGGGAAGGAGAGTGCATCTACATACCCTTGTAGATTGCTAAGCGGAAGCGTTCAAGAGAACGGGGTTGAAGGAGTCGTACTGCGTCGTGATCCAAATCACCGGAGATCCTAGTGCCGAGCAGACGGCACCTCCGCGTTCAACACACGTACAGCCGGTGGCGTCTCCCACGCCTTGATCCAGCAAGGAGAGAGGAGAGGTTGAGGAAGACTCCATCCAGCAAGCACAACGGCAGGCGTGGTGGTGGTGGAGGAGCGTGGCAATCCAGCAGGGCTTCGCCAAGCACCACGGGAGAGGAGGAGGAGAGGCAGGGCTGCACCAAGAGGGAGAAGTTCTCATGTGTTAGGCAGCCCCAAAACCTCCACTATATATAGGGGGAAAGGGGAGGGGAGGCGCCCTAGGGTTTCCCCTAGGGGGGGCGGCGGCCAGGGCAGATGGGATCTCCCCCTTGGGTGACTTGGCCCCCAAGCCAGGAGGTGGGAACCCTAGATGGGGCGCCCCAAACCCCCTGGTCACGTGGGAATAGGTGAGGGGGGCGCACAACCCCTTAGTGGGATGGTTTGCCCCCTTCCCTTGGCCCATGAAGCCCCCCAACACTTGCCGGGGCTCCCGAATCACCTTTCGGTCATCTTTGGTCATCACCCGGTACCTCCGGAACACTTCCGGACTCCAAAACCCTTCGTCCAATATATCAATCTTTACCTCCAGACCATTCCGGAACTCCTCGTGGCGTCCGGGATCTCATCCGGGACTCCGAACAACATTCGGTAACCACATACAAACTTCCTTTATAACCCTAGCGTCATCGAACCTTAAGTTTGTAGACCCTACGGGTTCGGGAACCATGCAGACATGACCGAGACGTTCTCCGGCCAATAACCAACAACGGGATCTGGATACCCATGTTGGCTCCCACATGTTCCACGATGATCTCATCGGATGAACCACGATGTCAAGGACTCAATCGATCCCGTATACAATTCCCTTTGTCTAGCGGTATTGTACTTGCCGAGATTCGATCGTCGGTATCCCGATACCTTGTTCAATCTCGCTTCCGGCAAGTCTCTTTACTCGTTCCGTAACACATCATCCCGTGATCAACCCCTTGGTCACATTGTGCACATTATGATGATGTCCTACCGAGTGGGCCCAGAGATACCTCTCCGTTTACGAAGTGACAAATCCCGATCTCGATTCGTGCCAACCCAATGACACTTTCGGAGATACCGTAGTGCACCTTTATAGCCACCCAGTTACATTGTGACGTTTGGTACACCCAAAGCATTCCTACGGTATCCGGGAGTTGCACAATCTCATGGTCTAAGGAAATGATACTTGACATTAGAAAAGCTTTAGCATACGAACTACGATCTTTGTGCTAGGCTTAGGATTGGGTCTTGTCCATCACATCATTCTCCAAATGATGTGATCCCGTTATCAATGACATCCAATGTCCATGGTCGTGAAACCGTAACCATCTGTTGATCAACGAGCTAGTCAACTAGAGGCTTACTAGGAACATGGTGTTGTCTATGTATCCACACATGTATCCTGAGTTTCCTATCAATACAATTATAGCATGGATAATAAGCGATTATCACGAACAAGGAAATATAATAATAACTAATTTATTATTGCCTCTAGGGCATATTTCCAACAGTCTCCCACTTGCACTAGAGTCAATAATCTAGTTCACATCGTCATGTGATTAACAGCGATAGGTCACATCGCCATGTGACCAACATCCAAAGAGTTTACTAGTGCACGCAAACTAGTTCACATCATCATGTGATTAAGACTCAATGAGTTCTGAGGTTTGATCATGTTTTGCTTGTGAGAGAGGTTTTAGTCAACAGGTTTGTACCTTTCAGATCCGTGTGTGCTTTGCAAATTTCTAGGTCATATTGTAAACGCTGCTTCCACGCTCCACTTGGAGCTATTCCAAATGGTTGCTCCACTATACGTATCCAGTTTGCTACTCAGAGTCACTCGGATAGGTGTTAAAGCTTGCACCGACGTAACCCTTTACGCCGAACTCTTTATCACCTCCATAATCGAGAAACATGTCCTTAAGGACAATTTTGACCGCTATCCAATGATCCATTCCTGGATCATTCTTGTACCCTTCGATCGACTCATGGCAAGGCACACTTCGGTCTTGCGGTACACATAGCATACTATAGAGCCTACGTCTAAGGCATAGGGGCGACCTTCGTCCTTTCTCTCTGATACGCCGTGGTCGAGTTTTAAGTCTTAACTTCATACCTTACAACTCAGGCAAGAACTCCTTCTTTGGTGATCCATCTTGAACACCTTCAAGATCATGTCAAGGTATATGCTCATTTGAAAGTATTATTAAGCATTTTGATCTATCCTTATAGATCTCGATGCTCAATGTTCAAGTAGCTTAATCCAGGTTTTCTATTGGAAAACATCTTTCAAATAACCCTATATGCTTTCCAGAAATTCTACATCATTTCTGATCAACAATATGTCAACAACATATACTCATCGAAATTCTATAGTGCTCCCACTCACTTCTTTGGAAATACAAGTTTCTCATAAACTTTGTATAGACCCAAAATCTTTGATCATCTCATCAAAGCGTACATTCCAACTCCGAGATGCTTACTCCAGTCCTTAGAAGGATAGCTGGAGCTTTGCATACTTGTTAGCGTCTTTCAGATTGTCAAAAACTTTACGGTTGTATCACATACAACCTTTCCTTCTAAGACCGGTAAGGAAACTTCGTTTTGACATCCATCTGCCAGATTTCATAAATGCAGCTAATGCTAACATGATTCCGACGGACTTAAGCATCGCTACGGATGAGAAAATCTCATCGTAGTCAACTACTTGAACTTGTGAAAACTCTTCGCCACAAGTCGAGCTTCATAGACGGTGACATTACCGTCCACGTCCGTCTTCTTCTTAAAGATCCATTTATTTCAATGGCTTGCCGATCATCGGGCAAGTCCACCAAAGTCCATGCTTTGTTATGATACATGGATCCTATCTCGGATTTCATGGCTTCTAACCATTTGTCGGAATTTGGGCCCACCATTGCTTCTCCATAGCTCGTAGGTTCATTGTTGTCTAGCAACATGACCTTCAAGATGTGATCACCGTACCACTCAAGCGATGCGCATCCTTGTCACCCCTCGAGGATGCAGTAGTGACTTGATCCAAAACTTCATGATCACTATCATAAGCTTCGACTTCAATTGGTGTAGGTGCCACAGAACAACTTCACATGCCCTGCTACACACTTGTTGAAGTGACGGTTCAATAACCTCATCAAGTCTCCACCATCCTCCCACTCAACTTTCCGAGACAAACTTTTCCTCGAGAAAGGACCCGATTCAAGAAACAATCCCTATTGCTTTCGGATCTGAATTAGGAGGTATACCCAACTGTTTTGGGTGTCCTATGAAGATGCATTTTATCCGCTTTGGGTTCGAGCTTATCAACCTGAAACTTTTTCACATAAGCGTCGCAGCCCCAAACTTTCAAGAAAGCGACAACTTAGGTTTCTCCAAAGCGGTGTCGTCTCAACGGAATTACGTGGTGCCCCATTAAAGTGAGTGCGGTTGTCTCTAATGCCTAACCCATGAACGATAGTGGTAATTCGATAAGAGATATCATGGTACGCACCATATCCAATAGGGTGCAACTATGATGTTCGGACACACCATCACACTACGGTGTTCCAGGCGGTATTAATTGTGAAACAATTTCCACTATGTCTTAATAGCGTGCCAAAGCTCGTAACTCAGATACTCATCTCTATGATCATATCATAGACATTTTATCCTCTTGTCACGATGATCTTTCAACTTCACTCTGAAATTACTTGAACCATTCAATAATTCAGACTTGTGTTTCATCAAGTAAATATACTCAACATCTACTCGAATCATCTGTGAAGTAAGAACATAACGATATTCATCAGCATGCCTCGGCACTCATTGGACTGCACACATCAAAATGTGTTACTTCCAACAAGTTGCTATCTAGTTCCATCTTCTTTGAAACCGAGGCTTTTCAATCATCTTGTCCATGTGGTATGATTTGCATATCTCAAGTGATTCAAAATCAAGTGAGTCCAAACGATCCATCCCCATGGAGTTTCTTCATGCGTATACACCAATAGGCGTGGTTCGCATGTCTCAAACTTTTCAAAAGCGAGTGAGTCCAAAGATCCATCAACATGGAGCTTCTTCATGCGTTTACACCAATATGACTTACATGGCGATTGCCACAAGTAAGTGGTACTATCATTACTATCTTATATCTTTTGGCATGAAAATGTGTATCACTACAATCGAGATTCAATAAATCATTCTTTTAGGTGCAAGACCATTGAAGGTATTTATTCAAATAAATAGAGTAACCATTATTCTCCTTAAATGAATAACCGTATTGCGACAGACATAATCCAATCATGACTATGCTCAAGGCAAACACCAGATGACAATTATTCAGGTTTAATTCTAATCTTGAGCGTGCGATGTTTGATCACATCAAACTTGGAAACACTTCCAACACATATCGTCAGCTCACCTTTAGCTAGTCTCCGTTTATTCCGTAGCCTTTTATTTCGAGTTACTAACACTTAGCAACCGAATCGGTATCTAATACCCTGGTGCTACTAGGAGTACTAGTAAAGTACACATTAACATAATGTATATCCAATATACTTCTATCGACCTTGCCAGCCTTCTCATCTACCAAGTATCTAGGGTAATGCCGCTCGATTAATACATTCCCCTTATTACGTAAGCACTTAGTCTCGTGTTTGGGTTCAACCTTGGGTTTCTTCTTTGGAGCAACAAGCGATTTGCCGTTTCATGAAGTGTCCCTTCTTGCCCTTGCCCTTCTTGAAACTAGTGGTTTCACCAACCATCAACAATTGATGCTCCTTCTTGATTTCTACTTTCGCGGTGTCAAACATCGCGAACACTTCAAGGATCATCATATCTATCCTCGATATGTTATAGTTCATCACGAAGCTTCAAAGACTTAGTGGCAATGACTTTGGAGAAACATCACTATCTCATCTGGAAGATCAAATCCCACTCGATTCAAGTGATTGTTGCACTCAGACAATCTGAGCACAAGCTCAACGATTGAGCTTTTCTCCCTTAGTTTGTAGGCTAAGAAAATCGTCGGAGGTCTCATACCTCTTGGCGTGGGCGAGCCTGAAATCCTAATTTCAGCCCTCGAAACATCTCATATGTTCCATGACGTTTAGAAAAACGTCTTTGGTGCCTCAACTCTAAACCGTTTAACCGAACTATCACGTAGTTATCAAAAGCGTGTATGTCCGATGTTCGTAACATCCACAAACGACGTTTGGGGTTCAAAGCACTGTGGCGGTGCATTAAGGACATAAGCTTCCTCATCCGCATAATCGCTACTTTCAACTTTCAACTATATTTTCTCTAGGAACATATCTAAACAGTGGAACTAAAGCGCGAGCTTTACATAATTTGCAAAAGGTCTTTTGACTATGTTCAAGATAATTAAGTTCATCTTATGAACTCCCACTCGAGATAGACATCCCTGGTCATCTAAGTGATTACATGATCCGAGTCAACTAGGCCGTGTCCGATCATCACGTGAGACGGACTAGTCATCATCGGTGAACATCTTCATGTTGATCGTATCTACTATACGACTCATGCTCGACCTTTCGGTCTCGTGTTCCGAGGCCATGTCTGTACATGCTAGGCTCGTCAAGTTAACCCTAAGTGTTTCGCGTGTGTAAATCTGTCTTACACCCGTTGTATGTGAACGTAAGAATCCATCACACCCGATCATCATGTGGTGCTTAGAAGCGATGAACTTTAGCAACGGTGCACAGTTAGGGGAGAACACTTCTTGAAATTGGTGTAAGGGATCATCTTATTTACTACCGTCGTTCTAAGTAAACAAGATGCATAAACATAATAAACATCACATGCAATTATATAGTAGTGACATGATATGGCCAATATCATATAGCTCCATTGATCTCCATCTTCGGGCTCCATGATCATCATCGTCACCGGCATGACACCATGATCTCCATCATCATGATCTCCATCATCGTGTCTTCATGAAGTTGTCTAGCCAACTATTACTTCTACTACTATGGCTACCGGTTAGCAATAAAGTAAAGTAATTACATGGCGTTGTTTAATGACACGCAGGTCATACAATAAATAAAGACAACTCCTATGGCTCCTGCCGGTTGTCATACTCATCGACATGCAAGTCGTGAATCCTATTACAAGAACATGATCAATCTCATACATCACATATCATTCATCACATTCTTCTTGGCCATATCACATCACAAAGCATACCCTGCAAAAACAAGTTAGACGTCCTCTAATTGTTGTTTGCATGTTTTACGTGGCTGCTATGGGTTTCTAGCAAGAACGTTTCTTACCTACGCAAAAACCACAACGTGATATGCCAATTGCTATTTACCCTTCATAAGGACCCTTTTCATCGAATCCGTTCCGACTAAAGTGGGAGAGGCGGCACCCGCTAGCCACCTTGTGCACCAAGTGCATGTCACCGGTGAAACACATCTCACGTAAGTGTACGTGTAAGGTCGGTCCAGGCCGCTTCATCCCACAATACCGTCGAAACAAGATTGGACTAGTAATGGTAAGCATATTGAACATCATCAACGCCCCCAACTACTTTGTGTTCTACTCATGCAAAGAATCTACGCAATAGACCTAGCTCATGATGCCCTTTGTTGGGGAACGTAGCAGAAATTCAAAATTTTCCTACGTATCACCAAGATCTATCTATGGAGAAACTAGCAACGAAGGGAAGGAGAGTGCATCTACATACCCTTGTAGATTGCTAAGCGGAAGCGTTCAAGAGAACGGGGTTGAAGGAGTCGTACTCGTCGTGATCCAAATCACCGGAGATCCTAGTGCTTTGAGCGGACGGCACCTCCGCGTTCAACACACGTACAACCCGGTGGCGTCTCCCACGCCTTGATCCAGCAAGGAGAGAGGGATAGGTTGAGGAAGACTCCATCCAGCAGCAGCACAACGGGCGTGGTGGTGGTGGAGGCGTGGCAATCCAGCGAGGCTTCGCCAAGCACCACGGGAGAGGAGGAGGAGGAGGCAGGGCTGCACCAAGAGGGAGAAGTTCTCATGTGTTAGGCAGCCCCAAAACCTCCACTATATATAGGGGAAAGGGAGGGAGGCGCCTAGGGTTTCCCCTAGGGGCGGCGGCGGCGCACGGGATCTCCCCCTTGGGTGACCTGGCCCCCAAGCCAGGAGGTGGGAACCCTAGATGGGGCGCCCCAAATCCCCTTGGTCACGTGGGAATAGGTGAGGGGGGCGCACAACCCCTTAGTGGGCTGGTTTGCCCCCTTCCCTTGGCCCATGAAGCCCCCCAACACTTGCCGGGGCTCCCGAAACACCTTTCGATCATGTTGGTCATCACCCGGTACCTCCGGAACACTTCCGGACTCCAAAACCCTTCGTCCAATATATCAATCTTTACCTCCGGACCATTCCGGAACTCCTCGTGAAGTCCGGGATCTCATCCGGGACTCCGAACAACATTCGGTAACCACATACAAACTTCCTTTATAACCCTAGCGTCATTGAACCTTAAGTGTGTAGACCCTACGGGTTTGGGAACCATCTGCGACATGACCGAGACGTTCTCCGCCAATAACCAACAGCGGGATCTGGATACCCATGTTGGCTCCCACATGTTCCACGATGATCTCATCGGATGAACCACGATGTCAAGGACTCAATCGATCCCGTATACAATTCCCTTTGTCTAGTGGTATTGTACTTGCCGAGATTCGATCGTCGGTATCCCGATACCTTGTTCAATCTCGTTTCCGGCAAGTCTCTTTACTCGTTCCGTAACACATCATCCCGTGATCAACCCCTTGGTCACATTGTGCACATTATGATGATGTCCTACCGAGTGGGCCCAGAGATACCTCTCCGTTTACACGGTGACAAATCCGATCTCGATTCGTGCCAACCCAATGCACACTTTCGGAGATACCTAGTGCACCTTTATAGCCACCCGATTCGTTGTGACGTTTGGTACACCCATAGCAGTCCTTCGGTATCCGGGAGTTGCACAATCTCATGGTCTAAGGAAATGATACTTGACATTAGAAAAGCTTTAGCATACGAACTACGATCTTTGTGCTAGGCTTAGGATTGGGTCTTGTCCATCACATCATTCTTCAAATGATGTGATCCCGTTATCAATGACATCCAATGTCCATGGTCAGGAAACCGTAACCATCTGTTGATCAACGAGCTAGTCAACTAGAGGCTTACTAGGGACATGGTGTTGTCTATGTATCCACACATGTATCTGAGTTTCCTATCAATACAATTATAGCATGGATAATAAACGATTATCATGAACAAGGAAATATAATAATAACTAATTTATTATTGCCTCTAGGGCATATTTCCAACAATTTGGGCTATCTGGAAAGAGAGAAACAGACGCGTTTTCACAGGACAACGGATGACTCATCGCGAGGTTGCTCTACTAGCTTTCGAAAACATAAAACAACGGGATATGGCTTTCGTTGGGGCCTTGCCATCTGTCGGCATAGGCTGAGTATGTGCTGGGTTTTACATGGTTCATGCTTATGGGCCATTTTTTTTTGCAACGTTCCCTAAAAACGTGCGCCCCCTGTAAATTGCGCTTCTGTTTTCCTTCTATAAGAAAAGGCAGTGCTCCTGTTGGTTCCTCAAAAAATAATAATTTTGATTCAGCTTACCCCTTCCATAGGAATTTTTTGAGATTACCTCCTATATGTACATGATGTGTATTCATGCATAAATTGAATAAATATAGCTCATTGCACTTAGACAACATATTATTCGAATTTTAAGTGGCTGCAACTGCTCACAAGGATCAATGATGATATTTTTTTCTTTACTTTTTATTTTTCATCCGCTAGGCATAGTTGGTCTTCTATGCGAGTTGTGTGTGTGCGCGTTGGTGTTAGTTATGTGCACTCTAACTATTCGAAGCCTGATGTATGCTCATAGTGTTTTGTTATCCCTTGATGCTTCACTATGAGTTAATAAGAGCGCCTCTTTTTCAAAAATTAAAGTTCTCCCAAAGATTATTGGATAATATATTTATTTATTGTACTGGACTGAATCACAGACGGCTCTGAAGTGTTGCAAATCTTGGCATGGGCAACCAGAGCGATCATGCTTCAGTCACATTCTCCAGCAATAAAAATCATGCTGCTTCCAATGTATTGCAACGGGTCAAGACTCTCAAGTACCCGGTAACCAAAAGAAACTAACTAGGGTCCCTAAAGAAAACCTAACTAGGGCATACACTAATCTTCTCCGCCATCGCCAGCAGCATGCGACGAGAAATTTCCTGCAACGTCTAGGCAAGTTTACGCAGACATTAGTTCCAAACAAAAGCGTGGACAAACTAAAGCAGGAACGTATACGTGGGAGATAATCTTCCACTTGATCAAACCAGCTATGCAGGAAAATTGCTTACAGATTGGGTTGAAGCTCACGTCGCAGCTCTGGACGTACTCGTCCATCGGCGCAGCACAGAGGTGGTCCTCGATGAGGCCGTGGACGCAGACGAGGTCGTTGACGAGGATCACCATTATCTGCAGCTTCTTCACCCCGTATTCGACCGGGGCCAGCCTGGCTGCATGTCGATAGATAGTTTTTTTTTTTGAAACGGAGGCAAAAGCTTTGCCTCATGTATTAATTAAGGAGAGAATAGAGTTTTTTTCTTTACAACACACACCCTTTGCGCGACATGGCAATTACTCTCGCAAAATGAAAGACCCTAACTTCTTTGCCCCGGCGGTGACCCAAAGGCTTGCCTCGCCACAATGGAGTTGAGAAGAATTGGCGGAGGAGCGCTCTTGTGCCGAAATACTCTTGCATTTCTCTCGTTCCAGATTACCCATGACACAAGCATGGTAATCGACGCCTTGGCCTTCCTGTCTGTAGTGCCAACGTCGCATGTACTCACCCACCAGCTCTCAACTGAGTCCATCAAGTGCCATGAGGTCGTGTCCATGTCGTCAATGCCGAATCTCTGAATGACCAACCTCCAAAGCCTCGTAGAGTAGCGGCACTTGAAGAGGAGAAGTGGCCCACATTCCTGCGTGCCCTAGAACAATGGACAAGGACAGCAAATATGCCACCCTCCCATGGCCAACCCCTCCACAGTCCAAAATCTGTCCTGAATCGCAAGCCAACCAAAAACTTCACTTTAGGTGGCGCCCAGGCCTTCCAAACCATTTGGTCCATGGGGGAAAGAACCAGCCCCAAAAATTGTGCCTTGTAAGCAGAGGCCGCCGTGTACTGGCCAGAGGCCGAGTGCTTCCACGAGATGTCATCATTGGTAAGCTCATCAAGCTGGACCTCATCCAGAGGGAGAACAACTGTCTAATATGCTCGGCGGACACAACTGTGGATGGAGGTTTGATCCTAAGGATCCAAGCGTTGTTCCTGAGGGCCTCCCGCACCTTCCAATTCTTTCGTGACGAGGCCTCAAAGATGAGTGGAGCAATGTCCTTGGGCTTGCGGCCAAGAAGCCAAGGAGAATCCCAGAAAGGCGTTCACAGCACCATTGCCCAAAGTGATGGTGGTAGAAGCATAGAAGAAGTTGAGGTCTTGGCGTCGCATGGGTTCCCATGCCCCACCCAGAGCTTAGAAGGCTCCTTCCATTCAAACCATGGCCAACGCAAACGCAAGGCACGCGCGAACTTCTCCGTGTTGAGCACCCCTAGCCCACCGTAATCATGTGGCCGAGCTACCGTTTCCCAATTCACCTTGCACTTGGCCCCGGTTGTCTTGTCCGAGCCGGCCCAAAGGAACGCCCTCTCTAGCTTGTCGATGGTGCATAGAATGCTTGACGGAATGACAAGAGGTGTAATGAAGTAGACCACTTGGGACGCGAGAACCGACTTGACAAGAGCCGCCACGCCCAATGGTGGTGATGTTCGCCCTCGTATGTTGTCATCTTGCTTGCCACTTTATCCACCAAGAATTGTAAGTCAACCAACTTCAACTTCCAGATGCAGAGAGGGAGCCCCAAGTATCGTAGAGGGAAAGACGCCCTCACAGCCGGCAACCCTTGTGTGATGTGCTCTAGGTCAATGTGATTGCACCGAATGGGAACCTTGAACTCTTATGGAAGTTGGTGCAAAGGCCAGTGACCTCCCCAAAGCCTCTCAGGATAGCTGCGAGGTTGTCAATATCCCGTTTGATCGGGGCCATGAACACCGCCGCGTCGTCCGCGTAGAGAGATGTCCGTACCATAGCACCCCTCCCTCTGATCTTATGTAGCATCCCCTTCCTAGTGGCCACATCAAGGATTCGTTGCAGAGGGTCAATAGCGATGACAAAGAGGAGAGGGGAAATGGGGTCCCCTTGGCGTAGCCCACAGCCGTGCTTGATGGGGGTGCCGGCCACCCCATTCAGCAGAACCCTCGAGGAGGAGGAACACCACAAAGCCGCAATCCAATCTCTAAATTTACTTGGGAGCCCCCTCCTCTCAAGGAGATCAAGCAAATACTCCCATCTGACCGAGTCGAAAGCCTTGCGGATATCAAGCTTGAGCAGAAGGGAAGGAGTCTTGCACTTATGAAGACGCCGAGCAAGGTTCTGAGACATACATGAAGTTATCATGGATACTCCGCGTTTTGATGAAAGCACTCTGGGCGTTGGAGATGACAGTGGACATGTGCGGGGCAAGCCTGATGGAGAGCACTTTTGCAATTATCTTGGCAAAAGCGTGGATGAGGCTAATGGGTCTATAGTCGACGACCCTCTCCGCCCCTTCCTTCTTCGGTAGGAGCACAATGTTTGCGGAATTGAGCCAATGCAGATTTGTTGAGTGGAGGGAATCGAAACGGTCGATCGCCCTCATGAAATCATGCCTAATGGTGTCCCAACACTTCTTGAAGAAAGCACCCGTGAAACCATCCGGCCCGGGAGTCTTGTCACTAGGCATGTCGTTGATCGCCTCAATTACCTCCTTCTCGGTAAAGGGGTAGTCAAGCCCTTGAAACTCAAGCTTCTCCAAGTTAAGCTCCTCCCAGTTGAAGTCCTTGGTACTCCTATCCCTCTTCTCATTGCATGCGTGAAGTGCTCATGGAATATCTTCTCCTTTGCTTCGTGCTCGGTCACCCATCCATGATCATTCATGATTACGTGGATATGATTTTTCCTCCTTCGTGCATTGACCCGTCTATGAAAGAATTTGGTGTTAGCATCACCCTCTTTGATGTTTGAGATGCGAGCACACTGCTTCTTACGTGCCTTGTCAAGCACGGCCAAGCTTATTACCCTCCGCTTAAGCCTAGCCCGAAGGTCAAGCTCCTCAGTGTTTAATTGCCTGCCTTCTGTGCAATGTCAAGGCGAAGAATCACCGGAAAGGGCAGCCTGGAGATGAACCTTGGCTCGAGAGAAGAGACCTCTGCTCCATTGCGACAGA
Source organism: Aegilops bicornis (assembly GCA_021605145.1). NCBI lineage: Eukaryota > Viridiplantae > Streptophyta > Magnoliopsida > Poales > Poaceae > Aegilops > Aegilops bicornis. The sequence continues at coordinate 249,564,807 of CM038674.1, forward strand.
CGAAGAGCCGCTTTCTTGAGCTTGTGGAAGAGGATGATGTAGGGCTCGATGTGATCAACATGCTCATCCCATGCCTTTTGGACTACCTCGCTGAAACCGGGCATGGAGACCCGTAAGTTTTCGAACTTGAAAGTCTTAGGCCGCCTAGGCCCTTATCATCGGCGAGCAAAAGCGGACAGGTGATCGGAGAGGGACGAGGAGAGGCGTGGAGCACATGCGTGTTGAAGGTTGTGTCCCACTCGGCGTTGCAGAAGAAGGAGTCAAGCTTGCTCAGCGTTGGGTTTTGCCTCTCGTTGCTCCAGGTGAACCTCCTGTTCTGAAGATGGATCTCTTTGAGCTCGCAGCTATCGAGCGCTGCCCGAAAACGGTTGATCCTACCGCGGTTCACATTCCTCTTGTTTTTATCCCTCGCCCGATAAATTTGGTTGAAGTCCCCACAGGCTAGCCAAGACACCCCCACCGGCGGTTTCTGTCCAAGGAGCTCGGCAAAGAAAGCGTCTTTGAGGGCGGGTCGGTTGGACCATAGACGGATGTTACTTTAAATATTGCCCCGATTCGCGAACACGGACCATGGCGGAGATGCGAGAAAGTCGTGGTAGTGATGTTGGATATCTCAACTAGGAGATCATCCCGAGCAGCAGAATCCCCCTCTCCGGTACCGTTCAGCGGTCGTTGCAAGAAGTTACGCAACCGATGACCCCCTAAGAAGGCGGCCGTGAATTGGTCGATATTGTCGAAGTTTCGTTTCTTGAAGGCGGACCACATGACAAGAGGAGGAGGCGATGGTGGCATTGACCGTGGACCGACGGTCCGGCAGTTGAGGCCCCGAACATTCCAGCTCGTAAAATTTATCGGTTGTGCTAACATGATGAAACCAAGGAATCCACGAAGCAAGGCCAGCGATGAGCAAGCACAACAATCGCCCCAATGCGCATAAACGGTTGAGCGAGCAGCAGCAAACACATTTGCTAATATAGGAGCCGCAGCCCACAGATATGTCTGAGAAAAGCACAAGGGCCAACAATTCCCAAAGTGCGAGCACACACAACCCTTGGACACACACGGTGATACATGGTTCTGTGCCAAAATACACAACGAGGATACCCTTGAACATAGACTTAACTCCACCACTAATTTCCCCTAGAGTTTTAACATGTTGTACTATCATTGATCACAGTACTCTCTCAGGTCCTAAACTGCAGCTCAGTTGGTCGTCTGCTGTAGCGCTGCATCCTCACCGGGTCTCTCGGTCGGCGCTCCTCCTCCACCATGCACCAGAGGGCATCTTCAACAGCCCGGGCGTTGCTTTCATCCAACTTGAAGAGCTGCGCATGTCTGCGATCACCTCCGCGAAAGCTCCTCCTTGAAACGCTTCGGCAAAGGCATCAAGAGCTGCCGAGGTGACGTCCTCACCATCCTTGATGATGCCCAGAGCAGCGGCGAGGAACTCGGCCGCATGAGAAGCCGCACGGCGTTGGCTTTGGCCTTGGCGGCCGTGTCTTATGGATGGACAGGTGCCCCAACCCAGAGATGGTAACCCGGCCATCGCCTTGGCGGCGAAAGCGAGGGCCCGAGGCGGGTCGCCGCAGGAGCAGGAAGAATGGACTCCTCACGGTCTTCGAACAACGGTGCGAGGCACTGGAGCCCCACCGCACAAGTAGCAGCATCAGCCCTCCTCCTCTGCACCGGAGATGGGGTGCGCTGCAGAGGACCGCTGGACACCAGCGGCGGAGTGGGAGATGCCTCGAACCCAGGCGGCCTAGCAGGCGAAGCCAAAGGCAGCAGCAGCATTGTGGGGGAGCAGAGCTCGAGCATTGGCTGGCTTGGCTCTGCCTGCAGAAGCGCGACAGACTGGGCTTCATTCCTTGTGGACCGCGCGAAGGGGGAGGACTGTTGTTGGCGGCGGGGCGAGGCTGGCGGTGTCGAAGCTCCACAGGATCGCCGTCGAGTAGCACGTGGCGAGGGGTGCCGGGTGAGGCTACGGCCACGCCCAGCAGCCAGTGGTGGAGCCGACAATGGCGCCATCTCCAGGGCGCGGTCCACGACCAAGCTCGAGGAGCCCGAGCCGAGCGTAATGCAGCGCGCGTCGATCGCCGGCTTGGCATCGAACGACCACGTCGGCGCCGCTGGCGACCATCGCGGTCACGCCCACCTTTCTCCGGCGTCCACCGCGGTCAGCACTGCGCCCGTCGCGTGATGCGCCCCGAGGCTGGCGAGAGAGGCTGCGCGATACGGGCGCCCATCCTTCTCTGTTACGCGATCCATCGCGATCGCGTCCCCGGCGGTCTCTGTCATCCCGCCTCCTATCTTGATCTTCATCGCGATCGCGCCTGTGGTTGTCGACGGGGCGGGAGATGCGCTCCTGTGGGTCACGCATGATCCGCTCGCCGTCGACGACGTCCTTCACCCAGGTGTACCTTTGGGACACAACTCGCGGCCCTTGTGTTGGATCCTCGTGAATCGCCAGGTGGATGATCACCCGACGCTCAAGTCCCCGCCGCCCAAAGGATGGTTGGTCGTCAGCGCGAGCCGGTAAGGTCACCCATTGACGCGAGGTACGTTGGCGGCGACGCCGCCCGTGCCCACACCCCAAAGACTCGCAGCCTGTTTTGAGCTTCGATGCAGCTCGATGTAGTCTATCGAGCAGCCGGGCCAATGGCTCGTGCCACAGCCTGCTCGTCCACGCCTGCAGCGGGAGCCCGTCGAGACAGAGGCGAACGTGATGAATGAGATCGACGGTCTTCGAAAGTGTGCCTCCAGCCTCGAGCGCGATTCGCAGCCTTGTCTCCTGAGCAGCGAGTCTCGGCGCCCGGTCGCATTGACGCAATGATGCCGATGGAAGAACCGGACGAGGAAGGCCTCTGGGAAGTGCTTGACGACGGAGACATCCTCAGGCAGCGCGCCCAGCTCGGAGGCGATAGCCGCAGTGATGTCTTGCGTACTTGCCCGCAGGTCCCGGTCGAGCCAAGCGACCATCGCGTGCGAGCCGAGGAGCGCCGCCTCCTGGTGCATGGCCGGCGAGCCATGGATCACCGTAAACACCTCGGCCGGCCTCTGGGAGTGGTCTCCAGCCCACGCCATGGCTCCCTGCGGTGGTGGGGGAGGCTCCAGGGGACGGGGGCGAGCGGCAGGGCGTGAGGAAGCGGCCGGGCCCCCACGAGGAGGAGCAGGGCGATGAAGAAGCGAAGTTAGAGGCGCCCGGGACGAAGATGCGCGCCGACTTGTTGGTGCAGCACTTAGCGCGGTGGCGGGAGGAAACAACGCCTGCAAGTGATCGGGTTGCGGCAAGTCGCTTGGCGATGGCGAGGCTTCAGGCATCGAAAGCACAGGTTTTTAATCCAGTCGGGAGGGGGCTGCCGCGGCATGAATGGCGCAGCAGGCAAAGCCGACCGGCGCGGCCGACGGGACGTGACGGCCACCCATCCCTCCATGTCAGTGTTGGAAATATGCCCTAGAGGCAATAATAAATTAGTTATTATTATATTTCCTTGTTCACGATAATCGTTTATTATCCATGCTATAATTGTATTGATAGGAAACTCAGATACATGTGTGGATACATAGACAACACCATGTCCCTAGCAAGCCTCTATTGGCTAGCTCGTTGATCAATAGATGGTTACGGTTTCTGACCATGGACATTGGATGTCGTTGATAACGGATCACATCATTGGGAGAATGATGTGATGGACAAGACCCAATCCTAAGCCTAGCACAAAGATCGTAGTTCGTATGCTAAAGCTTTTCTAATGTCAAGTATCATTTCCTTAGACCATGAGATTGTGCAACTCCGGATACCGTAGGGAATGCTTTGGGTGTACCAAAGCGTCACAACGTAATCGGGTGACTATAAAGGTGCACTACGTATCTCCGAAAGTGTCATTGGGTTGGCACGAATCGAGATCGATTTGTCACTCCGTGTAAACGGAGAGGTATCTCTGGGCCCACTCGGTAAGACATCATCATAATGTGCACAATGTGACCAAGGGGTTGATCACGGGATGATGTGTTACGGAACGAGTAAAGAGACTTGCGGTAACGAGATTGAACAAGGTATCGGGATACCGACGATCGAATCTCGGGCAAGTACAATACCGCTAGACAAAGGGAATTGTATACGGGATCGATTGAGTCCTTGACATCGTGGTTCATCCGATGAGATCATCGTGGAACATGTGGGAGCCAACATGGGTATCCAGATCCCGCTGTTGGTTATTGACCGGAGAACGTCTCGGTCATGTCTACATGTCTCCCGAACCCGTAGGGTCTACACACTTAAGGTTCGATGGCGCTAGGGTTATAAAGGAAGTTTGTATGTGGTTACCGAATGTTGTTCGGAGTCCCGGATGAGATCTCGGACGTCACGAGGAGTTCCGGAATGGTCCGGAGGTAAAGATTTATATATGGGAAGTCCTATTTTGGTCGCCGGAAAGGTTTCGCACTTTATCGGTATTGTGCACGGAGTGCGAAAGGGGTCCGGGGTCCACCGGGGGTCCACCTGCCGGGGGGCCACATGGGCTGTAGGGGTGCGCCTTGGCCTATATGGGCCAAGGGCACCAGCCCCAAGAGGCCCATGCGCCAAGATATAAGAAAAGGAAGAGTCCTAAAGGGAAGGCACCTCAGGGTGCCTTGGGGAGGATGGACTCCTCCCCCCCTCTTGGCCGCACCCCTTCCTTGGAGGAAGGGGCAAGGCTGCGCCTCCCCCCTCTCCCTTGCCCCTATATATAGTGGAGGGGAGGGAGGGCATCCACACATGAGCCCCTGGCGCCTCCCTCCCTCCCGTGACACCTCCTCCTCTCCCGTAGGTGCTTGGCGAAGCCCTGCAGGATTGCCACGCTCCTCCACCACCACCATGCCGTTGTGCTGCTGTTGGATGGAGTCTTCCTCAACCTGTCCCTCTCTCCTTGCTGGATCAAGGCATGGGAGACGTCACCGGGCTGTACGTGTGTTGAACGCGGAGGTGCCGTCCGTTCGCACTTTCGGATCTCCGGTGATTTGGATCACGACGAGTACGACTCCTTCAACCCCGTTCTCATGAACGCTTCCGCTTAACGATCTACAAGGGTATGTAGATGCACTCTCCTCCCCTCGTTGCTAGTTTCTCCATAGATAGATCTTGGTGATACGTAGGAAAATTTTGAATTTATGCTACGTTCCCCAACAGTGGCATCATGAGCTAGGTCTATTATGTAGATTCGCTGCCGAGTAGAACACAAAGTAGTTGTGGGCGTTGATGATGTTCAATATGCTTACCGTTACTAGTCCAATCTTGTTTCGACGGTATTGTGGGATGAAGCGGCCGGACCGACCTTACACGCATTTCCACGTGAGACAGGTTCCACCGATCGATATGCACTTGGTGCATAAGGTGGCTAGCGGGTGCCGCCTCCCACTTTAGTCGGAACGGATTCGATGAAAAGGGTCCTTATGAAGGGTAAATAGCAATTGGCATATCACGTTGTGGTTTTATGCGTAGGTAAGAAACGTTCTTGCTAGAAACCCAAAGCAGCCACGTAAAACATGCAAACAACAATTAGAGGACGTCTAACTTGTTTTTGCGGGGTATGCTATGTGATGTGATATGGCCAAGAAGAATGTGATGAATGATATGTGATGTATGAGATTGATCATGTTCTTGTAATAGGATTCACGACTTGCATGTCGATGAGTATGACAACCGACAGGAGCCATAGGAGTTGTCTTTATTTATTGTATGACCTGCGTGTCATTGAACAACGCCATGTAATTACTTTACTTTATTGCTAACCGGTAGCCATAGTAGTAGAAGTAATAAGTTGGCGAGACAACTTCATGGAGACACGATGATGGAGATCATGATGATGGATATCATGGTGTCATGCGGTGACAATAATGATCATGGAGCCCGAAGATGGAGATCAAAAGGAGCAATATGATATTGGCCATATCATGTCACTACTATATAATTGCATGTGATGTTTATTATGTTTATGCATCTTGTTTACTTAGAACGACGATAGTAAATAAGATGATCCCTTACACAAATTTCAAGAAGTGTTCTCCCCTGACTGTGCACCGTTGCTACAGTTCGTAAACTTCTAAGCACCACGTGATGATCGGGTGTGATGGATTCTTACGTTCACATACAACGGGTGTAAGACAGATTTACACAACGAAAACACTTGGGGTTAACTTGACGAGCCTAGCATGTACAGACATGGCCTCGGGAACACAGAGACCGAAAGGTCGAGCATGAGTCGTATAGTAGATACGATCAACATGAAGATGTTCACCGATGTTGACTAGTCCGTCTCACGTGATGATCGGACACGGCTTAGTTGACTCGGATCATGTAATCACTTAGATGACCCGAGGGATGTCTATCTGAGTGGGAGTTCATAAGATGAACTTAATTATCTTGAACATAGTCAAAAGACCTTTTGCAAATTATGTCGTAAGCTCGCACTTTAGTTCCACTGTTTAGATATGTTCCTAGAGAAAATATAGTTGAAAGTTGAAAGTAGCGATTATGCGGACAGTAGAAAGCTTATGTCCTTAATGCACCGCTCAGTGTGTTGAACCCCAAATGTCGTTTGTGGATGTTGCGAACATCGGACATACACGTTTTGATAACTACGTGATAGTTCAGTTAAACGGTTTAGAGTAGAGGCACCAAAGACGTTTTCGAAACGTCGCGGAACATATGAGATGTTTCGAGGGCTGAAATTGGGATTTCAGGCTTGTGCCCACGTCAAAAGGTATAAGACCTCCGACGATTTTCTTAGCCTTCTAACTAAGGGTGAAATGCTCATTCGTTGAGCTTGTGCTCAGATTGTCGAGTACAACAATCACTTGAATCGAGTGGGAGTTGATCTTCCAGATGAGATAGTGATGTTTCTCCAAAGTCATTGCCACCAAGCTGCTAGAGCTTCGTGATGAACTATAACAAATCAGGGATAAATATGATGATCCTTGAGATATTCGCAATGTTTGACACCGCCGAAAGTAGGAATCAAGAAGGAGCATCAATTGTTGATGGTTGGTGAAACCACTAGTTTCAAGAAGGGCAAGGGCAAGAAGGGATACTTCATGAAACAAGAAATCAGCTTTGCTCTAGTGAAGAAACCCAAGGTTGAACCCAAACCCGAGACTAAGTGCTTCTATAATAAGGGGAACAACCACTGGAGCAGCATTACCCTAGATACTTGGTAGATAAGAAGGCTGGCAAGGTCGATAGAAGTATATTGGATATACATTATGTTAATGTGTACTTTACTAGTACTCCTAATAGCACTAGGGTATTAAGATACCGGTTCGGTTGCTAAATGTTAGTAACTCGAAATAAAAGCTACGGAATAAAAGGAGACTAGCTAAAGGTGAGCTGACGATATGTGTTGGAATTGTTTCCAAGGTTGATATGATCAAACATCGCACGCTCCCTCTACCATCAAGATTAGTATTAAACCAGAATAATTATCATTTGGTGTTTGCGTTGAGCATAGACATGATTGGATTATGTCTATCGCAATACGGTTATTCATTTAAGGAGAATAATGGTTACTCTATTTATTTGAATAATACCTTCGATGGTCTTGCACCTAAATAAATGGTTTATTGAATCTCGATCGTAGTGATACACATTTCATGCCAAAAGTATAAAATAGTAATGATAGTACCACTTACTTGTGGCACCGCCATGTAAGTCATATTGGTGTAAAAGCATGAAGAAGCTCCATGTTGATGGATCTTTGGACTCACTCGCTTTTGAAAAGTTTGAGACATGCAAACCATGTCTATTGGTGTATTCGCATGATGAAACTCCATGCGGATGGATCGTTTGGACTCACTTGATTTTGAATCACTTGAGATATGCAAAACATACCACATGGGCAAGATGACTAAAAAGCCTCGGTTTTGAGAAGATGGAACAAGATAGCAACTTGTTGGAAGTAACACATTTTGATGTGTGCAGTCCAATGAGTCTTTGAGGCATGCAAATGAATATCGTTATGTTATGACTTCACAGATGATTCGAGTAGATGTTGAGTATATTTACTTGATGAAGCACAAGTCTGAATTATTGAATGGTTCAAGTAATTTCAGAGTGAAGTTGAAGATCATCGTGACAAGAGGATAGAATGTCCATGATATGATCATAGAGATGAATATCTGAGTTACGAGTTTTGGCACACAATTAAGACATTGTGCAAATTGTTTCACAATTAATACCGCCTGGAACACCGTAGTGTGATGGTGTGTCCGAACATCATAGTTGCACCCTATTGGATATGGTGCGTACCATGATGTCTCCTATCGAATTACCACTATGGTTCATGGGTTAGGCATTAGAGACAACCGCACTCACTTTAATAGGGTACCACGTAATTCCGTTGAGATGACACCGTATGAAATATGGTTTAGAGAAACCTAAGCTGTCATTTCTTAAAAGTTTGGGGCTGCGACGCTTATGTGGAAAAGTTTCAGGTTGATAAGCTCGAACCCAAAGCGGACAAATGCATCTTCATAGGACACCCAAAACAGTTGGGTATACCTCCTAATTCAGATCCGGAAGCAATAGGGATTGCTTCTTGAATCGGGTCCTTTCTCGAGGAAAAGTTTGTCTCGGAAAGTTGAGTGGGAGGATGGTGGAGACTTGATGAGGTTATTGAACCGTCACTTCAACAAGTGTGTAGCAGGGCACGAAGTTGTTCCTGTGGCACCTACACCAATTGAAGTCGAAGCTTATGATAGTGATCATGAAGTTTTGGATCAAGTCACTACCGTGCCTCGTAGGGTGACAAGGATGCGTCATCGCCTTGAGTGGTACGGTGATCCTGTCTTGAAGGTCATGTTGCTAGACAACAATGAACCCTCGAGATATGGAGAAGCAATGGTGGGCCCAAATTCCGACAAATGGTTAGAAGCCATGAAATCCGAGATAGGATCCATGTATCATAACAAAGCATGGACTTTGGTGGACTTGCCCGATGATCGGCAAGCCATTGAAATAAATGGATCTTTAAGAAGAAGACGGACGTGGACGGTAATGTCACCGTCTATGAAGCTCGACTTGTGGCGAAGAGTTTTCACAAGTTCAAGTAGTTGACTACGATGAGATTTTCTCATCCGTAGCGATGCTTAAGTCCGTCGGAATCATGTTAGCATTAGCTGCATTTATGAAATCTGGCGGATGGATGTCAAAACGAGTTTCCTTACCGGTCTTCGTAAGGAAAGGTTGTATGTGATACAATCGTAAAGTTTTTGTCGATCCTAAGGATGCTAAAAGGTATCTTTGGCTCCAATGATCCTTCTAAGGACCGGAGTAAGCATCTCGGAGTTGGAATGTGCTTTGATGAGATGATCAAAGATTTTGGGTTTATACAAAGTTTATGAGAAACTTGTATTTCCAAAGAAGTGAGTGGGAGCACTATAGAATTTCGATAACAATATGTTGTTGACATATTGATGATCGTAAATGATGTAGAATTTCTGGAAAGCATATAGGGTTATTTGAAAGATGTTTTCAATAGAAAACCTGGATTAAGCTACTTGAACATTGAGCATCAAGATCTATGAGGATAGATCAAAACGCTCAATAGTACTTTCAAATGAGCACATACCTTGACATGATCTTGAAAGTGTTCAAGATGGATCGATCAAAGAAGGAGTTCTTGCACGAGATGTAAGGTATGAAGTTAAGAGTTAAAGCTCGACCACGGCGGAAGAGAGAGAAAGGACGAAGGTCGTCCCTATGCTTCGCACGTAGGCCCTATAGTATGCTATCTTTGTGTACCGCACCGGAAGTGTGCCATGCCATGAGTCACGAGGGTACAAGAATGATCCAGGAATGGATCATTGGACAGCGGTCAAAATTGTCCTTGGAGTAAATAAGGACATGTTTCTCGATTATGGAGGTGATAAAGAGTTCGATGTAAAGGGTTACGTCGATGCAAGCTTTAACACCTATCCGAATGACTCTAAGTAGCTCACAGGATACGTATAGTGGAACAACCATTTGGAATAGTTCCAAGTGGGGCGTGGAAGCAGCATTTATAATATGACCTAGAAATTTGCAAAGCACACACGGATCTGAAAGGTTCAGACCCGTTGACTAAAACCCTTGACTAAAACCTCTCTCACAAGCAAAACATGATCAAACCTCAGAACTCATTGAGCCTAAATCACATGATGATGTGAACTAGTTTATAGACACTAGTAAACTCTTTGGGTGTTGGTCACATGGCGATGTGAGCTATCGGTGTTAATCACATGACGATGTGAACTAGATTATTGACTCTAGTGCAAGTGGGAGACTGTTGGAAATATGCCCTAGAGGCAATAATAAATTAGTTATTATTATATTTCCTTGTTCACGATAATCGTTTATTATCCATGCTATAATTGTATTGATAGGAAACTCGGATACATGTGTGGATACATAGACAACACCATGTCCCTAGCAAGCCTCTATTGGCTAGCTCGTTGATCAATAGATGGTTACGGTTTCCTGACCATGGACATTGGATGTCGTTGATAACGGGATCACATCATTGGGAGAATGATGTGATGGACAAGACCCAATCCTAAGCCTAGCACAAAGATCGTAGTTCGTATGCTAAAGCTTTTCTAATGTCAAGTATCATTTCCTTAGACCATGAGATTGTGCAACTCCCGGATACCGTAGGAATGCTTTGGGTGTACCAAACGTCACAACGTGAATCGGGTGACTATAAAGGTGCACTACGTATCTCCGAAAGTGTCTGTTGGGTTGGCACGAATCGAGATCGATTTGTCACTCCGTGTAAACGGAGAGGTATCTCTGGGCCCACTCGGTAAGACATCATCATAATGTGCACAATGTGACCAAGGGGTTGATCACGGGATGATGTGTTATGGAACGAGTAAAGAGACTTGCCGGTAACGAGATTGAACAAGGTATCGGGATACCGCGATCGAATCTCGGCAAGTACAATACCGCTAGACAAAGGGAATTGTATACGGGATCGATTGAGTCCTTGACATCGTGGTTCATCCGATGAGATCATCGTGGAACATGTGGGAGCCAACATGGGTATCCAGATCCCGCTGTTGGTTATTGACCGGAGAACGTCTCGGTCATGTCTACATGTCTCCCGAACCCGTGAGGGTCTACACACTTAAGGTTCGATGGCGCTTAGGGTTATAAAGGAAGTTTGTATGTGGTTACCGAATGTTGTTCGAGTCCCGGATGAGATCCGGACGTCACGAGGAGTTCCGGAATGCTCCGGAGGTAAAGATTTATCTCGAGGAAGTCTTATTTTGGTCGCCGGAAAAGTTTCGCGCGTGATCGGTATTGTACCGGGAGTGCTGAAAGGGGTCCGGGGGTCCACCGGGGGGGTCCACCTGCCCCGGGGGGCCACATGGGCTGTAGGGGGTGTGCCTTGGCCTATATGGGCCAAGGGCACCAGCCCCAAGAGGCCCATGCGCCAAGATATAAGAAAAAGGGGAGAGTCCTAAAAGGGGAAGGCACCTCAGGGTGCCTTGGGAGGATGGACTCCTCCCCCTCTTGGCCGCACCCCTTCCTTGGAGGAAGGGGCAGGCTGCGCCTCCCTCTCCCTTGCCCCTATATATAGTGGAGGGAGGGAGGGCATCCACACATGAGCCCTGGCGCCTCCCTCCCTCCCGTGACACCTCCTCCTCTCCCGTAGGTGCTTGGCGAAGCCCTGCAGATTGCCACGCTCCTCCACCACCACCATGCCGTTGTGCTGCTGTTGGATGGAGTCTTCCTCAACCTGTCCCTCTCTCCTTGCTGGATCAAGGCTTGGGAGACGTCACCTGGCTGTACGTGTGTTGAACGCGGAGGTGCCGTCCGTTCGGCACTCGGATCTCCGGTGATTTGGATCACGACGAGTACGACTCCTTCAACCACGTTCTCATGAACGCTTCCGCTTAACAATCTACAAGGGTATGTAGATGCACTCTCCTCCCCTCGTTGCTAGTTTCTCCATAGATAGATCTTGGTGATACGTAGGAAAATTTTGAATTTATGCTACGTTCCCCAACAGTCAGGGGCCTCGAGCCCCGCGGGCGCAGCGCGAGATGAATGCCTCCCCAGGGCGCCCGCCGCCTCCTCTCGGAAGCAATTGAGCCACCCACCCAATTTATTGCTGGGCGCCGCCCGCTCGTCAGACGCGGCATTGAAGAAAGGAGCACATGGCGGCGATAATGGTCAAGCGGCCTTGTTGCTCAGTGGGGTCTCCAAAGACCACCGATACTTCCCAGGATGAGGCGGGCCGCGGCGCGGCGGCGGAGTGACCAACTCCCGATCCAGATCCAGCGCAGCTGGAGGTCCGGGCGGACCCGAGCAGAACGGGGGGATGCCCCAGAGCAGCGCGGTCGGGGCAGGAACCTGCAGCGCTGGCCAGGCCAAGCGCAGGGAGGTGTCCGGGTGCTTGAGGCTGCCGGAGGGCTGGCGGGCTACTGTGGCTGGGCGATCGCGTCCATGAGCGAGAGCGAGAGCGAGCCATAGATAGTCGACGATCAATCAAATTGGCGTATACAGTACATAGATAAGTAAATGGATATATGGTGCTGAAATATTTAAGACGCCTAATTCAGAGCTATATTATTGTTTCGAGGAAGAGATCGTATATTAATTAGAGAAATCAACATACAGGCACCCCAGGTCAAGCCTTCCATGTTGACGTTTCCTACGGCTTCCTCCAGCTTGTCCATGTCGGTTTCGTCGCCCCATGGCTTCACGTCCAGCAAAAACAACGACTTCGCTGCTGCCGCCATCGACATCAATTCGGCTGCCGAGAGTTTTGGTCGAGGGCGGTTAGGCGGGGGCGAGGCTGGAGCGTGACCAGATTAAGACTAGGCGCATTACCGAAAAAGGCTTTCGCCCCGCTTTATAAAGAAAGCAAACCGCGATAAGACATACAACCAAAGCAGGTCCACACACACACCACCCAAGTACCACAAACAAAGTACAGAGGTTCTGCTGAGGGCACAGCTCAACAAGCCCAGAAGAAAGAGAAAAAAAAACACAACACAGCAAAGCCTCGCCAACAGCAGGAGATCTAGTCTGCTCGCGGCGCGGCGGGCGGCGGCGACAAAGTGACGGCCATCGAGCGAAGATCGGTGATGAAGGCTGAGATGGCGCCCCGATCCGAGGAGCGGCTAAGCGGCCGCCAAAGCTGCAAGAAACCCGAGAATTTGTAGAGAGCATCAAGAGCGCGACGGAGGGAGAATGTTGGATCACAAGCTTATTGCGAGCGGTCCACAGCCTCGAGCAAGGACCCCAACCTCCAGCCACCTAATGTGGCGAGAGGTCGTAGGGGACACTTGGAGTTCAGCAAAAAGGTCCGGGAAATTGGTGTGGCACCAACTCCCACCGACAATCTCGCGAAAGCAGCTCCAAAGGAACCGGGCGGAAACGCAAGCAAAGAAAATGTGATTGGAGTCTTGAAACATCGCAGAGGGGGGCAGATACCGACGTTCGGGACATTTCGCTATGGACCTCCACGCCGGACGGGACCGTCCACGGATCCACCGCCACATGAAGATGCGAATCTTGATTGGGACGCGGACGGACCACACCATTGAAAGGGGAGGGGGCGGATGAGGGAGCAATGGCCAAGTAAAGCGATTTGGTGGAGAATCGGCGAGACGGCTCCGGCCGCCAACAAGATAAGGTCCTGGTCGCCATCCACCAACGGCTCGTGAAGAGCAACGCAGTCAAGTAACTCACGCCAGGCGGCGGATTCCACCGGCCCAAAAGGACGGCGGAAAGCAAGGCGCCCTAAGTCACTAAGGGCCCTATCAATAGAAATCATAGGGTCGACAGAGATAGAGAAGAGGGTGGGGAAGCGGGCCGCGAAGGGAGAGTCTCCGGCCCAACGATCGAACCAAAAAAGCGTTGAGGGGCCGGACCCCACCGAGATAGAGGTACCAATGCGGAGCACCGGTAGGAGTTGGACGAGAGACTGCCAAAACTGAGATCCGCCCGATTTCAGCGAAGGCAAGGGGTTGACCACGCAGTATTTACTCCGGATAATGTCCAGCCAGAGGCCACCACGACCTGCGATACGCCAAAGCCACCGGGAGAGAAGGCGATATTCATCCGTTTAGAGCACATGATGCCTAATCCACCCTGCTCCACGGGCTTGCGGATGTCCGCCAGTGACCATGTGATACTTACGCTTGCCCTGATCGCCACCTGAGAATCGGGACTGAATCTTGGCGATCTCCTTATGGAGAGATTCATGGAGGCTGTAGAAGCTCATAAGAAACAAGAGGAGGCTGGATAGGGATGAGTTGAGAAGGATAGTTCGGGCCGCCTTAGAGAGCCACCTCCCCTGCCATGGCTCGCATCTGGTCTGGAGCTTGGTCACGGAGGCGCAAGTCAGCGGCAGAGACGCGAGTCACTAATGGGCGTCCCAGATAGGTAGTGGGGAAAGAGCCCAGCGGCAATTAAGCCGATTGGCAATGGCCACCGACTCGGAGGGGAGTACCCCATCACCATAACGTCACTCTTATCGAAGTTGATCTTGAGGCCCGACATCTGTTGGAAGAAGAGAAGGAGGAACTTGAGGTTGGTGATGTCCAACTCCGAGCCTTCACCATGATGATCGTGGTCGTCAAAGATATTGGAGGATGGAGATCCCGAGCCCCCAGAGAGGTGGGGGTAATCCCGGATGTGGCCGGCTTTCGCCTTATCCAGAATGGCGGCCAAAGCGTCAACGACCATATTGAAGAGGAACGGAGAGAAGGGGTCGCCTTGGCGAACCCCACATAGGGTAGGGAAGAAGGGGCCGATCTCGCCGTTGATATTGACCGCCGAGCGACCGCAAGAGACCATTTGGATGACTCTTGTGATCCACCGGTCGTCGAAGCCCTTCCGAAGAAGGACTTCCCTAAGGAAGGGCCAGCTAACCGTATCATAGGCCTTATGGAAATCAATCTTCAAGAAGACCGCCTTCAGCGCTGGGTCGGACCTCATGAAGGACCTCATGAAGCACCATGACACCATCCAGGATGTGACGGCCCTTAATGAAGGCCGACTGGTTAGGGTGGGTAATCCGATCCGCAAGCAGGGTCACCCTATTGGCGTACCCATCCCACAGGCAGGGGATGGTGTTGCGTCTACGGCGACTGTTGGCAATCGCCTGGAAGTAAGCCGTATTCGCATCACCCTTCAGGACCCAACGCTGCGTGCCCCGAAGGCGCCAAAAGGCTTCCTCATTAAGTAGGCGGTGGTGGAGGGGCGCCCCGTCGATCCGTGTAGGTCTCCAACTCGAATCCACAAGATCCACCTTCGTACGTGCGTGGTGGGTTGAAGGTCAAGATTCCGGAAAATTCTCCCAGAATCTGCTTCGTGCGGAATCTGCCGTCCAAGTTTTTTTTCTGAGATTCCAGTTTGAGACCTGTGAGTTATGTTGTGTGTTGAAATGTCTAAACTACCCTTGGTCAGATTTTGTTTGATGAATTGTTAACACTTTACTGAATATGAACACATTTACCATTCACCATTCTCAGATTAGCATCCAACAACAACATTTATTAATCTGATGGTGGTGTTTTGAAGGCTGGACCTAAGTCTGGATCATCATACACTTGGCAAAGAATTGTTGCAGCTTGCGGGCATATAAACATTTCGGAGGGGGTGCATTTCGCAAGTTGGGACGGGATCACAGATCGATTTATGGTTGGATCCTTGGATTCCTGCTAGCCCTTCTAGGAAGGTTATGACGGCAGGAGGTGCCATCATGTTATCTAAAGTTGAAGAATTAATAGACCCGCACTCAGGACAATGGGATGATGTTCTTTTACAAGATGTTTCCTCCCCAGTGGATGTTCAGAGAATTTTACAAATCCGCCTGAATACTCAAGGTCTTGATGATTTTGTTGCATGGAACTACACACGCTCTGGAACTTTCTCGGTTCGGTCTTCTTATCATCGCGAACAGGAACACCAACATGGAGTACGGTCACACCGAGTTGATGGGCAAGGGGTTGTCGGGCCTTAGTGCAGTGTGGAAGGATTGTTGGAGCTTGCGTTTACCGGGGAAAATAAATCATTTCCTATGGAAGGGCCTGCGAGGGAATCTACCCTACTATGGTATTCTAGCAGGAAGCCACATACCATATTCTCCGCGGTGTCCTATGTGTTTGATCGGGGTGGAAGATATTCAACATTGCCTATTCACGTGTTCTCGAGCACATGAGGTCTTGACTGAATTGGGGCTAAGAGATACAATCAGACAAGTCGTTGCCCAAGACAGATCGGGCTCTATCACCTTGAAAATTTTGTGAAAGTTACTACCGGGAACGGGCAAAGTTCCTATACCAGAGTTGGTAATTGTCGCAGCATGGTATGTGGGGTGGCAATGACGCCAAATTGTAAAGGGAGAATTGATGCAAACCCCGGCTAGAACAGCTCTTGCTATCAGGGCATTAGCTGCAAACTCTGTTAGAGTTGCATCTCCTAAAGTCTCTGAAGGAAAAATAATCAGATCTGGAAAAGGCCTGGCAAGGGAGCTATAAAAATTAATGTGGGTGGCTTTTTTCAACAGTCTCTTGATGGTGCTATAGGAGCTGCTGCATGTGATGACCATGGTCATTTATTGCAGCTGCAACATGGGTGTTACCATACGTTAGTAGTACTGATTCAACAGAGATCATGGCCAGCAAGCATGATCTTTATTTGGCAGCGAGGATCGGATGCAACATTGCTCATATTGAGTCTGATTCTAGTTTTGCGGTGGAGACCATGCAAAAACAAGAAGATTATTACGGCGAGGAGGTTGCAATGATTGCAGAATGCAATCAGTTACTTTGTGATTTTGCAAAGGTATCATCCCCTCATTGCTTTCGTGAAGCAAACTTGGTAGCTGATCGCTTAGCTAGCCACTCCTATAGTACTGCATCTTCTGATTTTTGAGAAAGTTCTATCCCCGGTTTTATTTCTCAACTTCTTGTAAATGACATGTTTATCATTTGACAAATAAAGTATTGTTGATAAAAAATGAATCCATCCATCCATCTATGCCATATAGATCACTCCATCTATCCATCTATGCATATAAAAAAGTACATAGAGTCGAGAAAGAACTCCCGTGGGCTGCTTGTACAGGATCCACCCATCGAAATTATTGCCTCAAAGTGGAGAGGTGGTGGTTGATACGTCTCCGTCGTATCTACTTTTCCAAACACTTTTGCCCTTGTTTTGGACTCTAACTTGTATCATTTGAATGGAACTAACCCGGACTGACGTTGTTTTCAGCAGAATTGCCATGATGTTGTTTTATGTGCAGAAAATAAAAGTTCTTGGAATGACCTGAAACTCCACGGAACATCTTAGAAAAAATAATAAAAAATCCTCGCCAAAGATGAAGACCAGGGGACCCACACCCTGTCCACGAGGGTGGGGGCGCGCCCCCCCTCCAGGGCACACCTCCCTAACTCGTGGGCCCCCTGGAGCTCCTCCGACGCCAACTCCAACTATATATATTTGCTTTCGGAGAGAAAAAAATCAGAGAGAAGAAATCATCACGTTTTACGATACGGAGCCGCCGCCAAGCCCTAAAACCTCTCGGGAGGGCTGATCTGGAGTCCGCTCGGGCTCCGGAGAGGGGGTTCGTCGCCGTCGTCATCATCAACCATCCTCCATCATCAATTTCATGATGCTCACCGCCCGTCGTGAGTAATTCCATCGTGAGGCTTGCTGGACGGTAATGGGTTGGATGAGATCTATCATGTAATCGAGTTAGTTTTGTTAGGGTTTGATCCCTAGTATCCATTATGTTCTCGAGATTGATGTTGCTATGACTTTGCTATGCTTAATGCTTGTCACTAGGGCCCGAGTGCCATGATTTCAGATCTAAACCTATTATGTTTTCATGAATATATGTGAGTTCTTGATCCTATCTTGCAAGTCTATAGTCACCTATTATGTGTTATGATCCGACAACCCCGAAGTGACAATAATCGGGTACTTCTCGGTGATGACCATAGTTTGAGGAGTTCATGTATTCACTATGTGCTCATGCTTTGTTCTGGTTCTCTATTAAAAGGAGGCCTTAATATCCCTTAGTTTCCATTAGGACCTCGCTGCCACGGGAGGGTAGGACAAAAGATGTCATGCAAGTTCTTTTCCATAAGCATGTATAACTATATTCGAATACATGCCTACATTACATTGATGAATTGGAGCTAGTTCTGTGTCACCCTATGTTATGACTGTTACATGATGAACCGCATCCGGCATAATTATCCATCACCGATCCAATGCCTACGAGCTTTCCATCTACTGGTTTATGTTTATTTACTTTCCCGTTGTTACTGTTACAATCATTACAAAACACCAAAAATATTACTTTTACTTTCATTACTCTTTTGTTACCGTTACCACTACTATCATACTACTTTGCTACTAAATACCTTGCTGCAGATATTAAGTTATCCAGGTGTGATTGAATTGACAACTCAGTTGCTAATACTTGAGAATATTCTTTGGCTCCCCTTGTGTCAAATCAATAAATTTGGGTTGAATACTCTACCCTCGAAAGCTGTTGCGATCCCCTACACTTGTGGGTTATCAGTTGTTGTCCAGTTGCAACGCTCAAGGGGCCGTCGAGAGAAGGGGTAGAGAGCCGGTGGTCGGCTTCAGTGTCCTAGGGAGCCAACGGGGGCAGAGGGAGTAGAGGGGCGCGAAGGAAGAAGAGTGTCGACCGGAGACAAGACCGACGATGGAGAGGGTTGGGCCGGTGAGGCAGGTCCAGCGGCGTGCGAGTTCTTTTCTTGACCGATGTGTGGAGAGGGTTGTGGATGGGCTGATGGCATTTTGCCAGCAATTACATGTTACAATAGGGGTGCTCTTTAATTCGAATAGTTCTCTTTTGGGGGAATCTCCAAAATATCGAGATTCTAGGAGAATCCAAGCTTTGTGGTGATTTTGGGTTGTACCTGCGTTGGTATTTCCCCGAAGAGGAGAGAATGACGCAGCATAGCAAAGGTAAGTATTTCCCTCTGTTATGAAACCAAGGTTATCAATCCAGTAGGAGAACCAAGCAACACTATGTAAACAACACCTACACACAAACAACAAATACTTGCAACCCAACGCGTAAGTGGGGTTGTGAATCCCTCCTCGGTATTGAGATAGATTAAATTGTATGAGTTTTGATAAATAGATCTAACTAAAACACAAAATAAAATAAATAAATAAAAAGTGCAGCAAGGTATTTTTAGATTTAATATGATAGGAAATAGAGTCAGGGCCATAGTTTTCACTAGAGGCTTCTCTCGAGAACATAGAATACGGTGGGTAAACAAATTATTGTTAGGAAATTGATAGAAAAGCGAATAATCATGACGATATCCAAGGAAATGATCATATATATAGCATCACCTCCAAGATTAGTAGACTGACTCCTGCCTGCATCTACAACTATTACTCCACACATCGACCGCTATCCAGCATGCATCTAGTGTATTAAGTTCACGGAAAAACGGAGTAATGCAATAAGAACGATGACATGATGTAGACAAGATATATTCATGTAGGAATAAACCCCATCTTCTTATCCTTAATAGCGACGATACATGCGTATCATGTCTCTTTCTGTCACTGAGATTGAGCATCGCAAGATCGAACCCATCACAAAGCACCTCTTCCCATGGCAAGAAAAATCAATGTAGTTAGCCAAACCAAACCAAAATTTCGGAGAAAAAATACGAGGTTATAACAATCATGCATAAAAGAGTTCAACAAAGACTCAAATAATATTCATGGACAGAACTGATCATAAACCCACAATTCATCGGATCCGCACAAACACACCGCAAAAAGAAGTTTCATCAAATAGATCTCCAAGAACATCGAGGAGAACATTATATTGAAGATCAAAGAGAGAATAAGCCATCTAGCTACTAGCTACGGTCCCATAGGTCTGTGGTAAACTACTCACGCATCATCGGAGGGGCAACAAGGATGATGAAGAACCACCCTGCCCCCGGTGATCGTTGCCCCCTCCAGCAGAGTGTCGTAAAAGGCCTATAGATTTGATCTCGTGGTTCTGGAACTTGCGGTGGCTGGAACTGTGTTTTGTCGACTCCCCTAGGGGTTTTGGGATTTTAGAGTATTTATAGAGGTGGAGGTCGGTGGAGAAGCTTCCCGTGGGCTCCACTATGAAGGAATGTGCCCTAGAGGCAATAATAAAGTTGTTATTTATATTTCCTTATATCATGATAAATGTTTATTATTCATGCTAGAATTGTATTAATCGGAAACTTAGTACATGTGTGAATACATAGACAAAATAGAGTGTCCCTAGTATGCCTCTACTTGACTAGCTCGTTAATCAAAGATGGTTAAGTTTCTTAACCATAGACATGTGTTGTCATTTGATGAACGAGATCACATCATTAGAGAATGATGTGATGGACAAGACCCATCTGTTAGCTTAGCATAATGATCGTTTAGTTTTATTGCTATTGCTTTCTTCATAACTTATACATGTTCCTCTGACTATGAGATTATGCAACTCAGGAACACCTTGTGTGCTATCAAATGTCACAACGTAACTGGGTGATCATAAAGATGCTCTACAGGTGTCTCTGATGGTGTTTGTTGAGTTGGCATAGATCGAGATTAGGATTTGTCACTCCCTGTATCGGAGAGGTATCTCTGGGCCCTCTTGGTAATGCACATCACTATAAGCCTTGCAAGCAATGTGATTAATGAGTTAGTTACGGGATGATGCATTACAAAACGAGTAAAGAGACTTGCCGGTAACTAGATTGAACTAGGTATGAGGATACCGACGATCGAATCTCGGGCAAGTAACATACCAATGACAAAGGGAACAACGTATGTTGTTATGCAGTTTGACCGATAAAGATCTTCATAGAATATTTAGGAACCAATATGAGCGTCCAGGTTCCGCTATTGGTTATTGACCAGAGATGTGTCTCGGTCATGTCTACATAGTTCTCGAGCCCGTAGGGTCCTCACGCTTAACGTTCGATGATGATTTGTATTATGAGTTATGTGATTTGATGACCGAAGTGTGTTCGGAGTCCCGGATGAGATCACGGACATGACAAGGAGTCTTGAAATGGTCGAGAGGTAAATATTCATATATTGGAAGGTTGCATTTGGACATCAGAATGGTTCCGAGTGGTTCATGCATTTTTACAGAGAACCGGGAGGTTAACGGAACCCCCTAGGAGAAGTATTGGGCCTATTGGGCCTTATTGCAGGAGAGGAGAAAGGCCACGTGAGAGGGGCGAGCCCCCCCCCCCCGTTGCCCAAACCGAATTGGACTAGGGGAGGGGGCCGGCCCCCCTCTTTCCTTCTCCCTCTCTCTCCCTTCCCCTTTTCCCTCTCCGGTGGAAGGAAGGAGGGGGGCGAATCCTACTTGGACTAGGACTCCCCCCTTGGCGCGCCCCCTTGGGCCGACCACCTCCTCCCCCCTCCTTTATATACGTGGGAGGGGGGCACCCCAAAGGCACACCAAGTATTCTCTCAGCCGTGTGCGGTGCCCCCCTCCACAGTTACAAACCTTGGTCATATCGCCGTAGTGCTTAGGCGAAGCCCTGCGCCGGTAACTTCATCATCACCGTCGCCACGCCGTCGTGCTGACGGAACTATCCCTCATCCTCAACTGGATCAAGAGCTCGAGGGACGTCATTGTGCTGAACGTGTGCTGAATATGGAGGTGCCATATGTTCGGTACTTGGATCGGTTGGATCGCGGAGACGTTCGACTACATCAACCGCGTTACTAAACGCTTCCGCTTTCGGTCTACGAGGGTACGTGGACACACTCTCCCATCTCGTTGCCATGCATCTCCTAGATATATCTTGCGTGATCATAGGTAATTTTTTTTGAAATATTGTGTTCCCCAACAGTGGCATCCAAGACAGGTCTATGCGTAGATGATATGCACGAGTAGAACACAAAGAGTTGTGGGCGATAAGAGTCATACTTCTTACCACCAACGTCTTATTATGATTCGGCGGTATTGTTGGATGAAGCAGCCCGGACCAACATTACGTGACCACGTTCATGAGACTGGTTCTACCGACGTGCTTATGCACACAGATGGCTGGCGGGTGTCTGTTTCTCCAACTTTAGTTGAATCGAATTTGACTACGGCTGGTCCTTGTTGAAGGTTAAAACATCACACTTGACGAAAAATCGTTGTGGTTTTGATGCGTAGGTAAGAACGGTTCTTGCTAGAAGCCCGTAGCAGCCACGTAAAACTTGCAACAACAAAGTAGAGGACGTCTAACTTGTTTTTGTAGGGCATGTTGTGATGTGATATGGTCAAGACATGATGAATATAAATTGTTGTATGAGATGATCATGTTTTGTAAAAGTTATCGGCAACTGGTAGGAGCCTTATGGTTGTCGCTTTATCGTATGAAATGCAATCGCCATGTAATTGCTTTACTTTATCACTAAGCGGTAGCGATAGTCGTGGAAGCAACAGTTGGCGAGACGACAACGATGCTACGATGGAGATCAAGGTGTCAAGCCGGTGACAGTGGAGATCATGACGGTGCTTTGAAGATGGAGATCAAAGGCACAAGAAGATGATGGCCATATCATGTCACATATTTTGATTGCATGTGATGTTTATCCTTTATGCATCTTATTTTTCTTAGTTCGACGGTAGCATTATAAGATGATCCCCCACTAAATTTCAAGGTATAAGTGTTCTCCCTGAGTATGCATCGTTGTGACAGTTCGTCGTGCCGAGACACCACGTGATGATCGGGTGTGATAAGCTCTACGTTCACATACAACGGGTGCAAGCCAGTTTTGCACGTGCAGAATACTCGGGTTAAACTTGACGAGCCTAGCATATGTAGATATGGCCTCGGAACACTGAGACCGAAAGGTCGAACGTGAATCATATAGTAGATATGATCAACATAGTGATGTTCACCATTGAAAACTACTCCATCTCACGTGATGATCGGACATGGTTTAGTTGATTTGGATCACGTGAACATTTAGATGACTAGAGGAATGTCTATCTAGGTGGGAGTTCTTAAGTAATATGATTAATTGAACTTTAGTTTATCATGAACTTAGTACCTGATAGTTTTGCATATCTATGTTGTAGATCAATAGCTCACGTATAGCTCTCCTGTTTTAATTTTTGATATGTTCCTAGAGAAAAATAAGTTGAAAGATGATAGTAGCAATGATGCGGACTGTGTCCATGATCTGATGATTATCCTCATTGCTGCACAGAAGAATTATGTCATTGATGCACTGCTAGGTGATTGACCTATTGCAGGAGCAGATACAGACGTTATGAATGTTTGGCAAGTTAGATATGATGACTACTTGATAGTTTAGTGCGCCATGCTTTACGGCTTAGAACCGGGACTTCAAAAACGTTTTGAACACCAAGGAGCATATAAGATGTTCCAAGAGCTGAAATTGGCATTTCAGACTCATGCCCGAGTCGAGAGGTATGAGACCTCTGACAAGTATTTTGCCTACAAGATGGAGGAGAATAGCTCAACCAGTGAGCATGTGCTCAGAATGTCTGAGTACTACAATCGCTTGAATCAAGTGGAAGTTAATCTTCCAGATAAGATAGTGATTGACAAAGTTCTCTAGTCACTATCACCAAGTTATCAGAACCGTGATGAACTATAATATGCAAGGGATGATGAAAACGATTCCACGAGCTCTTGGCGTCTTTGAAATCGCGAATGTAGAAATCAAGAAAAGTATCAAGTCTCGATGGTTGACAAGACCACTGGTTTCAAGTAAAAGGGCAAGGGAAAGAAAGGGAACTTCAAGAAGAATGGCAAGCAAGTTGCCACTCCCATGAAGAAGCCCAAAGCTAGACCCAAGCTTGAAACTAAGTGCTTCTGCTGCAAAGGAAATGGTCACTGTAAGCGGAACTGCCCCAAATACTTGGCAGATAAGAAGGATGGCAAAGTGAACAAAAGTATATATGATATACATGTTATTGATGTGTACTTTACTAGTGTTCATAGTAGCCCCTGGGTATTTGATACTGGTTCAGTTGCTATGATTAGTAACTTGAAATAGGAGTTACAAAATGAACAGAGACTAGGTGAGGGCGAGTTGACGATGTGTGTTGGAAGTGATTCCAAGGTTGATAAGATCACCATCGCACACTCCCTTTACCTTCGGGTTTAGTGTTGAACCTAAAATAAATGTTATTTGGTGTTTGTGTTGAGCATAATATGATTGTATCATGTTTATTGCAATACAGTTATTCATTTAAGTCAAAGAATAATTGTTATTCTGTTTACATGAATAAAACCTTCTATGGTCATAAACACAAGGTGAATTGTTTATTGATCTCAATCGTAGTGATACACATATTCATAATATTGATGCCAAAAGATGCAAAGTTGATAATGATAGTGTAACATACTAGTGGCACTGTCATTTAGGTCATATTGGTGTAAAGCGCATGAAGAAACTCCATGCGGATGGACTTTTGGAATCACTTGATTATGAATCATTTGATGCTTGCGAACCATGTCTCATGGGCAAGATGTCTAAGACTCCGTTCTCCGGAACAATGGAGTGAGCCACTGACTTACTGGAAATAATACATACCGATGTATGCGGTCCGATGAGTGTTGAGGCTCGCGGCGGGTATTGCTACGTCTTGAGCTTGCGTTGGTTTTCCCCAAAGAGGAGAGGATGATGCAGCACAGTAGCATAAGTATTTCCCTCAGTTTTTGAGAACCAAGGTATCAATCCAGTAGGAGGCCACGCGCAAGTCCCTCGTACCTGCAGAAAACGATAGCTACTCGCAACCAACGCGATTAGGGGTTGTCAATCCCTTCACGGTCACTTACGAGAGTGAGATCTGATAGAGATAATATTTTTGGTATAAAGATGCAAAGTGAAAAGTAAAAGCAAAGTAGAAACAAAGCAAGTAAATAAAGTGATAGAGATTGATATGATGAGAATAGACCCGGGGGCCATAGGTTTCACTAGTGGCTTCTCTCAAGAGCATAGATTTTCTATGGTGGGTGAACAAATTACTGTTGAGCAATTGATGTAATTGAGCATAGTTATGAGGTTATCTAGGTATGATCATGTATATAGGCATCACGTCCGAGACAAGTAGACCAAACGATTCTCGCATCTACTACTATTACTCCACTCATCGATCGCTATCCAAAGCATGCATCTAGAGTATTAAGTTACAAACAGAGTAACGCCTTAAGCAAGATGACATGATGTAGAGGAATAAATTCATGCAATATGATAAATACCCCATCTTGTTATCCTCGATGGCAACAATACAATACGTGCCTTGCAACCCTTTACATCCTTTGGGTAAGGACACCGCAAGATTGAACCCAAAGCTAAGCACTTCTCCCATTGCAAGAACTACCAATCTAGTTGGCCAAACCAAACGGATAATTCGAAGAGACTTGCAAAGATAACTCAGTCATACATAAAAGAATTCAGAGAAGATTCAAATATTATTCATAGATAAGCTGGATCATAAACCCACAATTCATCGGTCTCAACAAACACACCGCAAAAAGAAGATTACATCGAATAGATCTCCACGAGAGAGGGGAGAACATTGTATTGAGATCCAAAAAGAGAGAATAAGCCATCTAGCTACTAGCTATGGACCCGAAGGTCTGAAGTAAACTACTCACACTTCATCGGAGGGGCTATGGTGTTGATATAGAAGCCCTCCGTGGTGGATGCCTCCTCCGGCGGAGCTCCGGAACAGGCCCCAAGATGGATCTCGTGGATACAGGAAGGTACGGCGGTGGAATTAGGTTTTTGGCTCCTCTTCTGATCGTTTGTGGATACGTAGGTATATATAGGAGGAAGGAGTACGTCGGTGGAGCGTCAGGGGGGACACGAGGTAGAAGGGCGCCCAAGGCGCGCCCTCCACCTCGTGACCGCCTCTGGCACTTCTTGGAGTAGGGTCCAAGTCTCCTGGATCACGTTCGGTGAGAAAATCACGTTCCCGAAGGTTTCATTCCGTTTGGACTCCGTTTGATATTCCGTTTCTTCGAAACACTGAAATAGGAAAAAAAACATCAATTCTGGGCTGGGCCTCCGGTTAATAGGTTAGCCCCAAAAGTAATATAAAAGTGGAAAATAAAGCCCAATATAGTCCAAAACAGTAGATAAAGTAGCATGGAGCAATCAAAAATTATAGATACGTTGGAGACGTATCAAGTATCATTATTTTCTGACCTTCACAGATGATTTGAGCAGATATGGGTATATCTACTTAATAAAATATAAGTTTGAAACACTTGAAAAGTTCAAAGAATTTTAGAGTGAAGTGGAAAATCATCGTAACAAGAAAATGAAGTTTCTACAATCTGATCGCGGAGGCAAATACTTGAGTTACGAGTTTGGTCTTCATTTGAAACAATGTGGAATAGCATTTGAAACAATGTGGAATAGTTTCGCAACTCACGCCACCTGGAACACCACAGCGTAATGGTGTGTCCGAACGTCGTAACCGTATTTTATTAGATATGATGCGATCTATGATGTCTCTTACCAATTTACCACTATCGTTTTGGGTTATGCATTAGAGACAACTGCATTCACGTTAAATAGGGCACCATCTAAATCCGTTGAGACGACACCATAGGAACTGTGGTTTAGCAAGAAACCTAAGTTGTCCTTTCTTAAAGTTTGGGGATGTGATGCTTATGTGAAAAAGCTTCAAACTTATAAGCTCGAACCAGAATCAGAGAAATGCGTCTTCATAGGATACCCAAAAGAATATGTTGGGTACACCTTCCATCACAGATCTGAAGGCAAGATATTCGTTGCTAAGAATGGATCCTTTCTAGAGAAGAAGTTTCTCTCGAAAGAAGTGAGTGGGAGGAATGTAGAACTTGATGAGGTAATTGTACCTTCTCCTGAATTGGAAAGTAGTTCATCACAGAAATCAGTTCCAGTGATTCCTACACCAATTAGTGAGGAAGCTAATGATGATGATCTTGAAACTTCAGGTCAAGTTACTACTGAACCTCGTAGGTGAACCAGAGTATGGTCCACACCAGAGTGGTACGGTAATCCTATTTTGGAAGTCATGTTACTAGGCCATGACGAACCTACGAACTATGAGGAAGCGATGATGAGCCCAGATTCCGTGAAATGGCTTGAGGCCATGAAATTTGAGATGGGATCCATGTATGAGAACAAAGTATGGAGTTTGATTGAATTGCTCGATGATCGGTGAGCCATTGAGAATAAATGGATCTTCAAGAGTATGGAGTTTGATAGTAGTGTTACTGTCTACAAAGCTCGAACTGTCGCAAAAAAGGTTTTCGACAAGTTCAAGGTGTTGACTACGATAAGATTTTCTCACTCGTAGCGATGCTTAAGTCTGTCCAAATCATGTTAGCAATTGCCACATTTTATGAAATCTGGCAAATGAATGTCAAAACTACATTCCTTAATGGATTTCTTAAAGAAGAATTGTATATGATGCAACAAGAAGGTTTTTTCAATCCTAAAGGTGCTAACAAAGTGTGCAAGCTCCAGCAATCCATCTATGGACTGGTGCAAGCATCTCGGAGTTGGAATATACGCTTTGATAAGGTGATCAAAGCATATGGTTTTATACTGACTTTTGGTGAAGCCTGATTTACAAGAAAGTGAGTGGGAGCACTACAGCCTTTCTGATAATAAGTATATGTGCATCATAGCCTCATTTGTGCATCATAGTCAACCAATAAGTCCCATTTGTGCATCATAGCCTCACCCACACATCTCCTGAAGGTGAGACACAGGTGCACCCCATCCCACACCTGGGACAAAGTAGCATCCTGCTGATGACATATATCAAATAAATCCCAAAAAGCAGTTTTCAGGGAGCATCCCCCAGTCCAGTTATCATGCCAAAAGGCAATGTTATCCCCATTCCCAGGATTCCATTTCCAAAAGTTTCTGGCAGCAGCAAAAGCCCAGGAAATGCTTTTCCCAAAAGGAGACCCCGGGGCAGGTTTAGCATGGAAAATATTAGGTTTATCAGTCATAGTAACTACCCATCCAGTCATAGGTGGTGCCGCTTTGATAAAGTTGTCAGGCTAGAAGCATTGTTCACACCTACATGGCAGGCCTTCACGGCTAAGTAACCTCGCGTCTTCAGATGCTGAGCAGGTTCGGTTACGTCCTGTTTGGGGGACATCATTCCTTCGAGGAGTGGTCCATGGTGACCTTTAAAAGGAAAGAATCTCGAATTATCATAAAGGGGGAACTCGTCTGTCGAGCCAAGGACTTCGGATCCGAAGTTGTTACAATTGAAGAGGTCGTCCTCGACATAGTAGACCAGTTCAGGGGCTACTGACGATGTCCAGGACTAGGGGGTGCTAAGCTAGTCGGCCATAGTCCTCAAGTTGGGTCTGTAGGCCCTCATTCTCCATCAAGTGGACTCCGGAAGCTACACTCCTGGACGTGATCAAGACTGCATCTACCAAAGACTCGGCGTATACTCCAAGACATCTCCTGTCGCCACCATGCGTACCCCTGGATACCGAGCATGTAACCCTAGATGCCCTACCTGGCATGTATATAAGCCAAAAGGTTTAGGCCATAGAGGGACCCGAATCGCAGTTACATTCATCTAGCCCTAGAGTTAGATCTCTCCTTACGATCTCGATGTAGATCAATCTTGTACTCGATACATCATCATCATCATTAATACAATCAAAGCAAGACGTAGGGTATTACCTCCTCGAGAGGGCCCGAACCTGGGTAAACACTGTCTCCTTTGTCCTTGTTATCACCAATCCGAGATCCACAGCTTGGGAACCCCTACCCCGAGGTCTTCCGGTTTTACCACTGACACCGGGTTACAACATCGATTGTCATACTATCAAGGAGGGTTGTCAGGTGAATAGCTTGATCGTATCATTCGTAGAGATCTCAAACCATTGCATCCTTTCATCAACCATTGCATCCTTACATCATCTTTCTTGGTTATTGGTTGGTGTTTCTCTATGTGAGTCTTGGAGCTTGTGATCATCTTCATGACAAGCTCGTGTTCATCAAAAAAGGAGTTCATATGCATCTTCTATCATAGGCATATCTCCCCTGTCACTTCTTACTATAGCCAACAAGCTTGTTTTCGGAGCTTGTGTTTGCTGTATTCGGAGCTGATTTGTAGAAGATATGACAGATTTCGTTTTCTTATATCCATTAGTTTTGCTTCGGCTATTTTGAATCTCACTAGCAGTAGTACCTCTCTAGGCAGCGGTAGTACCGCTTCCGTGGTACATCCGCGGTTCCATTGCCACAGGCACTACCGCTTGTTTTTGGGTGATACCACTACAACAAAAACTGCATGTAGAGACGTCATATTCTAAAGCTAGAGACATGTTATTTCATCTCTAGGCAACCATAGAGTCGACTTAGTAAAGCGTCTTTGGAGCGTCTCCTCACGGACCGTCTCAAAACACATAGACACGCTGTCTAAAGCGTCTGTACATGGCATGAGACGCTATATTGGGACGTCCAAAGGCGTCTCTAGATATAACACGCTATATTTGGACGTTCAAGAGCGTCTCTGATATGTAGAGTCGCTCATAGAGTCGCTCAAGAGTGTCTCCGATATATAGAGTCGCTCATTAGACGCACTCGTACATCTCTACTAATAGGGATACACGCTATGTACGTACATTATATCGTCTCTAAATATACAAAAGCTTTAACCACGTAATATTTTACTTTAAATAATATTTGATTTATTTCAAATGTGTACTTCGCCATTTCAAATCCAATAACTTTATCATGCCATATGCTTGTGCACAATGATCAAGAAATATTGTATATAACAACATCCACCATATCACCAATCACATTCATAAGCAACAAATATCATGAACAATATGAAGGGATCCACCCATATCACTGATTGTATCCACAACCATCCCATTCACACAATTTCATTTAGTAGGAACAAACACCTTAGGTTCACAACTGAATCAAATAAGATATTCATATAAAATATTCAAATAATTAAGAGATCATACAAACTTGAACTAAGTTTTCCTATAAAGCTAAAATCTGTATATAAAACATAATATTTGTCCATCTAAAGAATAATTCTTCTATAGTTCTCCCGGCTCCTGCAATGCACTCCTTCTCTAAATCTTGAGCTGCCCTGAAAAAGAAAGGTAACAGAGAAATTTTTAGAATATAGCTTTAAGACTATTATGAGAAGAAATGTACTTTGATGATGTACCATAACAGTGTTTGGCAGCCCTCTTTGGTTCTTGCACAATTGCTACGATGCAATTCTTGGTTAGTCTTTTTCCGTAAAGTTGATTCTATACAGCCTTGATTGAACCTATCAATTTTTTCAATGTGCCATACACGGAAAACATATACATTGTTTGACAATGAATCACAATTTTATGCACACACACACACACACACACACACACACACACACACACACACACACACACACACACACACACACACACCTTAGCAACCATGCGTGGTAAAGATGAACCAATGTAATCCTCCTTGGTCCTCGAAGAAAAGCTAGGATGCAATTCCTGGGCAGTGATCTGCTATATCCGGCAAAGTTGATTCTGCAGTTCCATGATTGGTGTAACCCTCTTTGGTTGATTCTGCACGGCCTTGATTGCCTTATTGAACTTTTCAATGCGTGCGTTCTATATTTGAGGTTTAGTTCAATACGACATAAACATACACAGTCATAGGCATTGTTTGATAATGAAGTAAAAAAATTATGCGCACACACCTTAGCAACCATGTGTGGCAAAGATAAACCAGTGTAATCCTCTTTGGTTCTCGCAGAAAAATAGGATGCAATTCCTGGGCAGTGATCTGCTTGTCCAGTAAAGTTGATTCTGCATTTCCTTGATTGACCCTATAAAACTTTTCAATGTGTGCTTTCTACAATTGAGGTTCAGTTCAGTTGTAAGTAAACTTACACAAAACATAGGCATTTTTTAATAACAAATCAGAAATGTGTGCACACAACTTAGGAATCATTTTTTCTTGTGATAACGATAAACTAGTGTAACACTCTTTGGCTCCCTTTAACTGCTAGGATGTAGTTCCTGCAACTTATCTTGAACAATTGTTTAAGATGAGAATGAAGTAGAATATTTATTAGTGAAGAAACTATTACATCACCTGCATAGCCCTCAATGGAGCATATTCTTCAGCTTCGTTATGTGATTCATTTGGGAGGTCACCGCCAACAAATCTTTCGTCGAGATCAACCTGAAACAAGAACAAGATAATAGTAAAGTAATACTCATATTTTTATCTTTGCAGAAAGACATGTGGTTTAGATACTAACTTCATCACTTCCCGCGGTACAAATTCATTTCTCAAATCCTCAGTGGGGAATTTTCGCTTCAGGAACGAACGGATCATAGCCAACTCATCTGTCATGTTTTCTATATTATCTCCTAGTGCCCACAGTGCAAATTGAACATTTCCTTGTTTCTCTCAGGATGTTGAACAAAAGTTAGTCCCTGAGAAACTTTTATTTCGCACCAATGCTTATCACCATAATGGTACATGTTGGACTCAAGTGGAATAAGGTGATCTTGCCGTAAATATGACCCATACATGCATTTAACTGAAAAGGCACCCAAAAAGCACTTCAGAAATTATTGTAACACGAACAGCAACATACAAACCTGTAAACAAAAATCTTGCAGTGCACAATCTGAGAGCTGCTGATTGAACCTCCCTTCAGCTAAGATGCAAAAATCATAACTAACGAGATAGTGGGACTGCACTAAGATGGGATAGGAAATAGGACAGACTAAGATTACTACAGAATAGCAAAGTACATTGCAGCCTGTACAACCAAACACTACCATGTTTTATGCTCCAGCATACATGGAATTTGAGGTTATTTGGTCAATCTATATAACACCGCTTGTACTACTTTTGAGTTTTACCATATAAAATTTCATTGGACCAAATAGTTGCTCACATATTTTCAAGAAAATCTGTCATAATTGATTTCTAAGCAAGCAAGCAATTCAACAAACACTTAGAGTGCAT
The DNA here is from genome assembly GCA_021605145.1 of Aegilops bicornis. Taxonomy (NCBI): domain Eukaryota; kingdom Viridiplantae; phylum Streptophyta; class Magnoliopsida; order Poales; family Poaceae; genus Aegilops; species Aegilops bicornis. The sequence continues at coordinate 249,596,839 of CM038674.1, forward strand.
GCCTACATGAAGGAAGAAAAGAGACGAAGGAGAAGAGGATCGGGACTTGAGATGCATAAATGAAGGAGCCCACTTCGGTTGATTTAATGGTAAAACAGTAGGGGCTATGGGATTTAGGAAAATACCTGCTTGACGTGGTGGAGGCTGAAGATATGGATGGAGGCGAGAGCTGCTTGCGGGTTGTGTACCGACGGAACACGCGCGCAGCTTCGAGTGAAGGATGAGACCTGCGTGGATCCGGCTTTGTGGCGGTGAGGATGGCGGCTTCGTGACGCGGGGACGACGGACACCGACGGGGCTCCGATTAGCGAGCTTGTTGATGGAGGAAAACGGCAATCTGCGGCAGGCGGCGATAGCAGCAGAGGGCAGCGCTTGAGGTTGAGGCTGCCGCCGCGTTGGGTACACGAACGGCGGCGCGCGGGGTGGTGGTCACGGCGCAGATTGGAATCGGTGGTTGGATAAATGGGGAGGTGGTGGGGAGAGATGGCGGCGAGGGAAAATATCCGACGATATATGGAGAAAGAAAATTGAGGGACGCGGGAAGTATGCGAGGTAAAGAAAATAATCTCTAGCGCCAAAACTTTTATAAGCGAAAATAGTCCAGCAAAAAATTTATTTAGTGGGAATAGTTTGGGAGCTCTAATTAATCACATGTAATGGATGTGTTAAAACGCATATATGGATAAATCAATTTTTAGGTGTATCTTTTATTGGATCAATTCGTATGCTTTGTTCTTTTTCAAAAACAACAAACTTTATTGGGTAATATTCATATCCAAGTAATATCAATATAGTTTGATAAAAATAATAAAGGTAGTGGTAGATCCAAGTTGGGCTTCCCCCTCCGTCGCGTGCTATCCGTGTCCACGGCGGACGCCGCCCCGACATGCCATCCCTTCACCTAGCCTTGTCAGCGATGGGGTGGTAGCGCGCCGCAACTCCTTCAAGCCGATTTTGACCAGCTGGTCACTGATGCGGTGTCAGCGTCCGATGTGGCGAACGTGGCCCAACATTGCGTCGCTCCTACAGCCCCTCCTCTCGCGCCGCCTCTTGACTATCGTCAAGGTGTTGCGTGATAATGTGTCGTCTCAACGACGAGGTAATGGAGTAGGCCCCCGGAGAGCTCCTTTTCCTTCACGGCCTTCGAAGTAAACCTGCCGCACCGGTTCCAGCAAATCGTGTGGCTGGTTCGAGCGTCCAGCATGGCCGTCGTTGCCATTTCAAGCTCCCGATATCCTCTGCCCACCAGAATTCAAGTCTCAATTTCGACATTGATGTTTGCATTTTCCCGGATTTATTCCAGGCATTTCGGCGATGTGCGTTCAGTGGGAGGAGACATTCCCGTTAACTACGAAAACGTGTGTGGCGACTTCATCAATGTCAAGATGATGTGCCGGATCAGTCTCTTAGAGGTGCTCATAGGGATAGGATGTGCGTGTGTATGCGTACATACGGATGAGTGTATGTGTGTATCTATGAGCGTATGCGTCTGTATGTACTATGTTCAAAAAATGCCGGGCCATCTAAGAGCAACTCCAACCGTCACCAAACGGACGCACGGTTTGGCTACTTTTTGTCCGTTTGGATCGGCCATGCAGACATCCGTGTCCATTTTTTTCATTTGGATCGGTGCGTGCACCCAATACTAGCCCGACCCAAATTTTTAAAAAATGCAGACTTAAAAAAAGCAATCACGTTCAAACTTAAACATAATTAAACATCAAAAGCCGGTCAACCGTCGGCTAAAGTCCACATAAACAATAAACATTAATTAAACATTAAAAGGTCTACACCGCCGTGCGCGCTGCCCTAGGCGTCCTCGTCGTCCGACCCGGGGCCGGAGAGGTCGACAAGCTCCAGCGCCGAGCCAGCCCAAGGGAATGCCGCCTCCCAAGCCGGGGCCAAGTCGTCTGCTGCGTGAGGTTGCGCCCGACCGGGCTGCTCGCCGCACGACGCTTGTCCTCCTCCTTCTCACGACGCTCCTCCTCCTCCTCCTCGCACTTTTCGATCTGCATGAGCCGCTCGCCGATGCCGCTGAAAAAACCCATGGCACTAGGGTTCGCTTGTCACCGGCGAGGAAGCACATGGGGGTTAGATGTGGGCGGGCAGTGGAAGTGGATGAGGCCGGCCACCCGCACGTGTGGATTAAAAAAGGATGACAGCCCGCAGCTTCCACTCACTGACGCTTGGGCCCCATGGTAGGTTTGCGGCGGCGTCCGGGACTGCCATTTTGTCCGCTTTGACCCAAAGGACATGGGTGAACGAAAATGGATTGGCCGGTTGGAGTTGCTCTAAGGCACAAGCGTGAACTTCCCTCCTGCTCCTGGATTTGGAGGCGTCAAAAGCTTCCTTGGTCGGGTCAGGTTTTAGGAAGCGTCCGAAAGCTTGCCAGGTTTTTAAGTTGGGGGTATCTTTATCATGTTTAGGTTTATTTTCGGCCAAGTTTTACTTTGTTTTCCTGGTTTTTTCTTTTTTTTTCCTTTATCTTTTATTTTTTTTTCTTTAATTTTTCCTTTTTAATTTTTATTTCTATTTTATTCTATTTTTTCCAAATTCTTGAAGTTCTTCCAAATTTGTGAACTGTTTTAAATTCCCAAACTATTTTAATTCGTGAATATTTTTCTTCAAACAGTGAACTTTTTTCAAATTCACAATAAATTCCATTTCGCAAATATTTATTGAATTTGTGAACTTTTCTCTAATTCATGAATTTTTTCAGTTTGCTGCAAAAAGTTTTGAACTCATAAAACTTTTTCAAATTCACAAAACTTTTCCATATACTTGAACTTTTTTTAAGGTCATGAACATTTTTAAATTCAATTTTTTGAGTTTTTGAATATTTCTCTTTGAATTGGTGAATTTTTTTCAAATTCATGAACATTTTTAGAAGCCGTGAATTTTTTTGAATTCATGTTTTTATCAAGATCGCGAACATTTTCAAATTTGATTTCCCCCCCAAATTTTTGAACCTTTTACAGAAGTGAACGGCCATATGTGGCCATTCCTAGGATTTTAAGAATAACAAAAAAATGTACTCTACTAGTTACTATAACACTTCACTGATTTTACCAAATATCCCTTACTGCTTTTGATTTTTATGACTGGGATGTCAATCGTGCAAAGTCGATGTCATGCACTTGCAAAATATTATTGAAATATTGACTAGACTACTTTCATTTCCTATAAACTAGCACAAAAGCATCCAGTTAGTAAGTGAACCTGAAGCACACTTTGTCAGAAGGTTCCAAAATTTAGCAGTAGAACTGTCATGTGAAAGTTAAAAATAAAATTAAAAACTATTCACAGAACTGAATGGATAGCCATACAATTCATTCATAACAAAAGGAACATACACATTAAAAAAGACCATAGGCTCGTTCATTACAAAGTAACACAGGGATCAATACATTTTGAAGAAGATCCACCCAGCTGCAATAATTATGTTGGAGTAACTCTACCTAGGAGCATGGATGACAGGTGCTCAACCTATATCTTATCTGCCGATAACATGCTGAAAGCACAAAGATTAGTCTGTTTCATCTGAAGATGGTTCTCCACCCATGTCAAAAATATAACGAGGTTTGAATTTCACCATGGTATTCCAATTCTCACTTCTCGGATGTTGGATATAAAAGACCTGGTCCACTTGGGAAGAAAATACAAAAGGATCATCCTCTAACTTCTCCCTTATATGTATTTTTCGGGAGAAGTTCACATGAGTGAATTCAAACTCATCTCTTACAATACCAGCTTTGTGATGAACATCATACCAATCACATTTGAAGAACAACACCTTGTAATCTCTGTATGACAATTCAAAGATGTCAGATAACCGGCCATAATAGGACACACCATTTTCAGCAAGGTTCACGACACCACTATTTTGTGTCACACGTCCTGTATCGCGGCTAATAGTATGAAACCTGAAACCATTAATTATATAGCCACTGTAGCGCACCCCACATTTGCTTAGTTTTGCGGCTAATGCTCTTATCTTTTCTGTGATATCCGGTCCATCATCTAGTATAACATGTATGTAAGAGTGGTTACATTGAGTTCATATGGAACTACAGTGAAGGAACATGCAAAAGGTGAATTATACCTTTTGTTCGAACCAGTCAGCAAAGTGTCTACTAGTCAAATCCTCATCGTCATCAACCGTCAAATTTAAGTTACCCGGTTTCCTCTTCTCTTGATACACAAATTCTCTGTAATAATAAGACAAATAACATCATGATTTTTTCCAACTTGTGAAAAACAAAAAGAAATAGAAGATAGCACTGAAGCACACCTACGGAGATCATCAAGCTCATCAGTGTGTCGCAAGACATATTGATGTGCTTGAACTAGAAGCTGATCGTCCAACTGGCCTACAGTGACAGCCTTTTCAATTGGCTCACCAACACTATCAAACATGTACATGCCTTTTGTATTAGCTGAAGGATCAGGGTTCCTAGATGTTCTTGTGGAACGTGTGGTTCCTTAAAGAAATCTTGAACAAAAGGTCAAGCATTCTTCAACAATATATCCTTCAAAGCAGAAACCTTCAGGATAGAAGGCTAGCTGGTATAACCAGTCACTAAAAATATAAGTAATATCCAGTGGTCTCTCTTGCTAAAACAAGAAAAGTACTCTTGTGTGGCATGACAAATGCAGCTCCCCCTAACCAGATCAACTTCAAAAATAGCATGTCATCAACAATTGCCATCCAATCAACAGTCCCCACTGTTTTAACAACAATTCTTATCCAATCACCAAAAAGAATTCACAGATTTTTATCAACAATTGTCTAAGTTCAACAATACAGTGCATCATTGCAAAGACAGAAAGGGAAAACAGAGGTGACATATCGCAATTTGAGCTATATTTCACATGATATGGAGATAAAAAAAACGATAAGAACAACTCATGGACAAGCTGCTAGCAGCAGAGGTGTGTCGGCGAGGTCGTTGCCATGGTCGGCAGCAAAGCAAGAGAGGAGTCGTCCGGTAGAGTATTCTGCGGGTGGTGGAGCCTGGCGTTAGGCGGCGGTGTCGGGCTGCAACCGCGCGTCGAGGACCGGGAGCTTGGCACTGAGGCGCAGCGTCAGTGGTGGAGGAGCTTGTAGGGAGGAGACCGGCGTCGAGCGACGGTGGAGCTATGGTCGGAGGGCGGGGGGTCGGAGTCGGGCGACGCCGAGTTCGGCCGGGGCGAGTTGCGGCGCGCCAGATCGGGCTGAGGGGAGCGACGGCGTGTGATCTATGGGAGAGGGGCGGCGACGACGGAGGCTATGGCTGGGCCAAACAACGGCGGAGATCGACCGGCTGGTGCCGATGCGGCGAGCGGCGGCGGCGCTAGCTGCTGATTTCTTTTATCATTTGAGGGAGTTGCGTATCACAGAGGTATTTTAGGGAGTTGCGTATCACAGAGGTAGTATAATAACATTCCTACTAAAAAAATACTCTCTCCATAAATTAATATAAGAGCGTTTAGAACACTAAAATAGTGATTTAAATGCTTTTATATTAGTTTACAAAGGGAGTAGTATAATATACATCAGCCCTGCTATATCTACGACTGTTCTTTTACGAATTGTGTACGACCTGACATAGCAGCCGTCCATTGCATTCGCTGGATGATTGGGATGGCTTCGTATGAAAATCGAATGTGCTTTTACGAATTGTGTACGACCTGACATAGCAGCCGTCCATTGCATTCGCTGGATGATTGGGATGGCTTCGTATGAAAATTGAATGTGCTTTTATCGTATGTACAATACTTCACAATATACATAGACGAACAATTTTTTTTTGCATGGACATAGAAGAACATTACAGAGGGGATGCTTAAAGTCACAATCAAATAACAAAGTTGTATTATCCAAAGTTTAGTACAGCTAATTTTCATAGATATCTGGGCTGAAAAAATGATTATTCAAAATTTCTTAAATCTATGATAAGAACGGAGTCGCACATTAAGACGTTTCACAAATCGTCTCGAAGAGCAGAGACGCACATAAAGCGTCTCACAAATCGCCTCTTAAGTTACTTAAAACTAAGTACTTAATTTTTTAGCCTAATTACAATCAACAATTTGTGGTGCTTTGTAAACGTCTTAAGAAGCGTCTTTAGGTCGTCAGTGTTCATGAGCGTAGAGACGAATAAAAAAGCGACTCAGAAAAAGCAACCATACATGATGTTTTTGTTGTAGTGTACGTCTCCATCGTATCTATAATTTTTTATTGTTCCATGCTATTATAGTATCAATCTTAAATTTTTTATATGTCATTATATGCAATTATATATCATTTTTGAGACTAACCTATTAACTTAGTGGCCAGTGCCAGTTGCTGTTTTTTGCCTGTTTTTGGCTTTTCAGGAAATCAGTATCAAACAAAGTCCAAATGGAGAAAAAACTTTGGATTAATTTTTTCTAGACCATAAGAGACCCTAGAAGGTTCGGGAGAAGGCCAGACAAGCCACGAGGGAGCGACTACCTCAGGAGGGGCGTCCCCAGGCTTGTGGGCCCCGCGTGGCACCTCCAACCCTAATTCCACCTCTATAAATTCTCAAATATTCCCCTAACATCAGAGAACCACCTGAAATAGTTTTTCCGCCGCTGCAAGTTCCAGAACCACGAGATCCCATCTGGAGGCCTTGTCCGGTACTCTGACAGAGGGGGCATCGATCACGGAGGGGCTCTACATCAACCTTGGTGCCCTTCCGATGATGCGTGAGTAGTTTACCACAGACCTACGGGTCCATAGCTAGTAGTTAGATGGCTTCCTCTCCCTCTTTTATCTTCAATACCATGTTCTCCTTGATGTTCCTGGAGATCTATTTGGTGTAATGACTTTTTGCGGTGTGTTTGTTGGGATCCGATGAATTGTGAGTTTATGATCAGATCTATCCATGAATATTATTTGAGTTTTCTTTGAACTCTTTTATGCATGATTGATAGCTTCATATTTCTCTCCAATCTATTGATTTGGTTTGGCCAACTTCATTGATTTATCTTGCAATGGGAGAGGTGCTTTGTAATGGGTTCGATCTTGCGGTGCTCAATCCTAGTGACAGAAAGGGACATGACACGTATTGCATCGTTGCTATTAAGGGTAAAAGGATGGGGTTTATTCATACGTGAGTTTACTTTGTCTACATCATGTTATCTTGCTTAAGGCTTTACTCCATTCTTTATGAACTTAATACTCTAGATGCATGCTGGATAGCAGTCGCTGTGTGGAGTATTAGTAGTAGATGCGGGCTGGAGTCGGTCTACTTGTCTCCGCCTGATGCCTATATACATGATCATTGCCTTGGATATCGTCATAATTATTTGCTTTTCTATCAATTGCCCAACAGTAATTTGTTTAACCACCATATGCCATTTTCAAGACGGAAGCCTCTAGTGAAAACTAGGGCCCCGGGGTCTACTTTTTATCATTATTAAAACCAAAAATACCTTGCTGCACTTTTTCTTTCTTTGTTTTATTTTGTATTATCTACCTATCACCATAAAATTTAATCTTGCAAGTAACCGCTGAGGGATTGACAACCCCTTGTTCATGTTGGGTGCAAGGACTTGTTATATTGTGTGTAGGTACTGCTAACGAGGTGTTGTGTGGTTCTCCTATTGGATTGATAATCTTGGTTCTTAACTGAGGGAAATACTTATCTCTACTGTACTGCATCATCCTCTCCTCTTTGAGGAAATCCCAATAGAGCTCACAAGTAGCATCGGGCTACTGGACTCTTTAGCGCTTCAGCGGTAGTACTGCTCAAGCAGCACTATGGCTCACACTTCTGCCTCATTACCGCAACTATTGCTTTAGTCCTGGGAATTTAAGCGGTAGTACTGTTGAGGTAGAGCGGTAGTACCACTTGTGCGGTACTGTCGGATTCTATCTCCGCTTGCACTTTTCCTTATCTTTCTGCTTCTGTAGTCCCTCGCAGCTTTCACGGTACTAGGGCGGTAGTACTGCCCGATAGTACCACTTTGTGCAGTACTACCGCTCTGTCAACCAACTTAGTATCGCAATACCTTCTGGTAGTGTCGCTTGTGCACGAGCAGAGGGCATAATAGTTGGATTTTTCCCTCCTATAAAAGGGGGTCTTCTTCCTAAATGGATCTTATGCTTCTAGCTCGTTTTGGCCCCCCATTGTTGACCTTCTTCGAGCTTGCTATCTCTTAGTCCCTCCAATGATTCTTGCTAGTTCTTGAGGGAAAAGAGAGAGGAGATCTAGATCTATGTTTCCACCAATCACTTTCTCCTCTATGCAGGGGAACCCCTTGGATCTAGATCTTGGAGTTCTTGGTGTTCTCCTTATTCTTCCTCTCATATTCCTCCATCGCTTTCGTTGCTTTGGTGGGAATTGGGACTGAGGGACTTGGCCACTTCATGTGTTCTTGCCATTGCATTATTGCATCAGTTTGAGCCACGGTGATTCATGAAAGTGAAAAGTTGAGAAGCTTATTACTCTTGGGTGTTTGGGACCCTATAGCTTGTTCCTCTTGGGTGCTTGGGTGCCCTAGACAGTTGGTGGTGTTGCGGAGCTCGATCATTGTGTTATAAAGCTCCGGGAAAGCGTCAAGGTCTCCTATTAGGTTGTGGAGATTACCCTGAGCAATTTGTATGGGTTCCGATGACCGCCCCCAAGGATTTTCAAAGTGTACGGGTTCGATGACTGCCGCCAAGGGTTGCCATTTGTATGGGTTCGGTGACTGCCCTCAAGGGTCCCTTAGTGGAATCATGGCATCTTGCATTGTGCAAGGGCGTGAGGAGATTACGATGGCCATAGTGGCTTCTTGGGAAGCATCGTGCCTCCACACCGCTCCAAACGGAGATTAGCATCCGCAAGGGTATGAACTTCGGGATAAATTGTTGTCTTCGTGTGCCTTAGTTATCTCTTACCTGAGCATTTACTTATGCACTTTACTTTGTGATAGCCATAGTGTTTCATGTTATTTATCTTTCTATCACTTAGTTATTTATCTTGTTTAGCATAAGTTGTTGGTGCATATAGGTGAGCCTAGTTGTTTTAGGTTTTCTGCTTGACAAATTAAACGCTAGTTTTATTCCACATTTGTTCAAACCTAAACCGCACTTATTTTACAGCGCCTATTCACCCCCCTCTAGGCGACATCCAGGATCTTTCAAACTCTATTGAAAAAATTATGACAATCATTATTGGAGGTTTTGAATTTCCTATCCCGGTTCCTGAAAGAATATCAAACTCTTATTGTTGGGGCCATCCATATCCCACTTGAGGTAACATAGTTCTATACAAAAATTCTTTGGTTTTATGTCACTCGCAAATAGTTTGTTAATAAGACCTGATCAACCTTATTAATGGATTCTTTTTTAGGGGCATATGGTTGATGAATTCTGTAAGCGCAGCCTTCTGTAAATTTATTTTACTCTCTGTTGTTATTAGTTTAATAAAGTAGAATACCATGTTTATCGTATTTTCTGAATTATCTATGAAATAAAAAATGCTCAGAATGTCGTAAAATTTTAACACAATATTTTATTGAATAAATAAAATTGGCACTAGACACACCCTAGGGGGTGCACCTGTTGTCCACAAGGCAGCGCGCCTACCCTCTGGGCGCTCCCAGGTGCCTTGTGGGGCCCACGGGACCCCACTCACTTAGTGCACCTGCCCATCTTCTTCATCTACCTCCAAAAAATTTCATGTCTGGTTATTAGCTTGTTTTCTTGCTCCAAGATACGAAATTTTTGACCTCTTTGCTCGGAACTCCATTTCTGAAACTTTTCAGAGAAATTGCTCCTTCATATGTGACTCCTCCATTGGTCCAATTAGTTTTGGTTCTAGTGGTTTATGCTTTGCTTATTTTGCTACTGTTCATGGCCAAGAAAATGAGCTTGCATGTTGAATTCATTTGGCTCTAAGTAGTTTCAATGCTTGATATAGCCTCTAGGCACTTGTAGGAGTTGTTGCTATCAATTTTTGCTAAGTTTTATTCACCTCTTATTTGTGGCCCAAAAATTTCGTAATTTTCCATAGGAGGAAAAATGTTGAGAAGGATATTCACAAGGGGTTCCTAGAGCCGGAGTTTGGAGGGAACTTCGAGGGGAGCACCCGGGCTCAACCTTCCTCATAGAGCAGAGGTACGGCCATGTGAGTGTTTTAGACACCTTCATCGGCAAAGCCGGGTTTTGCTGCTTGTGATAGGCATTAGGTTTCCCCGAAGAGGAAGCGTGAAGTAGTATATTAGCAGATAGTATTTCCCTCAGTTAAGAACCAAGGATTAACAAACCAATAGGAGATCCACGCAAAAAACTTTTAGCAGCACCTGCACACACACAAACAAATACTTGCACCCAACACGGGCAAGAGGGTTGTCAATCCCCTTGTACTCGTTAATTGCAAGGATTAATTCTGATAGTGGTAGATATATAAATTGCAAAACTAAATGAAAGTAAATAAATTGCAACAAGGTTTTTAGGGTTTTAGCAATATGATTTAAATGGTCCCAGGGGCCATAGCTTTCACTAGAGGCATCTCTCTCAAGAACATAGCAAAGGTGGGTACACAAATTACTGTTGGTCAATTGATAGAAAGCGCATAGTTATGATGTTATTCATTGCATGATAAGTACATAGGCATTACGTCCGTGATAGCTAGACCGAAACAATTATGCATCTACTACTATTACTCAACTTCAGAGCGCTTTTATGCTTGCCTCTCTATGTATTAAGTTCATAACAAACAGAGTAATGCTTGAAGCATGATGACATAATGTAGACAGAATAAAACCAATCAATATGATCAAACCCTGTCATTTAACCCTTAGTAGCAACAATACAGATATGTGCCTTGCTTCTCTTCCTGTCACAGAGTGAAGACAATGCAAGACTGAACCTACCAGAAAGCACATCTCCCACTGAAGATAAATCAATCTAGTTGGCCAAACTAAACGGATAGATCGATGAGAAATACAAGGCTATAAAATCACATATAATAAAATTAAAAAATAACTCAATTAATTTCAATGAACAACATGATCATAAACCCACAATTCATGGGATCCCAACAAAGGCACCACAAAAGATTACATCGAATCGATCTCCGAAAAGAACATTGTAAAGATTAGAGAGAGAGAGAGAGAGAGAGAGAGAGATCTAGCTACTAATATGGACCTGTAGGCCCAGTGGGAAACTACTAACACATCATCAGTGAGGCACCAAGGTTGATGTAGGGGCCCTCCGTGATCGATTCCCACTCCGGCAGAGTACCAGAAAAGGCTCCAGATGGGATCATGAAAGAACAGAGACTTGCTGCGGCGGAATAATTTTTTCGGGTCGCCCTGGGGGTTTCGGAATATTTGGGAAAATTTATAGCACTAGAATTAGGTTAGAAGGATCCATGAGGGGCCCACAAGGGGGCAAGGCGCGCCTACCCCCTAGGTGCACCGTGTTACCTTGTCGTCTCCTTGTCTGTCGTCTGGACCTCCCCCGAAGCTTCTAGGGTCGCTCCTACTCCAGAAAAAATCATCAAAAAATTTCATCGTGTTTGGACTTCTTTTGGTAGGGATTTTTTGTAAAACCAAAAATATGTGGAAAACAACAACTGACACTAGGCACTAGGTTAATAGGTTAGTTCCCAAAAATAATATAAAATTACGTATAAATCATACAAGATTGATATTTGATAGCATGAAACAATAGGAAAATTATAGATACGTCAGAGATGTATCAGCATCCCCAAGCTTAATTCTTGGTCGTCTTCGGGCAGGTAAATGATATAAACAGATTTTTTTATGTTGAATGCTACCTAGCATGTCTTATTAGTCTTATCGTGTAGTCTCTTTACGATATGAATATTGAGAAACGATGAAGTAATTTATATCAACATAATAATATCCATGAATACTAGAAGATAATCATTACTCTTCAAAATATACGATGCTTAATGAATAATACCCCTACTCATTGAATTATGAAAGCATGGAATGGATGTCAAAACTAGTTTCCTAAATGGAAAAGGATGTACGAATGGTACCACCAAAAGGTTTGTAGATCCTTAGAATATCGAATGAGTGTGGAAGCTTCAAATGTTTTTATGTTTTGAAGCAAGTATGAAGGAGGTGGAATCAACATTTTAATGAAATAGTTAAAGAGTTTGACTTTGTTTAAATGGTAAAGAAATTTGTGAAGTTTAGTGGGAGATATATAGGGTTTATAATCTTATATGTAAAAGACATATTGTAGATTGGAAATAATATAAAGTTTCTAAAGCACAATAATTTTTTTAAAGAGTATGTTCCCAATGAAAACTGAAGCAAAGCAAATTATTGGACATAAAGATCTATAGAGATAGACTGATTGAGCTAAGCTGAATTTAGTACATTGACAAGTTTTTAGAAAGATTTAAAATGGCGAATGTGTTTTTGCCCAATGTCACATAACATGATGCTTAGAAGAAATCATTGTCCTATGACAGTTGATGAGCATGAATAGATAAGTGGATTATTGAATCCATCATTAATGTTATGATATGTATAAAGCCAAATGTTGTATGTACTAAATCTTAGTAATAGGTACCAAAGTGATCCTAGATTGGCTCACTAGGTAACTGTTGATATAATTGAGTACCTCAGAAGGACAAAAGACTTGTCTATAGAGGATATGAAGAAGTTCGTTGTAAAAGGTTACACGAACACCACCTTCATGACTGACATAAATTATATTGGGTTATGATTGTTTAGAATAGTTTTCAAACCTGAACAATATTGTGGATTCTATAATGTAAGAAGAATATGTTAAAAGCATTAGATGTTTCAAAGTTGTCTGAATCAAGAAGTGTCTTGATATAATTTGTGTGATCCCGAGTGTGATAAAACTAATGACACTATATTATGAATATAGTTAATCAAGAAGTGTCTTGATATAGTTGGTGTAATCCAAGTGTAATGAAACCAATAACATTGTATTATGAATATAGTTCATCAAGAACTGTCTTGATATAGTTGGTGTGCTCACATGTGCAATGAAACCAATGACATTGTATTATTAATAATAGTGTCATTGCTTAAAGCAAAAGGAATCAAGATCCTACAAAAATCAGACATAACAAATACAAATATTACATGGTTTTGAATGTGTCAAAACCGGTGATGAAGGTTTTACCAGAAGCAACGCATGAGCAACACTAGATAAGCCATAGGTTTTAAATAGACAATGAAGCTAGATTATTGACTCTATAGCAAGAGGGAGCCTGTAGGAAATATGCCCTAGAGGCAATAATATTGTATTATTATATTTCCATTTTCATAATTAAGATTTTATATTTCATGCTATAACTGATATGATCCTGGAATATGTGATTCAATGGAAAACTCATATGCATGTGTGAAATAATAAATGGTAAAGAATAGGTTCCCAGTCTCGCCTCTACGACTGGCTCATGTGTTGTTGGTGATCATGTTTTCCGGATCTTAGGATATCGTTAAGTGTAATGGTAGTCCTAGAACAACAATGAGAGTATGACGTGAGAAGAACGAGCATCTTGTTTGTTATGATAATATCGACTGAAATCAATTGTTATAACATAGAGAGTTAGCATGTGGTTTTAGTTCCTCGGACCATGAGAGTATCGTAGTCACTTCCTACCATATGATGGACTTTGGGGTTGCTCAAATGTCATCTGTAACATGGTGATCATAACAACAACTTACAGGTTCATCGGAAAGCTTGACAAGGGACTAGATAGCTCGAGAGTGGGATTTGCTCCTCGGACGATGGGGAGATATTCTTAGGGCTCTCTCGGTGTGACAACATCCATCATCGTTTGGCCATACACAGGTGACCATGTCAGAGGGATGTCGGAAAACTTCAACGAGAAAGAAGAACTAAATCGGTAACGAGAAGAATGGTATAGTGAGCATGTGCATGACTCAAGAGGATATTGGTGCACCTCAGGTTTTTTAGAGTATCACGAAGTAGAGGGAACATGACATGATAACCAACGGTTCACTCGAATGCCATTCGTGTAATCATAGGGATCGATATGGATGTCCACGGTTCCGCTATCGGTTATTGAACGAAGGAGTTTTGTTCATGTCTATGATTTACCAAACCTACGGAGTCACAAGATTAAGGTAATCACGATCTATTGAGTGCTAGTAGGATGCTATTATCGAGTTTATATTTGTGGAATTGTTTCATTAACATTTGGAAATAGTTTTGAGAGGAACCAGAAGCGTTTCGGGGTCACCGGAAGGGTTTCAGAGTTTATCGGGCAACATCGGGTATTCCCGATAAATAATATATGTGTGAAAAATGTTTTCGGTGATGTTAAATTAATAATAAAAGGCTCTAGTATTTTTTAGAAGGCTTTTATATTTAATTTACTATCAACGGGCCTTAAAAGGCCAAGTAGTGGAAGGAGTATGTGGCCACCATGGACCAATAGGAAGTGGCGCCCCCCTTTCCTATAAGGGGAGGCCGAATTGGACATGGGGAAGGAATCCTCCCCCCTCCCTCTTGGCCGGCGCTCCCTCCAGCCCTTCCCTGTTCCCTCCCCCTCTAACCTATATATGCTTGAGGTATTGGCCCTTTTGTAAACACAAGTTTTGGAGCCTCCTCTAGTTCATCTAGTTCTAGTTCTAGTTGAACCTAGTTGATCTAATTAGAGCTAGATCTAGTTCCTCTAATCCTCATAATTAGAAGCCCGGTGTGTTTCTAATCTCCTCCCTCTAATTCTCCGATGACGATTAGCTCTGGACAACGAAGCGTTGCCGGATCGTGAAGATCGTACGCTTGGAACCAAGTAGAGAGGTCGTGCTTTCGGTCTTTCGTTCGAGGGCGGTTCACAGGATCATCATCAACGGTTCGAGGGACTCCAAATACGATCTACACAGACTCATCTATTTCCGCCGCACTTCGAAATCGGTAAAGATCGTGATCCAGACCGTTTATGGATCTTCATATTGTTCCTGGGTGTTTGTAGGGTGATTTTTTTTTTGTTTTCTACTATGTTTCCCAACAATAATTCCACTAGCATAATCACGAAGTATATGAAAACTCTCTATATGAAACTCATGGTACTACTCTGAAACACAAGTGCGGTAAAAGGATAGTAGTGAGCCCTCCAAGTCTCTTTTTCTCTCGCTTTTCTCTTTTTTATTGGCCCCATGGACCTCTGATGTCTACTACCCAATCGTATTCTTGTAGACTCCGTTAGGCCTCCAAGCAAAGAGTTTTGTAGGACAGCAGCAAATTTCCCTCAAGTGGATGAACTAAGGTTTATCAATCCGTGGGAGGTGTAGGATGAAGATGGTTCTCTCTCAAACAATCCCGAGGACCCTGGTTCATCGATTTGTTCTAGTCAGCTAAGCAATTAAATTGGATCGAGAACATGCTTGAGTTGATACTTCTCCATGCCACTGACTGCACAGGAATCCATGCGGCTCCCATGTCGGTGATCAAAACACTTTGGTTGAAGCTTCCCCAGTCAGTAAGCGTTCCAGCGCTAGCCACTTTGGCCTGATCTTAACAGCATCAACCTCATCTTCCCAAATAATGATCTCTAGGTCATTGTCCTAAATATTTAGGTGCTCGATGAGGCTACTAGGTTCCTCTATCTCCAGCCCCTGGGATCCACTCCATTCAGTTGAGCTTCTCGTCTCAAGATCTCCTCAAGCGGTTAAAAACCCGAAAACCCTAAAACACTCCGGCACCATCCCAAGGCCGGGAAGACAAGCAAGTTGTCCCCTTGATCAGCCCAAGGAGGATGGGGAGGTGAGTAAGAATGAGGGGGCGCGGACGATTAACAAATGGAAGGGTAAACTCACGGTGTAGCGCTGCTAGAGGACAGGAGAACCCCACGCGAAACCCCGTGGGAAAACTAACATGCAGCACAACTTAAAAGTCTATGATTCTCAAGTTTATTGCGCCAGGACCATTTGCTTCCATCGTACGATGTGCCCGCTGCTTCCTCGCACACCTATCACATTGCTACCTTAGATTTTCATTAGGCATGATCTCCACTCGTCATCCTTCGCTAAGTCGCTCTTAATAGTATGGCTTCACTATGACATAAACATAAAAAAATACAATGACGGAATTGAAGACATCACATTTTTATCCTTTCGCATGGGGAAGGGAGGCGGGCTCCGATCATTTTTACATTATTTTTGTAAGACAAGAAACTTTTTTGCGGATAATTTGCCCCATAGTCTTTTTTTTTGCGGATAATTTGCCCCATAGTCACTCATCATTATCACCAAAACCCACATAGAGACTAAGATGTCATTTCGGTTTATCATATCATAGTCGAGCAACCACAAGCTTTTCTGATACACGTAAACTGATCTTCTATCAATGATACTTCGGCCTCTTTGATTTGTAGGATCACGAAATCACAAGAACAAAAGGTGCATGACTGTAACGTCATGCCCACTCAAATATTGCATGAATGAATTTGCCTTAGTTTTTGTTTGATTGAAAACTTGAAACACAAAAGAGTTTTTTCAAGAGGTTTGAGTGAATGGAAAATTTCAAATGAATGTAAGAGGATCCTTTGAGAGAGAATTCCTTATTTGACACTCCCTTAAAATCATGTTCCTTATTTGACACTAGAAAAAATTTCTTCCATATATGACCTATAGTCTTAATTTCTTTCCCTATATGACACTCTAGTTCATTTTGTAGAAGTGAAAAGACCTTTTTACCCCTGTACATAATGTGACCAGAAATATGTAGCATTGAGCCTAATTAGGGGAAATTCGTTTATGAGAGTGAGCACAGCTGAACATGTCCATCTCGCCCGCCACCACCTCCAATGCCGGAATTGCTAGGGCACAGTCTTGCGGCGCGGCGCACAACCGAACAGCGCGCGAGGCAGCCAAACAGGCGAGCTAGGCGAGCGAACCAGCCAGCAGGCTCGAGATCGATCTGACTACCCTAGCGTGGCTCATGTAAAGAAATTAATGGATGGGCCTTAGGCGTTTTGGTTTGGCGTGAGTAAGCCCAAAAGGCAAAACAACGCCCAAACTAGGTAAATTGACCAAGCTGTTATATTTTTGCGTGTATATCGTACGTATTCAGCGATTGTGACTCCGGCCAGTTGAAAAATCTGCAGCGCTCGAGCCCGGGCACGTGCCCAGGGTGCCCGGACGGTGAAATCGCCCCTGTTTCTTGAGGTCAAATGTTTACGTGACCTTGTGCTCCTCGTGTTGCACAGTTGCATGGTGATACATGCTGACGTGCTTCCATATTTAACAAAATATAGCATGGATCGTTTCGCGGATATCTTCTGCGGTATACAATCTAACCTAATAAGTAGCAAATCGACTGGCATGACAATACCAACATATATGATGTCATATATGGATAACTCGACTGATTTTTTTTCAAACAACTATTATCTTGTACATATTTGTGGTCACATTATACATATGGGTAAAATGGTCTTTTCACGTGTGCAAAATGCACTAGAGTGTCATATAGGGAAAAAAATTAAGACAAGAGATCATATAGGGAAGAGAATTTTCTTCAGTGTCAAATAAGGAACACAATTTTAAGAGAGTGTCAAATAAGGAATTCTCTCATCCTTTGAAGAAAATCTTTAGGACTGGGCAATACAGATCACACAACTGATATAGAGTTTTGTTTTCTTCTTCTAGAGATTCCAATTCTCCAAAGTCCATATGAATGAAAATCCTCTGGATGAAAGAGACCCCATGTCAGCTATCGCATGAATCGGCCGGTTTGTTCGAAACTAAACTCTTGAAATTGTCAAATCAAAGGTATCATTTCTGTTTCCCTTTTACTAGATACCACATTAGTGTCATCTCGTCTATTCCTAAATGTGGTGTATTTTGTGAAGTATATACTGTAAACATCTTTTGGGAATTCACCACGGCCTATCATGTCGATTTCAAGCTGCCGTCCGTACTCATCCTGACACCGACTGATCGCTAGCCCAGCCACTGCCGAACTAACACGCATCCTATTCCCCAGATCCTCCTCTTCGGCTCTAGCAGCGCAGTGCTCCGACGGATTTTGGAGGGTTTGAAGAGAGACAAGCATATCCATGTGTACGAGTATTTTGTGCTGGCGGCTGCGGAACCGAGATGGGTTTCCCCTCCACCTCTTGTCCCGACGCTCGCACCACCTTCACAGGATCTACCCGGTGGAATCCGACACCCACGGCCACGGACGGCAGGCAGTGGTGTGGTGGCTCCCCCCACTCCGCCACAGGATCTACAATAAGTAGCTTATCGCCTCAGGATTACACGGCCACGCCGCGGCAGCGAATCCCCACCTCCCATGGCCACCACCGCCCTCCTCCTCCGCGCCCACCACGCCTGCAGGCCGCCGCAGGCCCCGCGGCCCGCGCCGCCGGGGCGGGCGGCGATCGTCTGCAGGGCCACGGCGTCCGTGTCGGCGGGGCAGGCGCTGCGCTCGCTGGCCCCGCCGCCGCGGCCCGAGCTGCTGTCCCTCGACCTGCCCCGCTACGACCCGGCGCGCTCCCGGCCCGTCGACCTCGCCGTCGTGGGCGGCGGGCCCGCGGGGCTCGCCGTGGCGCAGCGCGTCGCCGAGGCGGGCCTCTCCGTCGTCTCCATCGACCCCTCCCCGGGCCTCGTCTGGCCCAACAACTACGGCGTCTGGGTGGACGAGTTCGAGGCCATGGGCCTCTCCGACTGCCTCGACACCGTCTGGCCCTCCGCCTCCGTCTTCATCGACGACCACACCTCCAAGTCGCTCCACCGCCCCTACGCCCGCGTCGCCCGCCGCAAGCTCAAGTCCACCATGATGGACCGCTGCATCGCCCACGGCGTCCGCTTCCACCAGGCCAAGGTCGCCAAGGTCGTCCACAACGAGGCCTCCTCCCTCCTCATCTGCGACGACGGCGTCGCCGTCCCGGCCACCGTCGTCCTCGACGCCACCGGCTTCTCCCGCTGCCTCGTGCAGTACGACAAGCCCTACAACCCGGGATACCAGGTCGCCTACGGCATCCTCGCCGAGGTCGACGGGCACCCCTTCGACATCGACAAGATGCTCTTCATGGACTGGCGCGACTCCCACCTCCCCGAGGGCTCCGCGATCAAGGAGCGCAACAGCCGCGTGCCCACCTTCCTCTACGCCATGCCCTTCTCGCCCACCAGGATCTTCCTCGAGGAGACGTCGCTGGTCGCGCGCCCGGGGCTGTCCATGGACGACATCCAGGAGCGCATGGCCGCGCGGCTGAGGCACCTGGGAATTCGCATCAGGAGCGTCGAGGAGGACGAGCGTTGCGTGATCCCCATGGGCGGGCCGCTGCCCGTGCTGCCGCAGAGGGTGGTGGGCATCGGCGGCACGGCCGGGATGGTGCATCCGTCCACAGGGTACATGGTGGCGCGCACATTGGCGACCGCGCCCATCGTGGCAGACTCCATCGTGCGGTTTCTAGACACCGGCAACGGCGGCATCGCCGGGGACGCGCTCGCCGCCGAGGTGTGGAAGGAGCTGTGGCCGACGGACAGGCGGCGGCAGAGGGAATTCTTCTGCTTCGGCATGGACGTCCTGCTCAAGCTGGACCTTCAAGGTACACGACGCTTCTTCAACGCGTTCTTCGACCTCGAGCCGCACTACTGGCACGGCTTCCTGTCGTCGAGGCTGTTCCTGCCTGAGCTCTTGATGTTCGGGCTCTCGCTGTTCGCGCACGCTTCCAACACGTCCAAGCTGGAGATCATGGCCAAGGGCACCGTGCCTCTTGCCAAGATGGTCGGCAACTTGATACAGGACAAGGATAGGTGATGATTTAGAGGGTATGTATGTACCTGCATTTCTCATCTCAAGATCTTCATGGGGTCTTTGATTTTGGCATAGCTTTTTCTCAAATGTATCTATGATTGGCAAAGAGGATTTAAATAGCACTGCTAGCAACAGCAGCTTAGGACCTCCAGAGAGATGTAACAATTCTTGCTGCTGCTACGTTATTGAGATGTATAGTTCATATACCACTGAGGTATCGCTCCATGTATTATATGTCATGGTGGACAAACACAGATCAAAGTTTTCCCATATAAATTACTTACAAAAGGTCGCACAATCATAGAAATTTTAGCCTATACAGCAAGAACATGAAGTAGGATGGACGCAGTGCCAAGTAAAAGGTATGTACTTGTTTGACACCCAACAAAGTTATCCTGTTGCATTAACATTTCTTTTCTCTACCCCGACTAACATGCTGTACACACCGTTGATTTGAGAACACGGTTTAACTGTGAAGTAGACTACCCCGAACAAAATGAAGAGAAGAATGAGCATAATTGAACAATGTAAATACCAAAATTATCTTCTCAAATTCATTTGATCCTCAACTGTCTGAACAACTCATGTATCCAGTTGATATGCAATCGCCCAATTCTTGTATTTCCGTGATAACCTCCGACCCGCCGACCTTCTTTTCACTTTTGCCATAGAAGTGCTCAAAAGGAAATGTCTCTTGTATCTCCTTCACGTTCTGGAGCTCTGTAAGAAAACCCTAGTTCCTCACCTGATTGTCGCCTTACTATGCTAGCCCTCTGCATCAGGCGCACAAGTTGCTGGACAACCTCGGACATAGGAGGACGGAACTCTGGCTCCGGCTGCACAAAGAAATCACAGAAACAATTATTAGGCATGCTGATATGCCCCTGACATGAAATACAAGAGGCAAAATATGCCAAGAATATATTCTACTCCCTCCATTCCTAAATATTTGTCTTTCTAGAGATTTCAACAAGTGACTATATACGGAGCAAAATGAGTGAATCTACACTCTAAAATATGTCTATATACATCCGTATGTGGTAGTCCATTTGAAATCTCTAAAAAGACAAGTATTTAGGAACGGAGGGAATAAGAAATGAGCCACTATAACTTTATGACACATGAATTTGCTTTGTACAACCTCCGTCTCAAAATATAAGACGTTTTTGTAGGCTAGTTTAGCACATGCAATATTAATCAGATTAGGCACGTTAGATTCCAAGAATCCGAACAAACTACTAGGTATGGTTATGGGTCACTAGTCTCTAGTCTCTACACAACTAAATATCTGTCCCAAAGAAAGACGGTACCTGAACACAAAGTGCAATTATGTCTGCAAAGCGAGAGAGCGATTTCGCAGGGTACATTCCATTTAATGCTGGATCAACCATCTTAGAAAGAGCATCGATATCATGAAGCTGAGGCGTAGCCCATCTAACAAGAGACTGTTCTGACCTCTCTCTAGAACTGCAACAGCCGTCCAAAGGTCAATTTACTAATTATAAGGTGTAACGCGCCAGAATCAGAATAGAAGCTGGAGGGTATATACCTGTCTAGTGGCTTCCTTCCGGTCAACAGCTCTAGCATCACTACTCCAAAACTGTACACGTCACTCTTTACAGTATAAATTCCTGACATGGAAAACTCAGGGGCACTGTATCCAAATGAGCCAACCACTTCAGTAGAAACCTGGAACGACAAACCAAGTAGTTAGTGCAGGTTACACCTACAGGTGCCATTTGAGAACTATCTCAGTACTTGGATGTATTTGTGATACTTGCCTGTCTCTCGGTATTGGGTGTCAAGGCAGCGAGCCCACAGTCAGATAAATGTGCATTATGCTCTTCATCAAGTAGGATGTTTGCGGACTTAAAATTTCTATGAACAACAGAGGGCAAGCACACCTCATGCAGGTATCTATACAAAGGTTTGGAAAACGTTAACATTATATGTGTCATCCACTAGAACCTTCAGAAAAATAGCAAGGGATTAAAGTAACTTACTCTAATGCCCGAGCAGTGCCTAGTGCTATTCTTACACGGATGTTCCATGTAAGTCTTCTGCTCATCTCATCAGAGAAGTGCAGCATATCATGCAGCGTTGCATTTCCAATGTACTCATAAACAAGAAGCCTTTGGGCATGCTCCACACAGTACCCTGTAAGCGGCACGATGTTTGGATGCCTAAGTCGTGACATACTTGATACAACCTCAAGGAAATCATCTTCTTCCTGCAAGGAAATAGCGGCACTGTCTACCTTCTTAACAGCCATAACCTGCAAAAGTGGCATAGAATTGAGCTGGAGTGCACAGCATTACAGAGGAGGAAAAGAGGAAGAGGGTGTATGTACTCCCTCCGTTCCTAAATATAAGTCTTTCTAGAGATTTCAACAAGTGACTACATACGGAGCAAAATGAGTGAATCTATACTCTAAAATATGTCTACATACATCCGTATGTTGTAATCCATTTGAAATGTCTAAAAAGACTTATATTTAGGAACGGAGGGAGTATTAAAAACCTCTTATATTCTTACATTTGCTGCATTTTATAGTAAACATGCTAGAAAACAATAATCATCTGGGCAGTGTAACCAATTCTTATTCGATTAACCATGGTAAATGAATAATCTGCTATATTCATAATGCTCAAGTTCAAAATGCATAAAATAGTTTTGCACTCCAAATTGGCAAAAAATGGGAATAGAGCTGATTCAGCCATCCACGAACTTGAGGTTTATGAGTAATAACAAGGACTTGACATATTTTACCTTTCCATTGGGGAAATCAGCCTTGTAAACACGACCAAGTGAACCCTCTCCCAGAAGGGAATCTTGACAGAAGCTATTTGTCGCAACTTGGAGGGAAGCCACGGTGTAAGGTGTCATGATTATGGGAACCTTTGTCTTTCTCATAGAACCAGTTTTACCATAAACCCTCTCAGGAGTCATTTTCTCAGCAGGCAGGACTTTCATAGCCGTATTTTCAAGACCTTGCTCTGGGATTTCCCTATTAGATACTACAAAACAAAAACACAGATGGAAGGTAAAAATCTGAATTATGACTAACGAGTGTGCAATAAATTCAGTTAAAAATACCGAAGATTATCAAATGAGCGAAATTGGGGAGGGGGGGAGGGGAACAGGGTTTGCAGTTTTTATGTGCCACCATTAGATCTATTGAGTGCATATTACAGACTATCCAAGATTTCAAGTTCTTCACTACTAGATTTAGTGTCGTGCCTCAAAAACTAGTTGCAAAACTAAACTGATCTTGATGTCAAAGGCTAGTAATGTGCTACCTTGTGCCGGAGGTTGCATCGTGAATCATAGTGTGCCATGTGAGTTTTGTTTATGCAGGCAAAAGGCACTAAATGACACTTAGGCTCTACGGATGGTCAGAACTCAATTATCTTACAATGATATGGCTTGTCTGTGAAACTGGGTTAATGAAGGTAGAAGAACATGATTTTCATACACCGGTTTCGGACCCAATCAAACAGCACTCAATTTTACGGTTGCCTTATCAGCTAACGGCAGTATCTCAGCTGATTGAAAATAGCATAAGATTATACTAGTAAAATACAGCAGCAAGAAAACATGCCAGCATAAGAAAGTGCAGTACCTTCCTCTATGTTCACTGATAGTGGACCTACAACATCTTTGGATTCTGTGCTGCTATCATCCTTCCTTTTCCGAGATTTGCGAATGCATAATACCAAAAGAAGAAGCACACACAAAGCAGCAAGTATTGAGCCAACAATTATCCCCACAAGCGAAGCTGTCTGCAGACCATTCTTGCCACCTTGACTAGTGGAGCTCTCGGAGCCTTTTGGAGCATTTCCACTTCCCCCAGAACGGTTAGGACGACTGCGCGGCCTTCTAGGGGGTGGTGGCATGAAAGGTGGTGGTGGAGGAGCAGGTCCATTCAGGAATGAGTTTCCATTAAGTCTACAGTTGTTGTAGTAGCAACAAGTTATTAGAATGTTTTAACAAGGATATCTACTAAGCCTACAGTTCGGGCGGGCGGGGGGTAAAGCGTTCTGGTACATACATCACGTCTGGGATTGAGCTGAATTCTTTTGGTATCCAGCCACTGAAATTGTTGTTCGCAATGTTTCTGTCAACAATGAAAATTAGGTTACCATTTTATCAAGCAAAGCGACAGGATGAGTTAAATAGTTAAATTGCTGCCTGAAAGCTCGCTTACAGGGTAGTAAGGCCTAGACCACTTAGAACATTGACAGAACCTGTTAACTGATTGTTTTGCATATAGCTGCAAAATGTGTTAGAATGTTGCAACCAGGGCTAAAAAGTTGAATATAAAGTCAAATTGTGCTCTTAAGAAAATTACTCAAATACTTACAGACTAGAAATATTTGATAGAGAGCCAATAGAAGTTGGAAGATCCCCTGTCAGTTTGTTGAAAGACACGTCCCTGTAATGCAGTATAAATAGCATTAGATGGATTTATGGAACTAAAGGTAAGAGTATGTACGTCAGTACCAGCCAGAAGTTGATTTTATGACCATTACATGTTTGAAGGGTACAAGTGCATTTCAAAACAGAGATGATTAGGTAGTAGGGGTAGTGAAAGGATTATACTGAGAAGGGATGGGTGCTCTCTGTGACATGGTGGGAATGAGATGCTGGGAGATGAGACTATGGGAGTTATTGGTGGATTGAGAGGGTTTCATATGAACTGTGAAGCCAGCAAATGAGTTATAGTAATTTACATTATTTACGCTCTTAAAAAATGAAGTTTGAACTATATTGGTTCCAGAAGACATAGGTGGTGTTTGGTTCTCTAGTCCTAGGACTTTTTCTAGTCCCTAGGACTTTTTGAAAAAGACTCTCAAGGAGGTGCTTCTAAGGACTTTTAGCAAAAAGTCCCAAAAAAGTCCCACCCTGTTTGGTTTGTTAGGGACTTTTTTTAGTCCCAACACAAAAAAGTCCCTGGAACCAAACACCCCCATAGATGCCATGTTGTGGAAGAAGTATCCCAAAAGTGCGTGGATGACAAAATTGCCTATAAATTCATAGTTTGCAAATAAAGAGCAGAGTTTGAAGATGCCTTACAACTCTGAAAGTGAACTGAGGTTTCCAAACAAATCGCCTATTTGTTGAGCCAGTGAGTTGTGGCTGAGATTGCTGCATAGAAAGGTTAACCGCGATCAGACATTGCCAGCAAAACTGAATGCTGATACATTCACACCCGTGCATATAAAACCGAAAAAGTTGTGAGGAACGTATTTTCTTACAGGTACTCAATCGAAGCCATGTTGGATATGGAGTATGGGAGATTGCCAGAGAAATTGTTGGTCGCCAGATTCCTAAATCACCACATTCAGAGTGAAACCACCGACACAAACAAATTGCAGTAACAGATTATGCCAGGTAGGATACATACAGATATGTGAGATTCGGTGGCAGCTGGTAAGGAATTGAACCTTGAATATGGTTGTTGCTCAAATCCCTGCAAGTAATGGAACAGGGGGGGTCAATACGATGCACAAAGAGAGAAGAAAAACGAGAACAGTGGGCGAGTTGTGGTCAGCTCTCACAATGTTTTGAGTGAGAAGAGATTGGAGAGCTCGTAGCCCAGAGAGCCGTTCAGACCTGTCCCCGCAAGCTTGCTGTTGGATATGAGACAAGAAGCACAAGCTTAGGATGCACGGAGTACTGGCAAAAATCAATCACCGGCCGAAAAGAAAAACAAATCAACGGGTCGAGGCATGCGAGGATGGATGTTTACATTTCGGTGACGCCCGAGCCGATGCAGGAGACGCCCTGCCACCCCGCGCCGCAGGGGTCGCCGCCGCCGCCGGCCGACCAGCCGGCCAGCTGCGGCGGGCTGTTCCAGGAGGTGTAGAGATTCCCCAGAGCGGCGGCTGCGCGAACCCAGGCATCGTTAATTATCACACCCACCGACACACGCGCGAGAGATCAACAACAAAAGAAACTCGGGATCGGAAGCGGAGGCGAAGGCAGGCGCTCACCGTCGGAGGACTCGGTGGTGGCCCCCGCGGTCGCCGCGGCGAGGGCGACGAGGAGCCCGGCCAATGCGGCCGCCGCCATCCCCCACCCGCTCCCCCAGCACCAGCAGCGGGACTCTCGCTCTCTCTCTCTCGCCTGACAAAACCCACGCGCCTTTCCCGGGGGCCTCCTCGGTGGCTTGTACCGCCGGGCCAGGCGGCTAGGACACGGGGATCACCATGGGCGCCTTCTCTCTCCTCCCACTCACCGAGCGCGGGGCAGCGCAGCGCGGTCCAGCTAACGTGCGCGGCGCAAACAGCTAGCGAGGCAGCGGAAAGAGGAGAGAGAAGGGGGGTGCCTTGCGTCGTCCCGGCAGCAGATTTGGATGCGGCGTGGCAATGGGGTCGGCAAGACTTAACTCTCTTTCTCTCTCTCTCTCTCTGTCTCTCTGCTCGCGTCTTAAATTTTGGTTGGGTTCTGGGTTGGCTCGCTCGCTCGCTCTTGGCTCGCAGCGCTTTTGATTTGACCCAAAAAACGGGGGCAGGTGAAAGAAAGGTGAGCGCGGGGCGAGGCTGCCGGTGCTCGCGAATGGCGTGGGCGAAAGCGATTCTTTTTAGTACTACAGTGATTTTGTGCTTTGTGTTTGACTGAGGAGGCCAATAGTAGTTAACTTGGTCAAATGAGATTCTTCGGTTGCTTTCGCTCCCTTTCCACACAGGCTTTAGGGCATGGTAAAATGCATAGCCTCAAGATGTTGTCTTGCATGTTATGTAGCATCGAATATGACGTAAAGTAGGTTTGGATAAAGAAGCGGGATCCTCTTCAGCAGGCGGGTGCTTGAAGAGAAAAAGTGTGGTCCGGTGACAAAAGCTGAAAAGGTGGAGTGAAAAGTAGAGATGCATGTGTATTAGAGTTTTTATTTTTTATTTCTTAATGAGGCCCATTAGTGGTTTTTTTTCTTTTTTTTTAAAAGGAGGAACTCCCCGGCCTTTGCATCAGAATGATGCATACGGCCACCTCAATAAATAAAATAGGTTCAACAAAGTCATATAGTCTTCAACAAAATAAAGGCGAGCTCACCGAGAGCCTCGAATCTAAACCAAGAAAAAAATCATAAGGCCACAACCGGCTGGTAAGATAAAAGATAGGAAAACTAATTGTCTATCCTATTACATGACCGCCAACCAAACCGGTTGAAGATATCCCGCGTTACCATCTCCCACCGGACAGATCCGGTAACCAAACGCTCCCTGGCCTCCGTCGGAGTGAGTAAGGACCACATACGGATCAAGAGTATACGAAAAATAACCTGCAAAAAATGAATAGTAGTAATTCTGTTAAAAACCAAATCATTTCTGTAGTTCCAAATTGCCCATAATAACGCATACACTCCTACACGAATATGTCTAGCTATATCGGACTCTATCCCATCCAGTCAAGTTCCAAATAACGACCCGACCATACTCGGAGGAGTAATGTTAAAAGCAATTTGCACAGTGCGTCACAGGATTCTAGCCAAAGGACAGTCAAGGAAGAGATGCTTAATGGTCTCGTCCTGATCACAGAAGCTACATCTAGTAGATCCAAATTCAATTAAGGCCGACCAAGTTGTCCTTTGTTAAAATGACCTATTTATGGACAAACCACATAAACACTTTAATTTTCAAAGACACTTTGACTTTCCAAACATGTTTGGTACTAGGAATGACAGTGGAGTTGATGACATCGTTGTACATCGACTTTACAGTAAATTGTCCGTTTCTAGTAAGCTTCCAACATAGGTGATCGGGTCATTGCGCTTATTTGGACTTCCATCGATCTACGTGTCGGATGGAGCCAAGCTTCCCATCTCTCACCAACAAGCACCCGCCAAACCGAATATTAAGGGAATGGACTGCATAATCGATGCAACTAGCGCATCACGTCATTTGGACAATACGATACAAGGTTGGGTCTTGAATTGCTAATGGTGTATCACCCACCAAGTGTCCTCCGAACGAGTGCTAGGTCCATCACCGACAATAAACTTTGTTCTATTAAAGAAGATTGTCTTGACTCTCATAAGCCCCTTCCAAAATGGCGAATCAGTTGGTCTCACTGCCACCTGTGACAAAGTTTTGAGTCAGACCCGAAAGCTTATACAACCACTTACTAAGCAGGCATCTGTTTTTGACCTCAAGATTTTCGATACCCAACCCCCCTTGGTCCTTAGGACGACAAATGACATCCCACTTGGTGAGTCTATACTTTCGCTTGAGTTCATCACTCTGCCAAAAAAATCTTGATCGGTAGAAGTCCAGTCTTTTCCTAACCCCAACTCGAACCTCAAAGAAAGATAGTAGGAACATCGGTATACTCGTGAGTACCGAATTAATAAGAATTAACCGGCCCACTAGTGGTAGCTTGCATTGGAAAGAAAAAATAAATATAGGTATCTCAAATTACTTTTTGTCATGGCGCATATGTATCCATATGCCACCATTATACATACCCTTACTTGCATATAGTACGCCTCTACCTTCGTTAACCACAACAAAAGTTAGAAAGCCATATGCCAAGTAACCCGTTGATCACTTTGTGAAAAAATGGTTAATCTAATTTGAAGTTTATTGTCGATGGATGGTTTACCTTTTTTCAGAACCGTTGAGATTGGTGCTTCACTTGTGGACACTGGGTTGACTATTGCTGTCAGCTAAAATGAGTTAAGGTGGGCCCACCCGGCTAGCCAATGTGGCTCGATCCGATCAGATCCGATCCACTTGCGTCCCTAGTGTACTCGTTGCGGTGAACCAGCTTGACTGCGAATGATGTACACGTTGAAAACACACGTCTCTCACATGCTAAATTCCAGGCCGTGTTTGGTAGATCCTGCCGGGTGGCCAGTTGGGCAAACGCTGCATTTCGAGTAATTATTGAGTTGCCAGTTACAACTCGCCGATACAGGCTAGATTAGATAGAGTAAGTACTTTGTTGCAAGGTGGGGTGCGGTTAGCTATGGAATGGAATCAAGAAGATGAGTACTAGTGCATCTAAAAATAATATGGGTAGTACTAGATTAATAATGCGTGCATGTGAGAATTTCGTTTACAATATTATGTGTCATTGAATCTGAGGGTTTACTAGTTTGTTTATGGCTGTATTTTAAGATGTGGCAGCAGCCAGCAGGGTACCTTGGTTCCTGGTGCTCTCTTTTTTAGAAAACTAAACCCTTATAATTTCTTTACGAAGGGGGTAGATAATTACGCGTGGTGTTGCAGCATAGCATAAATATTCTAGTAGGTTAATCTAGTATGATTTACATGTCCATGGTAATTTAATTGTGTAAAAGAAACATGTTTCATAAGCACTTGTTAAATCAGCAAAGAAAAAGTATTTATGTAGTAACAATAAGAGGTGAGACAATTGAGGCGGTTTATAGGGAAAAAAACGTAAAAAGAAAAAAGTAAGTTGTGGGAGGAAAAAATCAAACAAGGATAGAGGGGAAAGCATACCTAAGGCGAACCTTACGTTCTTTTCAACTAGGAGAGATACTACTCTAATGCATGCATCCTATTCCCTCCGTTCCTAAATATAAGTCTTTATATAAATTTCACTATGAACCACATATGGATGTATATAGATGCATTTTAGAGTGTAGATTCACTGATTTTGCTCCGTATGTAGTCTATAGTGAAATCTCTACAAAGATCTATATTTAGGAACGGAGGGAGTAGCTTGCAATGCAGAATCGACTTCCCTTTGCCTTTATGGAAAATTATATAACGCTTGGAGCTTTTATATGTTCTTGAGCCGAGCGAAAATAATCACACCCCCTTCTCAGGGGTCTCTATTTAAAAGTACATTCAACTTTTGACCTCCTATGTACTGAAGTGTTGTAGATTGACGGCATAAATTTATCTTCATTTTTCTACCATATAATTGTACATTTGTTTTGTTTTGTAACCCTGTCATGATATCTCTAGCTCACTTGTCAGCCACATCCACCACCCCCCCCCCCCCCCGAAATATTGAAAAACAAATGACATGAATTCCCATAAAATGTTTTAAAAAACAAACGATACTCATTTTAACTCCACATAAATTGGTGTTTACCACTTCGCTGCACTCTAAATTCACCCTTCAAATCTTCAAAGAATAAAAATGGCATGCCATAATTTGAATTATTCTTCTATTTTTTGGGGGAGAAGTATTCCTCGGTTTAGATTTAAATTGGGTGATAAATGAATTTTCTACGATTTTAGAGGTTTTTGTAATCATCTTTTAAATATTTTGTGATGCGGCATCCAAACAACGACAACACGACTCTGGCAAGCGGGTCTGAGATGTCAGGGCGCAGAAAAACTTAACTAGGGTCGAATGGAATAGTGCATAACTAAAGTGTGAAACAAATTTAAAATTTAAAATCTTGTAGTTTAATTAAACATCAAAACTAGGAGGAAAGCGTGAAAATTTCTTGACTTCTCTTTGGGCAAAATATTGTTTACTTTTTGTACTTCCAGCCTATTTTTAGAGGGATTGCATGTATCATACTAAAAAGAAACATCTAGAGTGCAATTAGTAGATATCGCGTAGAATTGGGGTTATTTGTCCAATTTTTTTTCTTTGCTCATTCGATTGTCATGCTTAATCTATTTCTATCATGATTTATCTATTACATTTTTTGAATTATTTATATGAAAAAAATACTCAAATATTCAACATGTATCCCAATTAAGAAAGGGTTAGCAGATTCAAAAGTCAATGGAATGGTACCCGCATAAAAAACGAAGCATTTCTTTTTAAAGTGGGAACGTGAGAGAGGTGAGTGGAGAGCCATTCCTTCAATGGTTGAAACGACGGGTATCTCGCATTCTTGTCCATTTTGTCTTGTGTCGGCAAAGAAATAGAAAGAACTGAACAAGATTGTGTTCGGCTGTTTGGCAGAAGGATAGCAAAACCTTTTTTCGCCCAAACATGACAATGTTAGGCAGCGAACTGAAAGTGAAAGAGAAGTGCTTAGCAGCCAATAGCTGGGATACTGGCAAGGTAAGATTTTTCCTTTTTTTTTTTGCGGGATAAACTTCCGATCTATTCATCTTTAATCATGATAGTACAACGGACACAAGAAATAATAAAAATTACATCCAGATCCGTAGACCATCTAGCGACGACTACAAGCACTGAGGCGAGCCAAAGGCACGCTGCTGTCATCGCCCCTCCCTCGATGGAGCCGAACAAACTTTGTTGTATTAGACAGTCGGAAAGTTGTCGTGCTAAGGCCCCATAGAACCAACGCATCAAAACAGCAACCGCCGTCGATGAGAGTGTAGATAAGAAGGATCCAACCTGAAGACACACGAACAAAGACGAACGACAAATAGATCCGAGCAAATCCACCAAAGATAGATCCACCGGAGACACACCTTCACACGCCCATCGATGATGCTAGACGCATCACCGGAACAGGGACTAGGCGGTGAGACCTTTATTCCATCTTCAGGGAGTCACCGTCGTCTCGCCTTCCTGAGTAGGACACAAATCGTAACAAACCTTGAAAAATGATCTAAAAACGGAGCTCTCCCACCAGCAAGGGCCGGGATCCACTCCGCCCCCATGGCCCTGTTGGGGAACGTAGTAATTTCAAAAATTTCCTACGCACAAGCAAGATCATGGTGATGCATAGCAACGAGAGCGGAGAATGTTGTCCACGTACCCTCGTAGACCGAAAGCGGAAGCGTTATAACAACGCGGTTGATGTAGTCGTACGTCTTCACGATCCGACCGATCCAAGTACCGAACGCACGGCACCTCCAAGTTCAGCACACGTTCAGCTCGATGACGTCCCACGAACTCCGGTCCAGCAGAGCTTTGCGGAAGACTTCCGTCAGCACGATGGCGTGATGACGGTGATGATGTTGCTTCCGACGCAGGGCTTCGCCTAAGCACCGCTATAATATAACCAAGGTGGATTATGATGGAGGGGGCACTGCACACGGCTTGGAACAATCAATTTATGTGTCTATGGGGTGCCCCCTCGCCATGTATATAAAGGATGGAGGGAGGAGGAGGCCGGCCCTCATAGGGCGCGCCCAAAGTGTGGAGTCCTACTAGGACTCCCTAGTCCTAGTAGGATTCCACCTCCCACATGAAATAGGAAATAGGGAAGGGAGAAGGAGAAGGAAGGAAGGGGGCGCCCCCCCCCCCTCCCTAGTCCACAATTCTGACCAGTCCATGAGGAGGGGTGCGGCCACCCTTTGAGGCCTTTCTCTTCTTTCCCGTATGGCCCATTAAGTCCCAATACAAATTCCCGTAACTCTCCGGTACTTCCAAAAATACCCGAATCACTCGGAACCTTTCCGATGTCCGAATATAGTCGTCCAATATATCGATCTTTATGTCTCGACCATTGAGACTCCTCGTTATGTCCCCGATGTCATACGGGACTCCGAACTACCTTCGGTACATCAAATCACATAACTCATAATACAAATCGTCAAAGAATGTTAAGCGTGCGGACCCTACGGGTTCGAGAACTATGTAGACATGACCGAGACTCATATCCGGTCAATAACCAATAGCGGAACCTGGATGCTCATATTGGTTCCTACATATTCTACGAAGATCTTTATCGGTCAAACCACATAACAATATACGTTGTTCCCTTTGTCATTGGTATGTTACTTGCCCGAGATTCGATCGTCGGTATCTCAATACCTAGTTCAATCTTGTTACCGGTAAGTCTGTTTACTCGTTCCGTAATGCATCGTCCCGCAAATAACTCATTAATCACATTGTTTGCAAGGCTTATAGTGATGTGCATTACCGAGAGGGACCAGAGGTACCTCTCCGACAATCGGAGTGACAAATCCTAATCTCGATCTATGCCAACTCAACAAGTACCATCGATACACCTGTAGAGCATCTTTATAATCACCCAGTTATGTTGTGACATTTGGTAGCACACAAAGTGTTCCTCGGTATTCGGGAGTTGCCTAATCTCATAGTCATAGGAACATGTATAAGTCATGAAGAAAGCAATGGCAATATACTAAACGATCGAATGCTAAGCTAACGGAATGGGTCAAGTCAATCACATCATTCTCTAATGATGTGATCCCGTTAATCAAATGGCAACTCATGTCTATGGCTAGAAAACTTGACCATCTTTAATTCAACGAGCTAGTCAAGTAGAGGCATACTAGTGACACTCTGTTTGTCCATGTATTCACACATGTACTAAGTTTTCGGTTAATACAATTCTAGCATGAATAATAAACATTTATCATGATATAAGGAAATATAAATAACAACTTTATTATTGCCTCTAGGGCATATTTCCTTCAGACTCCCACTTGCACTAGAGTCAATAATCTAGTTCACATCGCCATGTGATTTAACATCAATAGTTCACATCACCATGTGATTAATATCAATAATTCACATCGCCATGTGGCCAACAATCAAAGGGTTTACTAGAGTCAGTAATCTAGTTCACATCGCCATGTGATTAACACCCAAAGTGTACTAAGGTGTGATCATGTTTTGCTTGCGAGAGAAGTTTAGTCAACGGTCTTCCAAATTCAGATCCGTATGTATTTTGCAAATTTCTATGTGTACAATGCTCAGCACGGAGCTACTTTAGCTAATTGCTTCCAGTTTCAATATGTATCCAGATTGAGACTTAGAGTCATCTGGATCAGTGTCAAAACTTGCATCGATGTAACCCTTTACGACGAATCTTTTGTCACCTCCATAATCGAGACATATCCTTATTTCACTAAGGATAATTTTGACCATTGCTCGTTGATCTACTCCTAGATCACTATTGTACTCCTTGCCAAACTCAAAGTATAGGATATACAATAGATCTGGTACACAACATGGCATACTTTATAGAACCTATGGCTGAGGCATAGGGAATGACTTTCATTCTCTTTCTATCTTCTGCCGTGATCGGGCTTTGAGTCTTACTCAATTTCACACCTTGTCACACAGGCAATAACTCTTTGTTTGACTGTTCTATTTTGAACTACTTCAAAATCTTTTCAAGGTACGTACTCATTGAACTTATCAAGCGTCTTGATCTATCTCTATAGATCTTGATGCTCAATATGTAAGCAGCTTCACCGAGGTCTTTCTTTGAAAAACTACTTTCAAATACTCCTTTATGCTTTCCAGAAAATTCTACATTATTTCCGATCAACAATATGTCATTCACATATACTTATCAGAAATGTTGTAGTGCTCCCACTCACTTTCTTGTAAATACAGGCTTCATTGCAAGTCTGTCTAAAACTATATGCTTTGATCAACTCATCAATGCGTATATTCCAGCTCCGAGATGCTTGCACCAGTCCATAGATGGATCGCTGGAGCTTGCACATTTTGTTAGCACCTTTAGGATCGACAAAACCTTATGGTTGCATCATATACAACTCTATTCTTTAAGAAATCCATTAAGGAATGCAGTTTTGACATCCATTTGCCAGATTTCATAAAATGTGGCAATTTGCTAACATGATTCGAACAGACTTAAGCATCGCTACGAGTGAGAAAATCTCATCGTAGTCAACACCTTGAACTTTGTCAAAAACCTTTTTTGACAAGTCTAGCTTTGTAGATAGTAACACTACTATCAACGTCCGTCTTCCTCTTGAAGATCCATTTATTTTCTATGGTTGGCCGATCATCGGGCAAGTCAACCAAAGTCCACACTTTGTTTTCATACATGGATCCAATCTCAGATTTCATGGCCTCAAGCCATTTTGCGGAATCTGGGCTCATTATCGCTTCCTCATAGTTCGTAGGTTCGTCATGGTCAAGTAACATGACCTCCAGAACAGGATTACCGTACCACTCTGGTGCGGATCTCACTCTGGTTTACCTACGAGGTTCGGTAGTAACTTGATCTGAAGTTACATGATCATCATCATTAGCTTCCTCACTAATTGGTGTAGGAATCACAAAGAATGTGATTTCTATGATGAACTACTTTCCAATAAGGGAGCAGTACGATTACCTCATCAAGTTCTACTTTCCTCCCACTCACTTCTTTCGAGAGAAACTCCTTCTCTAGAAAGGATCCATTCTTAGCAACGAATGTCTTGCCTTCGGATCTGTGATAGAAGGTGTACCCAACAGTCTCCTTTGGTATCCTATGAAGACACATATCTCCGATTTGGGTTTGAGCTTATCAGGATGAAACTTTTTCACATAAGCATCGCAACCCCAAACTTTAAGAAACGACAACTTTGGTTTCTTGCCAAACCACAGTTCATATGGTGTCGTCTCGACGGATTTAGATGGTGCCCTATTTAACGTGAATACACCCATCTCTAATGCATAACCCAAAAATGATAGTGGTAAATCAGTAAGAGACATCATAGATTGCACCATATCTAATAAAGTACGGTTACCATGTTCGGACACACCATTACGTTGTGGTGTTTCAGGTGGCGTGAGTTGCGAAACTATTCCGCATTGTTTCAAATGAAGACCAAACTTGTAACTCAAATATTCTCCTCCACGACCAGATCGTAGAAACTTTATTTTCTTGTTACGATGATTTTTCACTTCACTCTGAAATTATTTGAACTTTTCAAATGTTTCAGATTTATGTTTCATCAAGTAGATATACCCATATCTGCTCAAATCATCTGTGAAGGTCAGAAAATAACGATACCTACCGCGAGCCTCAATACTCATCGGACTGCATACATCAATATGTATTATTTCCAACAAGTCTGTTGCTTGCTTCATTGTCCCGGAGAACGGAGTCTTAGTCATCTTGCCCATGAGGCATGGTTCACAAGCATCAACTGATTCATAATCAAGTGATTCCAAAAGCCCATAAGCATGGATTTTCTTCATGCGCTTTACACCAATATGACCTAAGCGGCGATTACCACAAATAAGTTGCACTATCATTATTAACGTTGCATCTTTTGGCTTCAATATTATGAATATGTGTATCACTACGATCGAGATTCAATAAACCATTCACCTTGGGTGTATGACCATTGAAGGTTTTATTCATGTAAACAGAACAACAATTATTCTCTGACTTTAAATGAATAATCATATTGCTATAAACATGATCAAATCATATTCATGCTTAACGCAAACACCAAATAACATTTATTTAGGTTCAACACTAATCCCGAAAGTATAGGAGTGTGCGA
The DNA here is from genome assembly GCA_021605145.1 of Aegilops bicornis. NCBI lineage: Eukaryota > Viridiplantae > Streptophyta > Magnoliopsida > Poales > Poaceae > Aegilops > Aegilops bicornis. Next base: position 249,632,716 of record CM038674.1, read on the forward strand.
TGATGATCATATCAATCTTGGAACCACTTCCAACACACATCGTCACTTCACCCTTAACTAGTCTCTGTTCATTCTGCAACTCCCGTTTCGAGTTACTAATCTTAGGAACTGAACTAGTATCAAATACTGAGGGGTTGCTATAAACACTAGTAAAGTATACATCAATAACATGTATATCAAATATACCTTTGTTCACTTTGTCATCCTTCTTATCCGCCAAATACTTGGGGCAGTTCTGCTTTCAGTGACCAGTCCCTTTGCAGTAGAAGCACTTAGTCTCAGGCTTAGGTCCAGACTTGGGTTTCTTCACTTGAGCAGCAACTTGCTTGCCATTCTTCTTCAAGTTCCCCTTCTTCCCTTTGCCCTTTTCTTGAAACTAGTGGTCTTGTCAACCATCAACACTTGATGCTTTTCTTGATTTCTACCTTCGTCAATTTCAACATCACGAAGAGCTTGGGAATCGTTTTCGTTATCCCTTGCATATTATAGTTCATCACGAAGTTCTAGTAACTTGGTGATAATGACTAGAGAACTCTGTCAATCACTATCTTATCTGGAAGATTAACTTCCACTTGATTCAAGTGATTGTAGTACTCAGACATTCTGAGCACATGCTCACCAGCTGAGCAATTCTCATCCATCTTGTAGGCAAAGTGCTTGTCAAAGGTCTCATACCTTTCGACATGGGCATGAGTCTGAAATACTAATTTCAACTCTTGGAACATCTCATATGCTCCGTGGCGTTCAAGTGCTCCGTGGCATTCAAGTCGTCTTTGAAGCCCCGATTCTAAGCCGTAAAGCATGGTGCACTAAACTATCAAGTAGTCATCATATCGAGCTTGCCAAACATTCATAACGCCGTGCATCTCGCTTCCTCGCATCGATTACATCACCTAGCGGTGCATCAAGTACATAATTCTTTTGTGCAGCAATGAGGATAATCCTCAGATCATGGATCAATCCGCATCATTGCTACTAACACCTTTCAACTTAGTTTTCTCTAGGAACATATCAAAAATAAAACAGGGGAGTTAAACGCGAGCTATTGATCTACAACATAGATATGTTGATACTACCAGGACTAAGTTCATGATAAATTAAAGTTCAATTAATAATATTACTTAAGAACTCCACTTAGAAAGACATCCCTCTAATCATATAAGTGACCACGTGATCCAAATCAACTAAACCATGTCCAATCATCACGTGAAATGGAGTAGTTTTCAATGGTGAACGTCACTATGTTGATCATATCTACTATATGATTCACGCTCGACCTTTCGGTCTCAGTGTTCCGAGGCCATATCTGCATATGCTAGGCTCGTCAAGTTTAACCCGAGTATTTCTGCGTGTGCAAAATTGGCCTGCACCCGTTGTATGTGAACGTAGAGCTTATCACACCCGATCATCACGTGGGGTCTCGGCACGACGAACTTTGGCAATGGTGCATACTCAGGGAGAACACTTATACCTTGAAATTTTAGTAAGGGATCATCTTATAAAGCTATCGCCGAACTAACAAAAATAAGATGTATAAAAGATAAACATCACATGCAATCAAAATACGTGACATGATATGGTCATCATCATCTTGTGCTTTTGATCTCCATCTTCAAAGTACCGTCATGATCTCCGTCACCGGCATGACACCATGATTTCCATCATCTTGATCTCTATAAACGTGTCGTTACATGGTCGTCTCGCCACCTATTGCTCTTGCAACTATTGCTATCGCATAGCGATAAAGTAAAGCAATTATTTGGCGCTTGCATCTTATGCAATAAAGAGACAACCATAAGGCTTCTATCAGTTGCCGATAACTTCAACAAAACATGATCATCTCATACAACAACTTATATCTCATCACGTCTTGACCATATCACATCACAACAAGCCCTGCAAAAACAAGTTAGACGTCCTCTACTTTGTTGTTGCAAGTTTTACGTGGCTGCTACGAGCTGAGCAAGAATCGTTCTTACCTACGCATCAAAACCACAATGATATTTCGTCAAGTTAGTGTTGTTTTAACCTTCACAAGGACCAGACGTAGCCACACTCGAATCAACTAAAGTTGGAGAAACTGACACCTGCCAGCCACCTGTGTGCGGAGCACGTCGGTAGAACCAGTCTCGCGTAAGCGTACGCGTAATGTCGGTCCGGGCCGCTTCATCCAACAATACCGCGGAATCAAAGTATGACATGCTGTTAAGCAGTATGACTTGTATCGCCCACAACTCACTTGTGTTCTACTCGTGCATATAACACCTACGCATAAACCTGGCTTGGATGCCACTATTGGGGAACGTAGTAATTTCAAAAAAATTCCTATGCACACGCAAGATCATGGTGATGCATACCAACGAGAGGGGAGAGTGTTGTCCACGAACCCTCGATGACGTCCCACGAACTCCGATCCAGCAGAGCTTTGCAGGAGAGTTCCGTTAGCACGACGGCGTGATGATGTTGATGATATTGCTTCCGACGCAGGGCTTCGCCTAAGCACCGCTACGATATAACCGAGATGAATTATGATGGAGGAGGCACCACATACGGCTTGGAACAATCAACTTGTGTGTCTATGGGGTGCCCCCTGGCCATGTATATAAAGGATGGAGGGAGGAGGAGGCCGGCCCTCATAGGGCGCGCCCAAAGTGTGGAGTCCTACTAGGACTCCCTAGTCCTAGTAGGATTCCACCTCCCACGTGGAATAGGAAAAAGGGAAGGGAGAAGGAGAAGGAAGGAAGGGGGCGCCCCCCTTCCTAGTCCAATTCGGACCAGTCCATGGGGAGGGGTGCAGCCACCCTTTGAGGCCTTTCTCTCCTTTCCCGTATGGCCAATTAAGGCCCAATACGAATTCCCGTAACTCTCCGGTACTCCCAAAAATACCCGAATCACTCGGAACCTTTCCGATGTCCGAATATAGTCGTCCAATATATCGATCTTTACATCTCGACCATTTAGAGACTCCTCGTCATGTCCCCGATCTCATCCGGGACTCTAAACTACCTTCAGTACATCAAATCACATAACTCACAATACAAATCATCACAGAACGTTAAGCGTGCGGACCTACGGGTTCGAGAACTATGTAGACATGACCGAGACTCATCTCCGGTCAATAACCAATAGCGGAACCTGGATGCTCATATTGGTTCCTACATATTATACGAAGATCTTTATCGGTCAAACCGCATAATAACATAAGTTGTTCCCTTTGTCATTGGTATGTTACTTGACCGAGATTCAATCGTCGGTATCTCAATACCTAGTTCAATCTTGTTACCGGCAAGTCTCTTTACTCGTTCCGTAATGCATCATCCTGCAACTAACTCATTAGTCACATTGCTTGCAAGGCTTATAGTGATGTGCATTACCGAGAGGGCCCAGAGATACCTCTCCGACAATCGGAGTGACAAATCCTAATCTCGATCTATGCCAATTCAACAAGTTCCATCGGAGACACATGTAGAGCACCTTTATAATCACTCAGTTACGTTGTGACGTTTGGTAGCACACAAAGTGTTCCTCCGGTATTCGGGAGTTGCCTAATCTCATAGTCATATGAATATGTATAAGTCATGAAGAAAGCAATAGCAATATACTAAATGATCGAATGCTAAGCTAACGGAATGGGTCAAGTCAATCACATCATTCTCTAATGATGTGATCCCGTTAATCAAATGAGAACTCATGTCTATGGCTAGGAAACTTCACCATCTTTGATTCAACGAGCTAGTCAAGTAGAGGCATACTAGTGACACTCTGTTTGTCTATGTATTCACACATGTACTAAGTTTTCGGTTAATACAATTCTAGCAAGAATAATAAACATTTATCATGATATAAGGAAATATAAATAACAACTTTATTATTGCCTCTAGGGCATATTTCCTTCAGGCCCTAAGGCCACAGAAGACGGAGCGGTCCGGCGCCGGCGCTGGCGGGAGGCAGAGGAACCCTAACTTTTTGGGTAGGTGGCGGCTGGCTAGGGCGTCTCACGCGTCGAGCCAGGGACGGACTGTCTTTTTATTAAAAAAGGAGGATGACCCCCAACCTCTGCATCTGGGAGATGCATGCGGCCACTTTATTGATTATTCTCGAGGACCTTACAAAGTATTACAATAATATGTCTGAATCCGCCATCTTGGCAACATATGCCACTACTCCTATCCATATAATGAAGGGGTGCTAGCTGGGCCAAATACCCAGACCACTCACCTAAGCCTATCATCAAAAGCCAGAAGCCCCAACCGAGCCACATACTGGGTCTAGGGCATAAACTGGTCTGACGCACTCACATTTGTCGTCGCCGCCATCTTCCACTGGTCCATCTTCAGAGCAGATATTGAGGCTTCTACCTTGTCAGGCCACTCTGCCATCGATGCCACCACGACGCCTGACAACTACCTCCTCCTGCGCGAGCCCATCACTGCGCATCGGGCGCCGAGTCTCCACCGCGCCACGCCGCCGAGATCCGCCGTCATCAATGTGTAGGATGAAGCACCGCTCCACCAAAAAAGCCGCCCACTGGTCCCTCGATCCCATGTACGCCTCCAAGAATGACGCTTCCAAGGAGGAAACGACACCAACGCGCCGCCGTCATCCGATCTACTGATATAGGGTTTTAGGTAGCGGATAGAGGTCTGGAACTTCTCCACGGCGATGCCTTCAAGAAGGTAATGACACAAAAGAGTGCCGCCAACGTCGATCTTAGCATCGAGCCGAGAATGAGGTTACCCAGATCCGCTCCAAGAACCTCCATCAAGTATCGTGTGCACGGGTTGCCGCCGATCTTAGCCGCCGCACATCGAGCAGGCCGCACCGGCCAGATCAGATCTGTCCGGAGGGCAAACCACGCATGGCGCCGACCCAACCACTAGGCCCTCCATGCCGCCACCGCCGATCTGAGGTCAGATGGTCCGTCGCCGCAGACCCGGCCGCCGCCGCCGAACGCAGCCAAGGCCGCTGCCGGCCGGCGGCCGCCGCGCCACCATCGCCGCCCTAGGCCGAGGCGGCCGCCGGTCAAGGCAAGCCCGCCACGCCACCAAGGCCAGATCGACGGTGCCACCACACGCCGCGGGGCTCCGCACCGCCCCCATGGCGCAGGAGAGAGGGAAGGCCCCGGCTACCGCCGTCAGCCCCCAGGCTATAGGCCGGCGACGGCGGAGAGAGGGATGGAAGAACGGAGAGCCCCCGACAGCTAGGGTGCGATCCCGCCCGAGTCGTCCGAGCGGGGGCGACGCGAGGGGTGCCCCTGTTTCTCCGCTCTCAAAAAATGGGGGAGAATTTCACCTCCCCGGCCTCTGCACCAACTAGGGATGCATACGACCATTTTAGTATGAGTACCTCAGAATTTTTTAAATGAGTATCAAGATATTATTTGATGAGTGGTTTCAACCACACCAAACTTGGTCCTCAATAAATGAAGGAAAACCCCTGTGCATCACCTGTCAATTCTAGGAATTGAACTCGAGCCATTAGGCTGCACAACCGCATGCCCAACCACTGAGCCAAGGCTCTCTTTGCAATTTTAAAATGGGGGAGAATTTCACTTCCCCGGCCTGTGCACCAACTAGGGATGCATACGTCCATTTTAGTATGAGTACCAAGATAGACATGGTCCTCAGAATTTTTTAAATGAGTATCAAGATATTATTTGATGAATGGTTCCATCCCACACCAAATTTGATTCTCAATAAATGAGGGAAAACCCCTGTGCATCATCGGTCAATTCTAGAAATTGAACTCGGGTCGATAAGCTGCACAACCGCATGCCCAACCATTGAGCCAAGGCTCTCTTTGCTGGTGCGTGACTTTTGCCGCAAGGTAAGATTAATAAAAGCTTCACAGTCCGGAGGCGACGGTCGGCGAGAATCCAGTAAGGGCATCTCCAGCCGCGCCCCCAACAGGCCCCCCAGGCCACTTTTTCGGCGCCGGCAGCAAAAACGCCCAACACGCCTCAGACGCCTTGAAATCGCCGGTTCGGACCTTTTTCCGCCGGCGGTCACAAAACCAAGGCTACTGGGAGCCGTTAGAACTCGGCGCTAGGGAAAAGCACGCCGCCCACACCGACAAAGGGAAAAGTCAAGGTTTTCTTCCCGACTCGCCTCGCACCCGCGCCCTCGGCCACCACTAGCTATATCCGGCGGCGACGCCGGCCTACTCCGCTAGATAGCCATTCCCTCCGGGAAAATAGCAGCGCCGCGGCAGCCCTCCCGCAGCAAATTGGCGTTTCCGGCCGCGAGGCGCGGTTTAACGGCGGTACACGCCCACCGAGCGCAAGGTGTTCGGCGTTTTGACCGTCTCGGCGATGGACTCGGATGAGGAGGAAGAGCTCGCCCTTCTTTGGAGGAGGAAGCCGCGGCGTCCGTGAAGAAGAGCATCCGATGGTGCTCGCCGCCCTCGCCAGTGGCGAGCAATGAAAAGCAGCGTCGAGGTGGCTCGGCCGGGCGGGTGAAAGCAAAGAATCGGCATAAATGCGCAAAGGCTCGTGCATGCTCTACGACTACTTTGCCGATGCTCCACTTCATAGCGAGAGAACATTTCGGCGCCCGTTATCGGATGAGCCGAAGCTCTTCCTCGTGATTGTGAATTCCATCCGGAGTTCGACAACTACTTCAAGTGCAAGATGGATTGCACCGGGCGCTCTTGGATTCACCTCCATCCGTAGTGCACGACAAATGATGAGGATGCTTACATATGGAGCTCCCGGTGATTCACTCGACGACTATGGGCGCATGGCCGAGTCCACCAAAGATATAGTGTTTCTACAAGTTTTGTCGGGCGGTGGTGGCGATGTTTGGGCCACAATACTTGAGAACACCCAATGCGGAAGACACCGCTCGGATCCTAGCCGAGAATGCGACAAGAGGATTTCACGGGATGCTTGGAAGCATCGGCGCATGCATTGAAATGGAAGAACCGCCCATTTGGTTGGCGAGGGATGTACAAAAGCGCCAAAGGCGGTTGCGATGTGGTGCTTGAGGCGGTAGCCACAGGACCTCTGGATTTGGCACTCCTTCTTTGGTATGCCAGAACTCACAATGACATCAACGTCTTTGCGGTGCTCTCTGTTTTTGCCAAGCTCGTTGAGGGCCATTCTCCTCCGGTGAACTTCGAGATCAATGGGCACCAATACAACAAGGGTACTATCTGGTAGCGGCATCTATCCGAGATGGTCGACATTTGTGAAGACGATCTCAAACCACATGGCGAGGAGGCAAGAACGCTTGGTTTGCGAAGCTTCAGAGGCTTCTTGGGAAGGATGTCGGCGTGCATTTGGTGTGCTCCAATCTCGATTCGGCGTTGTTCGGCACCCCGCCGCACCTAGTCGAAAGATCAAATGTGGGAGATCATGACTTGTCGTGTCATCTTGCACAACATGATCATCGAGAGCGAGCAAGAAGACCCATTGTTTGACACCGAACCATACTACGAGCGGGGTCCTCTGGCGAAGTTGATCACCAGCTACCGGCAACTTGGACTGCCTATCTCGGTATGTGTCAGAGATCCGAGACCACAGGTGCATCATCAACTGCAGAAGATCTGATTGAGCACCTATGGAGGCTCAAGGGGACGCCAGCGTGATGAAATACGAAGTTTTATTTGTTGAACTATATAATTTGTATTGAACTATTTGTTGTTGTAGTATTTTGTTGAAGTATTTGATTTTTTACGTGATGAAATATGTGATAAGGAATAATTGTGTTGATAATCGAACGCCGAGACACGGCGAAACCACGCCGAATATGGGCCTATTCTCGCCCATATGGGCGTTTATTCGCCAAATTGGGCTGCAAAGTGGGCCAATTTCGGCCTGAGACGAAATTTGAGGCGACGGTATAAAACCGCCCCGGCGCCAAGTGTATCGTGGCTCGCCTAGGCGATTTGTATCGTCGTCTGGGCCAACGGCTGAAGATGCCCTAACAGAAGGAGTTGTATTCCGGTCTGGATCAAGCATCCATGACATGCTGACGTCTGGAGCAGGAGTGCATTCTCTCACATTTTATTTCTTGTGTTGTACATATGTATCTATTGGGACCACCTTTTAATTGATTTATATAGTTGAGGTCGTGGCCTATTTTTATACATCATATATACATACGTTTACACATGAGAAATACACGTAATTCCCATAACATACATCTTGGACGCAGTTGACTACTCCATTTTTAACTCGTATACCTTCAGTTTGAAGATCTTATTCGACTTGGTCCTAACCGGCGGTCGCTACTCGACGTGGCACTTAGACGTTGACACGTCGCTCGTGGCCTTTTTATCCGAGGCTGGCACAGGCGACCTGTCTTGGTAGCTGGTAGGCGGTGAGGCTAGGTAGACGTGGTTAGGTTAGTTATGCTTGACGAGGACCTGTGATGCTAAACTGGCTTGGGGCTCATCATCGTCAGGACACCGAGGACGAGGACAGGGTATCAAATCACGGAGAAGCTGACAAACAAACTAATGCTACTACTCCGTATAAGTTTGTTGTGGCTTCAACGATGACCATAATAAGCCAGCAACATTCAGAAAAATATTAATAAGCTAGCTCGACACGGGCGTCGTCGGTGCCATGTCGGTCAGAGACTGTTTAATTTGAGCTCGTGGACATTAGAGAAACGGACTCATGACCCTCGACTGCAACCACAAGCATCTGCCCGTGCTGCCCATGACCATGATCCTAACACATTTACAGCCTAATTCCACCATTAACCTCTGTCTCTGTGTCGCCGAGCAACCATTGCCTTTCTTTCCCCTCGTGCAATCTCCCGGTCCAGGGCCAGACTGGACAGAAGCCAACCTCTCCGCAGCTGCACCTTCCTGAATCATGACGCTATTATTCACCCGTTCTGCACTGTTTCTGTTTGGACCGTTGCATGCACGATGCATGATGCATTCAGACGCGTCTGCTCCTCCGCCCTGATGCAATGCCGCTGTCCGCGCATGAATCCATCTATAGGTATCCAACCAACCAGTCGCCGCCAAAAATTGAACCCCGGAAAACTTATTGGCAGCTCATCACCCCCCACCCACCAAACCTACCGTAACCCGAGGCTGGATGGACCATCAGCGGCAGAGGCTTGTTCCTTCCTTCCTTCGTCCGTCCGTCCGTTGATTCAGGTGACTGTTTCTCTTTCTGCACGCCTCCGTTCAGTCCGATTCGGAAAATAACCGCTGCTGAGGTGAGGTGAATCCATGATGGGAACTGAGAGTCTGAGACCGACCAGGTGGCGACCGGGGCCACATGCACGAGACGCAGCAGAATGATGCGTTGTTCGCTTGCGACGGCATGATCCAGTGATCAAACCATGTCACGCTGTTTGTGTGTGCCATCATTTGAAGTGTTCTCATCTGAACCATGGTGCATGCACGTTGGTGGTGCCGCTGATCATGTACTGTTTGGTGGGCTGTACTGCCTACGCTCTGCTCATTTTTCTACAGAAATGCAGGGCCATCTCTGCCTCATCAAAGGCTCAAGCCAGATCCGAGGGGATTCTTTTCTGGACATCATGTGTTCCCCCTTTCTTGCCTAGGTTTTTCCTTCTGCAATCAGTGTGGTGGTTTGATCTTCTAATACCGTCTGTACTTGCTAATCAACGACACGATACAAAAAATGAAAAGGGATGCCTGGAGAAGAAGGGCATGTGTCAATATATTAGTAGGGGCTCTAAAGAAAAACCAGGTTGGTGAGGCATGTGACGTGTTTTTTTTTCTTAGATGGAAAGTGGCCGGCTGTACATACATTAATATCCTTTTTTTTGCGTGGTGATACGTGTCTCATTCATATTATAAAGAACAAAGTACAAATCACGTAAAGACCGACATGACAAAACTGAAAAGATAGCAGAAATCATAAAGATGCACACAAGATCAGAAAAAAGACGTACAAATTAAAAAGGCATGGATAAGCAGATCCTACGCATACACTCGTGTGTATTTGAGAAAAAAGATAAGAAAAAAGAAAAGTATACCACGAGTCCACAACACTGACTGCAACAAAAAATTATTGGAATGAAAAGTGCTTGGGATGTTTGGAGAAGCTTCGGGGCTGAGAATCAATTACAACAAATTTGCGGCTATTATGATCGGAGCGGAAGCCGACGAAAGAGGCTTTGCCATGGAAGATGGAGACTTTCCGGTGCAAATACCTGGGCTTACAACTTAGCATCAAGCAGCTAAAGAGATTGGAGTGGCAACTGGTGATGGATGCTGCACTTCGTATTGTTCCGGGATGGCAAAGAGGGTTTGTGACTAGGCCAGGAAGATTGATTCTGGTTAATCAGGTTATGAGGGCACGGCCGGCCCACCATCTGATTGTTGCTGAGGCTCCAAAATGGGCTTTGGAGCGGATGGACAAGGGCTGCAGAGCCTTCTTCTGGGCTGGATCAGAGGAAATCCATGGTGGTCGCTGCTTGGTGTAGAGCCAACAAGTGCAGTTTTTCAGCGTAAGGTCAGGTTACAGAAATGC